>JBAJHX010000081.1:17248229-17259239 GCA_037176925.1 Amniataba percoides | reverse complement strand
GATTTTGGAAATGTTAGCTGGCAGTCAGCCCAGACTTTATGTGTCAAAGAGGTGGCTCTTTCAGGGACGTCACTTCTTAGTCACAGACCAACTCTTAGAATTGCTTCAGTCGACCTTGCTGCCGCATATTAAGATTTTGGAGCACCAGAGAGAGAGAGACAGACGGAGAGGAAGTGATATGATATTCACTCTGCCACTACAAAATCAAGGCCGTTTTATTATTGTTTTTTATCACTAGTTGACTTGCCTTTCTCATGCACATATAAAAGGAAATAGTGAAGTAAACAAACAAAAAAAAACAACAAAAAAACACGGGTTGGAGTAAAAAGTAACGTTAATTGTAAATCTGAAAGCCACTGAAAGGGCCTAAAGCTATAAACGTACCTTCATTAGTACTGACTCGCTGAGTTTCTCACGGTTGACAATCTTTATGGCGACTTTCTGGCATGTTACACAGTGGACTCCGAGCTTGACCAACCCTGCAAAAACAAACAGGAAACACACACTTTATTAGGTAAAATAGTCAACATTTTTTAGATGGCTGCGCTTACTACTAATAGCAAGAATATTCAGATATTACTGATGTGTAATTATGCACTTTAATGAACATACACGACACATTATGCAGGAACATTAAAAATGTACCGTTGAATAAACACATAAAGCAAAAGAGTCTATTTTGGCTAACTACATATGTGCATCGACCAGACTGATGACTGTAAAATGGCTCATGACCTCATGTACACAACGCCGATAATGAAGTGAAGACAGTTCCTTAAATAAACTGCCCTCTGGGGTTTATTTGAGTCATAAAGGCAGTAAGTGAGTGGTCCATTGATTCCTATAACGTCCTAAACTGCTGTGATGCAGTCGTGTCGAGTTAGTGCAAATGGACAATAAAAAAGGTAGCTGTAACAAATAGAGGCAAAGGTCAGCTGTTGAATGGGACCCGTTTTTGGCAAGAGCTCAAAACTGATGAAAATAAACATACCAAACTGAAGAATAAATTCAGATGTTGCTTGGCAGAAAATATTCATTTTTACTTCACAACACGGTGCACTAGGGGGGACTTTTATGCCGTTTGATACACCATAAAAGTCTGAAGTTCTTTTGGGATTCAAATACAAACTTTACAAACAGCATTAGCATCAATGTCAAAAACAAAACTCGCACACTGTAAATCCTGTGATTCGCCACAGTGCCACAGTACCTCAGTAAATGTCCCCAGGGGTCCTTAGTTAAATGATCAGCCACAAACAATGCAGGAAACAAGCAGGGATACCCCAATGATTGTACAGTTACAGTGGAACAAAGTGGCGCGTTTGCGTGTGTTTGATACGGCGGAGCCATGACGACAGAGCCAATCCATTTTCTGCCAGGCGACCACAGAGCTGCACACACATTGGAAAGATGTTTGCATCAGAGAGATTGCTTACAAACTGAAACAAACACACCCATTCAAAAACAAATGTCGGCCCTCTACTATTGATTTCCCCGATGGCCCCGCGGCGCTGCAGGGATCTGGAGACGGCAGAAGATGATTTTTAACTTTGTAAACTACAGCATTCGAGTTTTTCTTTTTTTTCTGGCACAAAGAATTTACACAGAAGTGGAATAAAGTGACGGCTCTGATTTCTCATCACTCTTGCCAGCAGAGATGATGATGGTAAAATGAAATTGTTAAATGCTACTATAATGCACCTGAGACAACAAAAGCAGCACAGTTGCTATAAAAAGCACGCAGATGGAGGGAAGTAATGTCCTGCAACAAACCGGCTGGCTGACACGAAGCAGACTTACAAAGGCTGCTGACTTGCTTTCTAACTGTCTCTCACACAGTTTGGTTTCTATATAAACCAGCAGAGGAGGGGAGCAAATGTGGTTTGAGGAGGTGGTGAAACGATGGAGAACAGAAACAAGTCTTCTGACACCACAGCAACATCAGAGAGAGAAAGAGATGGAAGAGGGGGCGATAAAGATAGAGAACGAGAGGAGGAAATAGAAAAACAGCATGTGAAAGATGAAGGGAAAAATTGTAAAAGATCGGGAATCAGGGATAGCACATTATTCAAATGACAGGCCACAGATAATTAAGCAATAATGGAGAGCATTGTGTGGGAGTGAGGCTCTGGCTTGGGAGCTGAGGGGCCGCGGGGGCCGAGAGTGGAGACACAAGGAGGAGAGGAGGCGTGTGAGAGAGAGAGAGAGAGAGAGAGAGAGAGAGAGAGAGAGAGAGAGAGAGAGAGAGAGAGAGAGAATGACGAAGAGCAAGGCAGAGAGAGATAGGAAGGAAGCTAATGCTTAAAAAGAGGGTGATAAAAGATGTAGAAAGATTTTAGAAAAGCGAATGAAGCAGTTGAGCAGGAGGGGGAACAGAACAACAGACAAACCCATTAGCCCTGTGATGGTAATCGTATGTTAATGGCCGCCATAGAGAAGCTCATAAGTCATGATAAACACATTAAAGAGAAAATATCTGCCCGCAAACACGTGAAAAGTTAACTCGATTATTCGCCTCGCCATCCGTCTTACTCCGATGCCTGTGTCTTCGTGAGCAGAGGGAAATGTGTACAGGAAGACAGCACATTATGATTTTACAACCACTTTGTGCACAGGTTGAAATGAACTCTTACGAGGAAGTTCAGTACATAATAATACAAAGGGACATAAGACATAAGCCTCTTTTATACTACAATAGCACACACACACACAAAATCATGACTTAAAACAGTAATAGAGCTAATGGCCATTGCAAAACACACACATTCAGCTTAAATCACAAAATGTGCCGGATGGAAAGTGCCCCACTGGCCCACATTAATGCACATCATCATTTTACTGCCGTGTTAATCACTGGTGGTAAAAAAACAAAACAGCGAAACAATAACCCCTCACCAACCCACCTGAGGAATGCCAGGCCAGAGAAAGTTTCCTTTGAGTGTCAATGACAAATTACAAAATACACCTGCTGTCAAAGTACATGAAATACTTTCACATGCTCAAACAAACATGAAATCCACGTTTTATGATCAATTAAATGTAACAACACCTCATCGTTAGAGCAGATCTGTACTTTTATAATTATACAGTATCTTTGAGGTAAATGCCAATGTTAGCATGCTAACATCAAACAGGTATAATGTTTACAATGTTTATAATGTTTACCACCGTATTACTTAGGCTGTGTTAGCATACTAACATTTGCTAGTTAGAAACAAACATAAAGTAGAGCCAAAACTGATGGGAATGTTAGTTTTGTGAATGTTATATCAGTAAGTAAATATCAGTAAGTATTGATCAAATTTCTGATTTTGAAGGCACTATTTGGAAAGTTGGAAATTGCCACTGTTCTAAAGGGACTCCTGAGGCAAATATGAACATCTGTGCCAAACTTTATGTCAACCAGTAGTTCTCAAGACATTTCACAAGAGTCCAAAATTGTCCTCTGGGAGCCATGAATGTCTGTATGAAAATTCACAGCAATCCATCCAATAGTTGAGATATTTCAGTCTGGACCAACGTGGTGGACAAACAGACGTTGCCATCTTTTGAGCAATTCTGAAAGCATGAATAAATGTGGTTGTATTTTGTATCAAAATGGGACAGAGATATATTTCCACTAATAGAACCTAAAATGAGCTAGGGCATGACATGTCTTCATGTGTGGGTGTTACAAGCATTCATACGGCCATTTGTCGACACACAGTACTTATAACAAAATGTGCACCATAGACAGGATAATATTTATTGAACGAGAATGTAAAGCAAAAGAAGGAACCCAGAATAGAAAACTGAAAACTAAATAAAAGAAAAACGACAACAAATAAATAAAGAAAATCTGTGGGCTTTCTGTTTGGCTGAAGAAAATAACGTTTGAAGCACAGGACTGTATTTACAGAGCCATGTGGTGGAGATGTTGGGTGTGCAGCTGTAGCTGCCCACTCTCTCTTTGCATGTACGCTGTCCTCTCAGAAGTGTGTTCCAGCCTCAACACAATCACAACACTTTTATCATTTTTAAATCTGCATAAGCGCCTCTAAAATAAACTCCCCGGCAAAAACCCTGATGATTAATACTTCTCAATTGTCCCTGCTTCCTCCCTCCAACCCAAACTTACTCCTCCAGCCAATACGTGTAATTATGGACATTAGATTTTCCTCACAATAACTGAATTGTTACTCGAGTTGTCTCAATTATGCCATGATATCTAATTAACCTCTGCCTCTCCGTGACCCAAAATCAACCATCCCCCACCTCTAATGTCCTGTATGAGGGTCACTGACAGATACTCCTTGTGCTCCTTCCACCTGTTTGTGAGGAAACCCTCTTAGCACTGGGTGAACACGCTTAGTTGAACCCGCAGCAGGGAGGATAGGGGGTGGGAAAGGTTGCTCTGCAAGACACTGTTGTTTCGTCTGGATATGGCTGGGCTGAGCAGGTAGGCTGTCTTTGAAGACGGCTTCAAACATAAGGCTTTGACTGAAGGCACAAAGGATCAGAGCCCCACGGAGGGAATACAGAGAAGATTCCCATCAGTGTCTGAGCAAGTGCGAGCCTATAGATTACATTTCATTTTAACTTGATCTCTTGTAGTTGCATTGGACTGTCTCAAAAAGAGACGATGAAAACAACTATTCTAACCGCGTGTTACAACATGCATGCATAAGTGTGTATGTGTGTGTATATACACACACACACACACACACACACACACACATATGTGTGTGAACAGCTGCTATCTTTGTGTGATGTGTAACAGTGATGTGCAGGAGCGTTTGCATCATCTCTCTGGGGAGAAGAACAGTACTGTGTTGTGGTTAAGTGTCGCATGTATGTTATTTATCAACTGGGCCAGAGAGACACTTGCAGACCTGTATTGTCACATACTGTACACTTATATACTTTTCATTAACAAACATATGGACAAAGGCAGGCTGTGCTGTTGACCTGAGTTTGCAACGCCACTGAATCAGCAAGTGCATCGATCTCTCCTCTCCTTCGCCCTCCTCCCAAATCAATAGCATCAAAAGCTCTCGCCTTCACAACAATGTCAGAATAATGACACCAGCCAGGGACTTATGGGCTGGAGAGGCCACCATCGACTGACCCCGGGCCTCCATCCCGGGTCTGCACTCTTTACTTTCCATGCCGCTCAGTGATTAATGATCTAATGTGGAGGGACTGCTGGAGGAAGACACAGAATGAGAACTTCAGCTCCATGGCTCAGTGAGCATTGGAGGCAAGTGGCGTTTTGCAGCACTGTGCTGGAAGCTGCTGCATTGCTTCGAAAGTCATGGTTTCAATCATTTCCCCGCTGGCTTCAACAAATCGGTGATGAATAATAAAGGCTTGGAAAAGAAGCTGAGCTGATTGCGTCTGCAGAGCCAGCCATTTAGGACAGGGGGACTGAAGAACCGAGGGCCAGAAATAAAAAGTCAACGTGAGAAAGAGAAAAAGGCAAAGAAAGGGAGAAAGAAAGACCATGATTGTGCGTTAAGTTTTCATTCAGTGTTCATTAAAATAGCTTAACTTTGAACTTTTGGAAGAAGCAACTTATCTGCCAAAGATTTAAATGACAAGTACCAAACTTGACACATTTACATATGCTCCTTGGTCCGTGAGAATTGGACACATAAGGTGATTAACGAAAAGGCTGGTGTTTTATTCTTCAGTGAAGTCCTACTTAAACTAGAGGATGTTGTGAATAACATGTGCCATGACCAAGTTGAAAGAAATATCTGGAACCATCTGGGTATCAGAAGATTTTGCAGCAGCGTGGTTTATTACAATGAGCTTTAGCAGGCTATAAAATGAGAGCTGTGTAAAGTACTTTACTTAAATCCTTCGACTTGCTATGGGAGTTCCCAGTGGGCCCTTGTTGGCATGTTTATGTTTGCCTTTCCTCTGCCTTCGCTTAAAGCTGTTTGGCCTGGCAGAGCAGCCAGGAAACCCTTCACTCCCGGTGAGAGAAACCCTCTCTCCCTCTGTGTTAACTTGTGTGAGCTCCTTCTGTTCCAGCTTCCAAAGTATGCCCATCAGGGGTCGATTTATCATCGAGCAGTGATGGGACATCCAGGGAGGGGAGGAGCACGCAGCAGAGGAGAAGGACCCTGACTGTGAGCCAGATTTCCCCCGCCATCGATCTGGGACCCCGAACGAAGGAGATCCGTGGAGAGAGGACAGGAACGCCTCGCTCGACTTTGGGGGAGGCTTTTTGCGATCTTCACCTGCTCGCCACACACACACACCCATATACACACACACACACCTCACATAGTGTTTGTTTTTGTTTTATCTTCCTCACAGCACTGGCATCCATGCGGTTAAAGATCATTACCGGATAGCTTAATATCCATCTGGAAGTGACTACTAGGAGATGGGCGAGAAGGATGAAAAAGAGATATCTCCACTTGTGCACCTCTCTCACTTTCAAACTTGATCTTTCAGAAGCCCTAAGCCAACGCCGGCAGATGGTAGTAGCTTATGCTGGCTTAGCTCTCTCTCCCTGAGGCGCTGGCTCTGAGAAGCTCGTTGCCCTTAGGCACAGATCTGTGAGCTGCTTTTCACTTCTGCTCTCTAACCCTGAATGCTCTACGTGGGGGCTACAGCTCTGCCCTGGGATCAGTGTTTGAAAGGAAACACAATGTGGTAGCAGGGCTTATTGCACCAGCCTCTTCTGGCTATATAGAAAGCCCCTGCAGCAGGGCGTGGGAATCCCCTCCGTCGGGGCAAAGGGTAGGAGGTGAAGACCCGTGTTCAACCACAGCTCTGTGCACTGTCTATCATTTGTCTCTCTGTTTTTCAAACAAATACACAACCACAAATATGCAGGAATGTCAAACTGTCTAATTAGATTTTGTTCTGGCGGTTTTGTAAGCCTTGTATATATTAATATATGAAATAAAGACGTTATTATTTATTTTCTTATAACGTCAAACATATATGTGGGTGGTGACAAGAATAGAGACACATGTTTTTCCTGTAGCTACACAGTATGTTCTTCATTAAGCACTGGAGGAGACGAAACCCTCCTCACACTCTGCTTTCAGCAGACGGTTTTCATCATAAAAGAAAAACTACATTGCACATTGTGTGAGTGAGTCTTATTTATCAAAGCAGAATCAATCCTGGATAAGAATCTATTACAGGTAAATAAAAATTGCATTTTGGATGTTGGTAAATTGATTTTAATCTAACATTTAGCCATCATTAGAAAAGAGACAGTATTGAGGCACTATTCATAAGAGGGACAGAACTAAAGATCCCAGTCACAGAATCTCTGCTTTTGGCCATTATTTTTCTGTTTCCGATCAGTTTCTTTCTCTGCCTTCGCTTTTGTTATTGCATGTCGTCCTCATTTCTAAGTTTTTGCCAAATTTTGCCCTCATTCCTTCTCTAGCCAGCAGTGTTTTCTGACTCATTTATCTCCCCTTCGCTCTGTTCATCCTCTCATCTCTGCAGAAAAAAAACGAGAGGAAGAGAGGGAATACACCAGCAGAAAGCTGTTGAGTCATACTGTGCAGGAGGGAGACGGCATGTCGAAGATCAAACAATGCTCACTCACTGCTCAATGAAATTGCTCTCTCCGTCTCTCTCCCACCGCTTCTTTCCTCCCTCTTCATTCACTAAAATCTCACCATCTCCTCCATTCCTCCACCTCCTCTTTCGCTCTTTTTGCATCTCCAGTCAGCCGTGACATGAGTCTACCCAGTCTGAATTCCCTTGCAACCCTCTAAACCCTACCAGCCAAAGCAACAGCAACAACATCAGTAACAACAGAGGCCCAGACCAACAGAACAGCTTCAAAAGCAGGAAGAGCAGTTTAGCCCTGGAGTGCTGGAGCGAGGAGGGAGGCACACTGACGCATGCATACAGAAAAACTGTTTATTTGGCCTGCGTGTAATAAGACATTTGCTCAACAGCTCCCTCATAAGTTAACTTCCTCTACAAAACAGGCATCTCTGGGTAAATAGTAACGGTACCTCCCTGACAACAGAAATGAATGTTATTTTCTTCCTCTCAAGGGCACCCTGAAGATGGTGGGGATTAGATGCCTTGCTCGAAAGCAATGATTGTGAGTGCTTTCACTGATAAGTGATGGAAAGTTCACTCCATTACTATTTCTGGGTAATAGATCTAGATAGAATAGATTTACAGCATCAGCTCTAGTGCAGAAATGATCAATTCCCCTCTATTAGAAAACTCAATCATCACATGAAAACAACTATGAGCCTATTTACTTAGCCCTGACATTGGCCCCTTTTGGGATTATATGGAGAGGGTTTACCTGGGTGTGGTAAGTCAATTCCAAATACGCAGCTGCATTTACACGCGATAGCCCCAACAAAGACAAACAAGGTGAAATGTGGTGTAGTCTGATGAAGTTCTGGGTTGCTTCAAGGCAGCAATCTATTTTCCACATTCTGATACAAGTTTCAGAATAAATGAGAGCATTGCCAAAGGCAGCAACTACTGAGCACGTCATCTAAAAAGCTCCCTGATTGGCCACTATTACAAATTCCCCACCCAACATCATCAGTATGTAAACAGATGCATGAATACCTCCTCAGAAGCTCATCACCTGCACAGCGGAAGACGTCAGCTTCACACACTCTTTTCTGCCAGTACGGCAAACAAATCTCATTGCCAGAGGTAACTAATGCGCGATTGCACAGAAGAAAATAGCTCAGAAACTTCAAGCTGTTCTAGGTTCAGCTATGCAAAAAGTTCTTGTTTGTTAAGGACTTGCTGGGAACATACGGCACATGTAGCAAATACTCTCGTGTGTGAGATGGCCACTCTAATTTATCTGTGGTGAAGCCACAAATTCTCAATCAAATTTTGAGTGTGAAAAGACGTAGATTTCGTGGCTTACAGATGCAAATAAAAAGAAAAGTCAGAGAGAATGTTTCTTCGGCAGAGACTTTGCCTGTTGTGAGGAGACAGTCTTCCCATTAAGTTGATCAGAGCCAGTGATATCTCTTCTCTTCTGAATCTCTCTGCCTAGATGTCGTCACAGATTCAAAATATTCCACTCTGAATTCTGGCCTGATGAGACTGAAGTTCAGGCCACAGAGGCGAGTGAGAGTGACACTGTCAGAGGAATGTTCTGCCCCAATCCCAAGCGGGAACATCAGAGCAAACATGAATGAAGACACGGTGGACAGATATAGGAGAGATGAGAGGAGAGATGGAAAGAACGAATTTTAGAAAGAAAGTCGTGACAGAGAGATGGAGAAATACAGATATGGATAGATAAACAGAGAGATGCTGGGAGAGACATAGTCCAAATACAGAGAGAAAGTGGGGCCTAGGAGGGCGGGGCACGGAGACTCAGATCTATTTTTAATGCCTCTGACTGGGGATCAGCAAAAGGAATGTATAATTACAGCCTCATGAATAATGCAAGCAGACTTCTTTTAATTAGCCACACCAGGCCCGATGCAGCAACTGCAGCAGACGGGACAAACACGTGCATGTGCACATGTGTACACACACACACACACACACACACACACACACACACACATCTACAGTATATACATGCTTGTACACAGAGATAGGACAGAAAATAATGTTACCGGTGCGCATATGTGTGTCACTTTTGAAACACATGTGTGGGCATGCTAAACATGTACTCAAATATTCCCTCCAGGGAGATGGGAGTCAAATAAAGAGGCGAAATGATGAGCTAAGAATTGGTGCCTTGGTGATGACTCTCTGATAGGCTTCACAGTGAGAGGAGCCCCCAGACACCACTCAAAGAGCTGCACACTGTCTGCCTGTCATGTGTTAGATAACCCCCAATATAAAAGTATGAATTATTAAACATCTGACTGGATAATATTACAAAACCCTCGCTGTAACCATAGAAAGGCAGTGCACTCTTTCTGTATTGTTCTCACACACAAGCATACTTGCATGCCAACATGAACAAGCCTGAAAAAACACACAATTTCTGGCACCTAAGCCATGCTGAGAAGCCAATTGTGTGGGCTAGAAAAGACAGGGGAATCTGATTCAAAGAAGCAATTAATCAAACCTTCCTCATCTATAATTCAGCTTGAGTTATTTCATTAATTAACAGTGTTTGGGTTGTCTATGCCACATCTTCATTATCAAACATGGATCAAGCCGGAACAGACTTCAGTGAGATGACTTCTCATCAGCCCTTCTTAATAACCAGCTTTCTTCCGAATGGAGAGTGAAACGGATGGTCAAAGCTTGACCAGGAAAAACTCAACTAAACTCCCCGCACATCAAGAGAAGGCAGGAAGCTAGATCCAAGTTGGAACGACACATCAAGACGCCGGCAGGATGTTATTTGGTTGTTATCTGGCAACTCGACTTCTCCCATCTTCAGAGTCTTAATTTGTAAGCTAATTTGTGGCTGGCAAAGACAGGCTTGAGTATGGGAGTGGATATTGGATGTAATTCGATGTCTTACTCCATCTTCGTTTGCTGATTGGACTTTAATTGGCAATGAGGGTGCTGCGTTCCCACTTTGGGGCAGGCAGGGGAGATGACAGCTTGAGCACATGGGCTCAAAATGAGTCGGCTATCATGTTTGAACAGGGACCACAAGAAGAACCCACTCAAACCGCAAACTTCATTTCACACAGCTGAAGGCAAACACATCAAATATTTTCATATTTTCACTTGTGCTTCCATGAAACAATAAGACCTTAACCTAGAACTTGTATTATACAATATTTTGAGATTCAGCCCTTTTATAAATAAGGGGGGGTAAAAAGAAAAAATAACAGCAGGAAGGATTATCCAAGGTGAACACACAGCCCACTATTACAGTCAATATGCACAAGGTTGTTCCTACATGTACCAATAGTGTGTGGATCTAGGACAGAACAATCTATAATGGGAGTGTGTATGTGTGTCTGCACAAGGTAGGGGGCCACCTCCTGGTGTGTGACATTGATACACACACACACACACACACACACACACACACACACACACACACACACACACACACACACACACACACACACA
>JBAJHX010000081.1:17211701-17224307 GCA_037176925.1 Amniataba percoides | reverse complement strand
CCGTCACCACCAGATCGCAATGATGCAGGGAAAGCCATGGAGTGGTCCCCACGTCCCACCCCCTCTACCAGAGAGAGAGAGGAAGACAGACTGTGTGTGTGTGTGTGTGTG
Source organism: Amniataba percoides (assembly GCA_037176925.1). Taxonomy (NCBI): domain Eukaryota; kingdom Metazoa; phylum Chordata; class Actinopteri; order Centrarchiformes; family Terapontidae; genus Amniataba; species Amniataba percoides. The sequence continues at coordinate 17,224,196 of JBAJHX010000081.1, read as the reverse complement.
TGTGTGAGTGTGTGTGTGTGTGTGTGTCGAGGAAAGAAAATCACCATACAGAGAGGAGAGGGACTGGCTGTTAGTGCTGAACACTGGGAGTGTGGGAGCAGCACGGATGGGTGAGGAGAAGGAGATGGAGGGGGGGGGAAGAGGAATAAATGGAAAGGAGAGAGAGATGTTAGTCGTTATGGGACTGATGTGTAATAAACTGCATGAAGGAGCCTTCAGGGAAGCATTATTTTCTAGCTCAACACACCATCTCCAGAAGAACTGACACACACAGACACTCACACGCATTAGACACAAGACACACACACACAAACACACACACACACACACAAACACACACACACACACACACACACACACACACACGTACAACTCTGAACTCTGCGTGACTCATAACCTTATTCATATTTATGAGTATTCAAACACTGGCAGACTGCACTGATAAACACAAGTTTGGTGAAGTCTTGCAACACGTCAGTCTGGTTGATTAATGTTGTCTGTGTTGGAGACAGTTAGGGGGCACCTGCAGGTGACACGAAACAACGAGTTCTGAGTATTTCTGTGGCATACGTCTAATAGTGTTAGTCGCTAAGGTTATGCAGTGTAAACTGAGCTCGTGTGAAACCTCAATTTCTTTTTTGTTATAGTTTGCCCTGGCACAATAATAATCTATCCTTAACGTTTTAAAGGCTGCTTGAGAAGCTTTACCTTCACCATAGCACAGTTCATCTAAAATACTGAGTGGGAAGCATTCAATGACTCAGTAACTTCTATCACTGGTAGTGATACAGTCAATCTGAGACTAAGGACGAGGTATTTTAACTTTCTTAGGAAATGGAAAGAAGTGTTCAGTGTCTTTGAAATCTTTGAAACTTGTATATGAGATGAATGAAAAGAAAATTAAATGACTTTTATGGTTGATTCATCATGTTTGAACTTTAAGCAATAGTTTGACACTTTTCAAAACACTCTTATTCACATTCTTTATGGAAAATAATATGTTTATTTGTTAAATCTGTATACTTTCATCATTGTTTTAATCTGTACAAAGACTGAAGTGTATTTTATATTCTGTATTCTGTGACTTTTTGTGTGGTAGTTTTATGCGATACATGCTATATTTTGTTGTGCGCTGTTATTTCGAAGTAGGAGAATGTAAGGTGCAAGTGTATGTACAGGTTGGGTTTGATGAAGGCCATGTGCCTTGACACACTGCTTGAAAAATGAAGAAAAAATTTCCGGCGAGTCAGCTGCGGTTGCTGAGTTACTTTTCACTTTTGATTCTTTGGTTACTTGAGCTATAGTCAGTCAGTTGGAAGGACAGGAGACACACACACTTAAACACACAACACATATAGCGAAAAGGGTTCAGGGGCAGTTCAATGGATCAAGCGTCAGATTGAAATCCATTAGTCTTCCCTCTGACAAAAAGCAAGTGTGGAGGTGAAAGAGCATGTCGGTAACAGCTCTGTGGTGGAGGCAGCATAACACTGGGCTGACAGAGTGCTAGGTCACTCCAACATGCCCTACCATGTGTCAGAATACCACCCAATGTCAGTGAACTCAAAGGTGAAAGAGCCACTACTGTGAACAAGTTGTTTGTTTCAGTCTCATCATCTCTCCTTGTTTTAATCCAAATGTCTTCGTATCCCACCTGTCACTTATCTGCATCTTCCTCTTCTTGTTCCTGCACACACAATCTCTCTCCCTCCTTCTCCTTCCCCGCGGACTGTCCATTAAATATCAACGGGGCTTTTGTGGAGCGGTGTGAGAATCAATTGCTCAGACGTTCTCTTTAAACATCAGTGATTTTCAGATCCACTTTAAACGCGGGAGTTTTGAGATGATTTCATTGATGATTTGGGCGCAGTGTGAATAAAAGCGAGGACACACGGAGGCTGACGGGGGGAGCTCAGGCTCCTGCGGCAGCTGCGGGACTTGCCAACCTTTCACAGCTCACAGATAGGAGACTAAGGATGTGGGGGAAAAGACGGATACTGTGATCACTAAAGAGAGGGTTCAGTTTTTGGAAAGGAGAAAGCTCCTCGCTTCTGTCACTACCCCTTCTCTTCTCCCACTTTCCTCACTCTTCTCCTCCTGCCAGCCTATTTTTCGGAGATTACAGCACAATGCATCTGCCAGTGGAGACAGCAGCAACACGTTGCTATGACCCAAATACAGCAGTGTGGCGTGATGATTGGCTAAGAGGAGCAGGGGGTGGGGGGTGTAGTGCAGCACATCCACAGCCGCACATCAGCAGAAGCACCTTTAAAATTCAAATGTTTATATAAGCCAGAAACGGACCCGTTCTTCTTTTCATCCAATTATCTCTACCGCTGTCTTCCCCATCTCACTTGTCATCTCTGTCATCTCTCATCCGTTACTCCATCATTCCACTTTCCCCTTCCTCCTATCTTTTCCTCTCCGTCTTCTGCCATCTTTCCTCCACCCACATCTCTGCGCTGGGTTTTCCTCAGAAAACGGGAGAATGAGAGCGGTGGAAAGAGAGAGAGAGAGAAATGGAAATATGAAAGAACAACAGAGCAAGAGAGAAGCAAAGCATAGTCATCCATTCTTAATCAAAGCGGTGGCGTAAAATTCTGTGGTACTGCATGACAATCCAGCAAAAGCCAAGACGCTCGCACCCTCATTTACCACTCCAAATTTCATACACAACGTGGAACTCTTGCTGTCTCTCATCATACACATTTTGCTCGCTTCCATCATCACCTCATTAGACAGCGATCCAACTATCCATCTCCACTTTGCCTTAATGGTACTTAAGCTGAGGACGAGACAAGTCCTGTGGGGATTGACGTCCAAGAATGTCAAATTTTTCAAAGAAGAATCGACCTCCTCATCCCTCACATCTCTCTGTGGATACGAAGAGGCTTTTGTGTGTTTCTGAGCGAAGATTCCTTTGTTTGTTTAAGTGTATAACTCATTACTTAAAATGCCTTTGCTTATCTCTAATCTAAGCCCTCTCCACCCAAACTCCCTTCATGCGATCACCAGTTTCTTTTAATGAATCGACGAGGTAGATTGTTTTGGGTAGGGTAGTAGAGCAAGTTACACCATGAAGTGTGTGTGTTAGTGCAGATATAGGTGCTTTAGTAATGAAAACATATAACCAGTAAATGTAATATACCAGTGAATGTTCAGAACAATTCTTTTCTATATCATCACGTCGAACCAATAAAAACTGTCCAATGTTTTGCTCAGTACAGGTCAGCAATGGCATTAATACAGCATAATGCTGTTGTGATTTAATGGGGGTACACCAGCAATTTAGCACAACACTTCCACCTGAATAAAGACTGGTTGCAGCAGAAGGCGAGACATCCTGTCTTCAAGTCCCTAGTAAGCTCCAAAAATGCTGTGTACTACATTTTCTGTAGTGCATTCCAGCTACATCTTTGATGAGACTTCTCCTCAATAGCAAATGCAAAGTGCTTTAAAACTTACTGCCACAGTTTATTATCGAAGTTAGCTAGTAGAAATCTTTTGTCTTTAAGCCAAAGCCCTGATGACCGTCAGACAGCACCTTCCAGAGCTGCATTATAGCGGAGTATGACTCCGCATGACAACTAAACTGAACTTTGCGAGTAAAATTGGTGGAATAGCCCAATAAACAACATGATCGGAGTCATGCATTTTAAATTTCTTGCAAAAGTAACAGAGGATTGTTTGGAGTAAACTGAAGAGGTTAGAGTGAGCAGAGAAAGCTCAAAAAGACTGGACTAAAGAGAAAGTCTAACATAAAAAGAGCAAAGTAATATGCAAATTTAAGGAAAGGTTATCATTAAACAAAGTGAAACGAAAAACAATGAATTACTCCATAAAATTAAGACTAAAAGTACTAATGATTCACCACATTAGTCTTCCAACAGCACATTAAACCAGTGCAACCTTATTTGAATTTTTATTTAAAAAGCTGTTTAAGCCGATGCAAAGACTAATATTCCTTTGTGTTCATTCAAACCTTTCCTTTTGTATTACTGAGGAATCACTCTACTTGGATTCCCGGGTCAGCCCCTTTGTCTGTCAAATCTCTGCTGAGTGCATATCATCATGCAGATGTAAGCAGCCTCCACGACAGCCAACCTGCTGGCGTCTTCTGGGATACAGTGACAGGCCCACTCTTCTCCCCACATGTAGCCGCACAGGGGGGAGAGAACATGTGCCATTGTATGCACCCCCTCATGGGACACGAATATATTTGAAGCAGAAAACGACTGTGTTGTTTTCAGAGCTGTGCGACCGAGCTCCAAGCATGTATTTAGAAAACTATGAGCGAAATTGCTTTTGTTCACAAAATTAAGGGTTTGCATGTTCAGAACTACAGGCAAGCACACTCTTACAGGTGAAAATTACTGTGTTTGGCAGCCACACACACACACACACACACAGACCATAGGTATAAGCTGCAGCCTGGGGTGACGCCACAGGTTAAATCCCTTTTGCGTAATCTGAGGTCCACAGTCAAAGTTGCCACAATGAGGCTTGCAGGGACCACATGCATGTTCGGACACACACTATTTATAGAGCTCAGTTTGTCTCAGTCCCTGCCTCTCTCTGTCCTTCGCTTTCTTTCCACCTCCCGAACCGTTTCTTCCCATGTGCTCTAAAAGCTTTTCTACCTCTGAGCAATCAAATGACAAACACTTTCACAGCACTGCAATGTGATCACAAGGACACCTTGTTTTCTGTTTCTCCCTCTCTCCACCCATCCCCCACCCTTCCACACTTTGTCTTTCCCAGGGGAAGTAAATGAGGCCAAATTTTCTCTTTTCTCTTATGCGACTTACTCAGAGCGATGACGCTGGTGGCTGCTTATAGAGCGGGAGGAAATTCTTAACAAAGAGCACCCTCTTGCACAACTCGCCCTCCTTCATGTCCTCATTCATCCTGCCCAACAATACGTTTGGTGCTGTCATGTCGGGGCGAGCCAGCATACAAATATGAATAAGAATGAGTTCAGATCCACAAGAGGCACACATCGACACATTATCGACTCTCCGCCATACTGGCACCTTATCGTGGCCTCGCAATATACATCACAGCACAGCGAATCTCACACTCATACTTCTGCTGATTCCCCAACAGCTACTGTGTGAGGTTTGTCACAATACCATCAACACAACTGTGTAATAAGCATCAAATCCCAGGTACAATACAACATCGATACATCGCTCAGAGGAGAGGACAAAGCGATTGTCAGTATTCAAGGACGAAAGACCGTTGTATGGTGACCTTTGCTCTCATGTGACCAAAATAATGTATGGTATAGAACCTAGTAGAGGTCATGCATCTTGGTAACAACCATTTTATATCAAATTTTCATATTTCAAAGCTGGAACCAGTGAAACAAATTATTCCTTATAAAAAGTTTGTGATGAATATTCAGTAGCTCACTGATAGACTGATGCGGGCGTTACCACCCAGCAAGCAAAGTCAACAGCAGGAACACAAGGACCAGCTCAAAGTGACGCGACACTGGTTTCATCATCTCTTCCGTTCAGATTAATTCAGTTTATGTAAACACTGTTTATCTGCACACTGTGACATTCTGGTTAGCTTCCCCCGTGGCCCTCCATGTGAGGGCGTCACATTTCATTCATTAATTTGATCCTTTCCTATTCAACCTCCAGTGTACTTGCAGATCGATTTATCGATTAATCTAGTCATTCGCTCATCCTCCTCTGTGTGCAAACATTTTGCATGGGTGGTCACACACTGTCTCAGGAACATGAAAGAGCAGCCACTTGGTTCGAACTTACATCAGTAGCTAGAAGGAGTGCCTGAGGCGCACGACACCCAGCTACTTCTCATTCACCAACACTGCCCGGGCTACTGTGTGTGTATGGGCATCTCCCTGTGTTTGGGCCCGTCCATGTGTTTCTGTGCAACTGTGCAGGTCTGAGCTCCCCTTTCTGTGCACACAAGCAGAGATGTGTTTATGTGCGAGTGCATTCCTGTGTGTGTCTGTGTGTTTGGTGCTCTGCCCGGAGCTCGATGTGAAGCAAGAACGATGGGCAAGATTTGCGAACACCTGGGAGGAGAATCGGTATGGACACAGAGGAGCTTTAGGTCACAGAGGCATCTGGAGATACGGGAGTGGCGCGCGTGTGTGTGTGTGTGGTTTTACTTGGTGTCTGACATAGACCAGGCACCAGAAAGATGCAACCGAGAGAGAGAGAGCGAGAGAGAAGCAGGAACAGAGAAACGGTCAGAGTGTGTGTAGAGTGCAGTGAATTAAGAGAGAAACTGCATAAACAAAAAGAAAACTGACAAGAAAAAAGTAAAGACAGACAGAACAAAGTGGAGGAAAAGCAGGCAGAAGGGGACAAGTAGACGAAACAGAAGGAAGGGGGGAGAAAAAAGAAAACAGACACAAATTGGATGTGAAAGGCCCTCTTAAACACGCCCAATTTTTTCCTCTTTGGTCTGTATTTTGGAGAAAATAAAGCTCACTTTTTCCTTGAGCACGGCAAGACCAAATCAATAGCGCTCCCAGTGCACAGCTATTATTTTTCAAAGGCTCCTGTGAGGAAGAGAAAAGGGAGGAAAAGATGGAAGGGAGGAGGGCGGGTGCGTCTTCCCCTTGTGCTGTGTCTTCTGTGGCACGCGGTGGTTTGGTAAAATGGGTTTTGCAGGCATGAGAAGAAGCCCTGATTGAGACGACAGACGTATTCACACATGAGATCAAACAGCCCGAAAAACAGAACACTTACCAGGCTTATCTGTGAATCAAGCCAATCTCTGACCTTAAATGTCAAGCCAATACACAGATAAAGCATTCATCTAAAGCCAAATATCATCACAGCTGATACCAGTAGTAGTCGAACGGTGCACCTTTATTGATGTCTTCGTCGTCCTGTATTTTAGGTGTACGTTTGAAGTCTTTCTCTCCTATGAAGCATAACCTATAGAGCTGCTTTGAAGCAGCGGTGTGTTTGATGTGACTTACACCTCCAGCCTTAAGGCTTCTTTGTTCAGAGCCAGAGGCTTTTAACTGTATTGCCCCCCTGCCTTTTTAACACACACACACACACACACACACACACACACACACACACACACACACACCTGATGCACACACACAAACATAGAAAGAGCAAGTGCTGCCGGTAGACATAAAAACGATTCCCAAACAATCCCGTTCTTTCATTCTCTCAGTTGCTTTCCTCTCCTCCCTCTCTGTCTCAGCAGCCAGATCACAGCCCTGACAGATGGATCACATCTTCTACGCCTTAGCAACCAAAACCCACGAATCAGCTGGGTCACAGCCCCCGCCTTAGCAACTGTCCTCTCCGTATCTGAGGTAGATGAGGGAAGCCTTGTGAAGCTCCGGCGATCCAGAGAAGCGTGACGGCCGGCGCTGTCCAAGAAAGAATGATATTTTCTCCCTTTCTCTCACCTCTCCTCCCCATCTGTGAACTCCCTCTCTATCTACCCGGATGCATATTTATCCAATATTAGGAATAAAAGGGGAGCATATTCAAATGAAGAGTGGCGGCTCAGACACTCACTGAACGCTCAGCAGACGAGTCTGAACTCTTTAAAAAAGAATCTGCTTGAAGCTCTGAGTGTATTTGCATGCCCCCCCCCCTCCTTACTCTTCATCTGCTGCCCTCTCTCAGCAACATGTTGACTCTTTAGCGGGAGATGTGAGGAAACAGAGTGTTGAACTCTGTGAAAACGTTCGCTCGATTTTCCCGCTTCCACTTGACTCGTGTTTATCTTACGATCCGTGTAAGTCGGCGCTGAGACGAGAGGTGAGCGGTTATGTAATCGCAGCCAAAGATGAGCTCCACCAATGAACATTCTGATAGGAGACTTCTGCTTAGTAACATAATCATACTGAACATGGAGAGCAGAGACAGAGTGAGGGAGGGAGGGGAGAAAAAAAAGGGTGAGCAATGCTAACAGGTAGATGTAGATAAAAAAATCTGCAAAAACTGGACCAGATGAGTGAAACTCAGGACGCGACGGGGGCAGAAGACCAATGTTTCCACGTGCTGAACATTATGTTGGGGGTGAATTTTTGTGAGCCCAGGATTTTGCCTGTGGACAAAATGTGCCTTTGGACAAAATCCTTTGTTTGATGTCGCCATGTGATCTCCAGACCTTGAGCTCCGACGGCAGGCAGGAAGGCATCAACACCCACCTCTGCACCCACCTGCAGCTACATGCCGTCGGTCTCCTGGGCAACAGGCTGGGAATAACAGCAATGAGGTGTCAGGGTGATACCCAGCAATGCTGATTCTTCATGCAAGCGTGTGTGTGTGTGTGTGTGTGCCTTTGCAAATAAAAGCAGCATTTGTACATGGCTCGTGCTCTCAAATGTTTGCCAGTCTCGATCAATAAGGATACCCCACTGTAAATACAGCCAATAGAAAATTACCTTTCTAAAAGAGTCTCTGATGTAGAGTCACTTAAGCATGTCGTCTCTAAAGGAAGATGGTATGTTAATCACATTAAAGGTTCTAACTGCCCAAGAAATATGCACACTTTTTAACCTTGAGACACACCGTGACTTCTACTGGGTCTGTGCAGTAAAGAAAAACCCACACCAATAAAAGAAGCTCTCAATTTACTGCTCTCTTTAATTCCACTGTCACCCCTCACCTCCTCCCCTCTCTGATAGTAAAGCGTCACTTCATCAACGTGATATATCAGCCTCTGGACAAAACTAACTCCTGGACAGCAATCCAGGGGAAATGGTATTTGGGAAATACCGTTATTTGCTTATTTGCCTAGTGTGAGCATAAGTTTGATATCACCCTCATGCCTGCCTGGAAAATCTAAGGCCACAGCTCTATACCCCTGGAGGGGGTATGTTCCAGACAATTTCTTGGCCAGGAGCAGTGACTTCCTGAAGTCTTGCCATCACCGTGAGGTTGCCAGACAACCAGCAGAGGCTCCAAAAATTGTCTTTAAAACAAACTGTGTCGTTTACAGTATTGCATTTTTAAAGTAGTTTATGTAACATATAAGAAATTACAATTCATTGTGAACTTCATAATAGATTCTGTGTGAAAGTGGCAAGACATGCATTTTATTATACAGCAGGACTGCACTAAAAACTTAATTTTGCTCACCATCACTAACCCATAACCTTAATAGCCAAACGTCCAAATAATGGACAGCAGGCTATTACGGCTACTTGATTTATCCATCATGGATGTAAAGAGGTTTTTACAGGAACAAAATAAAGAGGGTACACTTGAATAAACTTTATAGCCTACTGGTTCAGTGTGTGTTAGAGGCAAGCAATATGCTGAGGGGAATGCCATTAACAAGTACTGAGACATTAAAAGAAATAATTCCACAGCACTATGTTCACTTAGTGTATCATTCAAGCTGTGTATAATATTCGTATAAGAACCTTACAAGGACTTAGGAAGTATTTGTCAGGGTTTAGCGGTTTTACAGTAACATTAACATATTTCAACTTCTGTCTACAATGTCACTTTAACATTTACAACTAGCTCTCTGTCATACAGAGTATATTTTTTATGTACCACATATAATAGTAATACACTGTATTAGCTATGTCATATATAGCTGTATTCAACAGGAACTGCATTTTTCTCATCGTGTGCTGCGTCGTATACACTGACAAATGTACCGTTTGGCGTCTTTAAGTTATTACTGCAGTTCATTTTTTTCTAGGTCAATGTGTGCAACCTGTTCAGAGGGAACAGGGAAGAGATGAATTTGCAAGTTTGTTAGCAGTTAGTAGAAATATATACGAGTGAAAGCCAGAAGAACTGTCAGAAATGTATTCACAACCCACCCACATTACCACACCTACAGCAGCACTAGCGTACATTTGTTTTACTGCCTGAGTGAAAAATACCACTCAGCATCACCGACCATTTGTTCCCCTTCCTTGCTGTCGCACACAGTGTCTATGAGCCACGGTGAGAGGCTCATCAGTAGAGCCTTAAGATCCACAAAGAGATGCTGTTGTAAGCTGATGGAGGGAAAGAGGAGGGCCACACACGGATGGAGAAATAGATGGAGGGATGATGAGTTCCAATGGTCTACCGACAGCTCAATCACTGCAACATTATTGTCAAAGCAAACAAGGAGCAGGCGTCATGCGTTACCGAGCAACAGCATGGCTGTTTTCACACCATGGAGAGGTGTAATGCCAAATGTCACACACTTCAGCAAAACACTCTTACAGGGAAGATGGTTATGTAAGGAACGGCTATATTTATATGTAAAGAGTCTATGTAATAATTTGGGAAAGAAAACAAAAGTTAAAAATTACAACTGCTACACTATATTTTGAAATTTGATAAAACTTTGTCAAGAAACAAATATGTATTCAGAGAAACTCTTCAGTCAGTTCAGACATTTTCAAGTGAGTTGCAGGAAAAAGATGTCACAGCAAACTGCAAGAATTCTGCATGGGCTTATATGGTAGTCAATGAGGCATCTTCTGATGATCATTGCATTTAAATGTTGCTGTTTTCACGCTGCACTCACATTTGCATTGCTCTGAAATAGCGCATTCCGATAGAGGAACGCCATTTGAGAGTTGCATGATGCAGAGAAAGAACATTTGAACCGAATGTGCGTCCGCTGAACTTTTTTTTTGTTCTCCATGATATACTGTAGTGACCTCTGACATTTTTCACTCGCGCTGATCCCTTCACCCACTGCTCAGTTTGAGAACAAGTCGTAAAATCCCTTGCGCTGCCCTTTCTTCATCCCTTCATTTCCGTGCCCTCTTCTCTCTGTCCTTTCCTCTTTCTCCTTATCACCTCGCCTCTCATCTATGACAGGACACAGGAGAACAGCTTCCAGGTCCTGATCTTTATCTCTCTGACGCTCTACCTCATCTTGCTCCCTCTTTTCCTCCCCTCCTACCCTGCCCTCATGACTTCCCCCTCCTCTCCTCCGTCCCTCCTCCTATCTGTGCTCTGGTCTGTGCTCTGCGGCTCTCTGTCCATATCAGAACAGAAACACACCCTGATTCCTATCTCGCTGCTCTCTGCAGAATACACAACATGAGACGCCCAGCAAATGATATTCACTCTCCCTCTCTCTCTCTCTGTCACTCTCCTTCTTTCTTTCTCCCCATGTCCCTGTGATACAAGTATAAGTGTGCATATATATTCCCTGTGATTTCGGTCTCATGTCCCAATGGGGAATAGAGCGTATACACCCTACGTTATCAGTACAGATGAGGTGCTCTGAGAGGCTGATAACACGTTACAGCAGCCACATGCATGTTCACATTTACTTGCAGTATGTATATATGTATCTCCTCTGTTTGAAAAGCTCATATGTGAAAAAGGTACATGTGCTCAAAGGCAAGTTTGGATGACTCCCTTTTAAAAAACTGTCAATTGAAAGTCATCTCACTTTTAAAGCCTCTTATGTTGCGGAGTGCAAAGGAATTTTAATGGATATGGAAATTTGTAAGGTCAAAAATGATGTTTGTGCTTGAGGCTGTGTGTGTATATCATAAGTGTATCTGTTCCTTTTCTCCACCCTCTCTATTCTTCGCTCTCATGTTGGTCTTCTGTGTGACTCACATGCATACACAAGTACCAACACACACACACACACGCAGGTGCTCTGAATATTGCGGTCTTATGCTCCGCATCGCTGGATAGTTGCCAGGGTGACACCCCTTCGCAGGGTTAGAAAACAAACAGCCCATAATATAATTGGAAAGTGTACAACATGACAACACTGCATGACCTGTCCTGTTACCCTGGAGACCTCCATCCATCCCATCATACTTAGCTGCACACACCTCCTCTGCTTTGAAAGGATGGAGGGTCGTGATTTGTGGTGAGGAGAATCTACTTGTAACAATAACAGAAAGTTAATGCTATTTCAGATTTCAAGTAAAAAAAAAAAACACCTTATGCTTATATAAGGAAAAAGGCAGTTTTTGTTGATAACAAAAAACCTTAATTATTCTGAAAACGGAAATGCATATGCTGGAATTCCTGCAAGTCAAATATATAACAAGAAACTGACATGAAAGTGTGAATTTGAAAATTCACATGAAAAAAAAAAGCTTTAGACAGGGAAACGTCTCCTAGTGACTGTGTCCTAGATTAACACCGAAGCATGACTGCAACACTGTTGAGTGACTGAGAGAGCATGCGTGTGTGTGCGCGTTCGGGCCTATGTATGAGTGGTATATGGTGGAACTCCAAGGCGCTGCAGCTGTAGCTCGCTCACACTTGCAAAGGGTTTAATCTCCAGGCCTAATAAGGATCAATGTAAATGCAGAGTGATACTGTTCTTTCCAATGACAGGACCTGCCACCCAGCTGAGAGGATCACCCAACACTCCTCCCACTAAAACCAACATTCACACTTCTCCGAGCGGCACAGTCCAACAACTCTGTGTGTCTATGTACTCTGTGTGTGTGTGTGTGTGTGTGTGTGTGTGTGTGTGTGTGTGTGTGTGTGTGTGTGAGAGTGTGAGTGTGTGTGTGTGTGTGTGTGTGTGTGT
>JBAJHX010000081.1:17196504-17211601 GCA_037176925.1 Amniataba percoides | reverse complement strand
TGTGTGTGTGTGTGTGTGTGTGTGTGTGTGTGTGTGTGTGAGAGTGTGAGTGTGTGTGTGTGTGTGTGTGTGTGTGTGCGCGTAGTCAGTCGATTCAGAGGAGGTATAAGATTACTTATGCAACAGCAAACACATTAAGATTCTCAACAGCCTCATATCAGATTCTCTGTATCAGTGTCTTGTTTTCATACACCTACACATGAAGCAGGAGGAAAGCCAAACGCCGCATGCTAATACGGGCCAGAAAACAATACTAATAATATCAGATTAGATCTCTGCGGTGAAAGGTAGGCAGATATCTGCAGCAATATTAAGACCACACACTATAAATGGCAGGCGGATCGTATCAGATAATAAATATGACAGGTTATCGTCGCAGCTCAACGGTCATGTAAAGAGTTCATCCAGACAAAATGCACAGACCTAAATGTGTGCTTCTTATGTTATTCTGCTTGTGGAAGCAGCAGAGTATGAACAGGGTTCATGCAGAGCTGGCAGACGCACAAGTGTGCTGAGATTACAGGTTGAGCTCCGGCTGGGTATCAAACCTCTGTGAGTACCAGAGTACTTGAGCCAGCACTGAGTCCTTGGTTGGAGTCTTTATTTTTTGTTTTATTAGCCTTATATGCTGAATAACTGTATACCGCATAAAAGTACACCTGCGCTAATTCTAATGGGTACTGAGCTTTTCATGCTTGTTTTGAGGTGAAATTAAATATTGATGTCTCAGTTTTTGCATTTGTTAACACATATACACACACTTTCAAGTTAGCAACACAAAGAATACCTCACATCAGTGAGCCACATTCAGTGACTTGTGAGAAAAACACGAAAAACAAACATGGAAAAGCCTTTTCAGAGTTTATCTAACTGCATTCATTAAAATTTTGGCCAGATGAGAAGCTGAAAACACAACATTATCCATTATACCTTGGAAAACAATTTACAAATCCAACACCTATGGAGTATTTGTTTGACTTAAGCTAACAAGTTTTCCACTATAGTCACTAAGGTTGACTTAGTAGGTAGCATTTATGGGAGAAAAAACAACACATGAAGTGAACTGAAATGCTCCATTGGATGATAACAGGACACCTTTTACTTTACACACAGTCATTTGATCCATTTCTACAATGAAAAATATTGATTAGAGCAGCTTTAAAGTATACTCTATATACCAGGCGGGAGTTTAATACAGACATTTCACAATGTTTTAGATGCGGTTATTTTTAAACTGTGCACTTGAACTCGGCAGTGTATCTGCAAACTTTGCCAGCTTGTTTCACCACAAATTTGAGCTACACTGGTGTGAAGTGAGCTGAAGTTTCAGAATCATGCTCATCTGCAGCATGGTCTAAACAGGTGTTAACTTTACACCAGACACTTGGTAAATGTGCTCTCAGCCTGACTCTGTCCCAATCCATTAAGCCAAGCGCCACTTCAGCTTAACTGCCCTCGGAAGGACCTGGCCTCAATAATGTATACAGCCATACAAGCCTCTATTACTCACAATTAATAATACATGGACTGCCTGCCCGGCTATCCCCAGCTCACTATTCTTTCCTTCTCCCCATCTCTGCCTGTTAGCAGTGATGGGCTGCACCATCTGGCACTGAAGAGAGGCCGGGGGCTTGGGGTAGAGAGTGAGGAGGAGAACGGCGAAGTTCACAGAAAGTGTGGAGTTAGCCGCCGAAGTAATGCATGCAACTTTGTTTAAAAAGAAAAAAAAAAGGAAAAAGGTCTGAAAACTATTTGGAGACGTGGCAGTGACCTTTTCGTGATATCAATAGCAGACAATGTTCATTTCCTTACAAATGAGAGCACGAGAGAAATTAAATTTGGGCATGTAAGCTATTCAGGGACTGTGGGCGTATTAACTGCGTGTGGATTAATGTGTATCTAAACCACGCTAACTGTTGAGAAGGTCAGCCATCACTTTCTATCAGCTTTACTTGTGCTGCTGCCCATTGCTCGCTGCGCCATAATGATATTATCAAGTCCTACGTTCTCTCTTTCCCCGCTCGATATTACTGAATCTCCTTCAATATATCTGTCCCTCCCTCTGTAACTGTGTTCGTCTGTGTCCCGGTGCCATATGGTGTATGGGCAGCTGCTCCACGAGCCTGTCAAGTTAACAAGTGGTAGTCCCTTGCGACAAGTGGCACCGCGTCTTCAGTGTGAAGTGTGTGCGTGTTTGGGTTTGTTTGTTTGTTTTATGTCTGAGCTAGTGTTCGGAGAGAAAGAGAAAAGGGAAAAACGGCCCTGAAAACTCGAAATAAGTGTTGCTCAAAAGACAAACATGGAAGTCCCTCAAGATTGTACAAGTCACACTCCACTGTAAAGCTGCAACTACTACTGCCTTCCATTGTCGATTTTTCTACCTAATTGTTTACTTCACAAAATAGCAAAAAAATAAATAAATAACAGGGGTTCTTTGAGGACCACAGTGATACCTTCACACCGGTTGTTTTAACCAACCAACTGCTCCAACAACTCCATCCCATTTGATTTAAAAGAGAAAAATCCAGCAGTTCAGCTATTTAACTTGGCCAGAGGAACATACATTTAAACTCCAGTGATCTCAGTATATTCATTAGTCAAAGAAACAGCAAGTCGTGATGATGATTGTCTAATCCATATAAAAGGGAAATGTCTTAATTGTTAATAACACACTAATTGGCTGAGGGCTTAGGCAGGTTCAGGTTATGGACATAAAACATCATCTGTGAGGTAAAAAAGAAGGCACGAGGGGAGGACTACTGATTTAATGAACAAGTGAAGACGAAGAGAAAATAGACAAAGCACTGCCTGAAGTGTTGGATGGAGGTGGTGGAGAGTACAGTAAAGGCCTGAATGCCGTCGTTCTGTCAGCGATGGAGTGTGATTAACAGCAGCAGAAAAAAAAAAAAAAAAAAGGCTGTCCGCTCAGGGCCCTGACATCACTCACTCAACGACTTCCATCCACACACACACACACACACACACACACACACACACACACACACACACACACACACACACAGAGCCGACTGAAGCAGTCACTCAAGCAGCACTCTGGGAAATGAAGCAGCCGATTCTCAGAACGGGGTGACCTTCTCCCACCATGCACGGCTCTCCGTGAGCGAGAATCCGTCCCGGTAGTCGCTCTGATGACGAAGATGTCAGCTCCGTTGTTGATTTTGCTGTTGGTACTTTGACTCTTTAAAAGCAAATGTAAACCAACTCGCTTCAGGAATTGAGACAATATTTCTTTGTCTGACAGAATGGAAGATTTACGTCTCCAAGAGCTTCAAACCTGTCTCCAGCTAAATACAAAGAAATGTCTTCAACAAGGCCTTAATATGATGTCCTGTGTGTAGATGTGTGTGTGTGTGTTTGTGTTGATGCAGGGATGCAGCAACAGAGAGAAAAAAAAAAACTATGTGAGGTCGAGGCTAACTGGACAGTCAGAAATGCCAGTGTCTACCCTCTACAGCGTAACCCTGACAGCTGTAAAGAAGATACAAGCGGACGTCTAATAATGCAAATACCAAAGGTTCACTGGCCTTTACAGCCTTAGGGCATGCTGTCTGTTACCACTCGCTTTTACACAGGGGGGCACGCAGAGTGAAACAAGAAAAACATGCTGAGGATAGACGTTACGCTGCACACGAGCATCCTATTGATTTCTTCTTTCTGTGTCATACTTTTCTATCCCGCAGCTACCGACAACAAACTATATCTCTCTATGACTTCCTCTCCCTCATTTGCCATTTCCTGTTCCTCCCGTTTGCTCCGTCCACCTGCACTAATGGATAACAGAAGACAAATTACAGCCCTAAGGGTCAGTGTGTGTGTGTGTGTGTGTGTGAGGCTGTGCGCATGTTGGGAGTGCCAACATTGGGAGTGTGTTCATGCTTGCCCGACCATGTGAGAAAAAAAAATATATGATGTGTAAGTGGCTTTACCAGTTAGTACATGTGTAACAACATGTGTGACAAAATCCTTCTGGGCTGTATGTGTGTGTGCATGTGTGTACACGTATAGATGTGCACGGTGTGAACTCGCAGACAGCTGTGGTACGTGTGAGAATAGGTGGTGAAAGATGCTGTTACTCCCCTATAGCAGCCTGTGGTGCACCCAAGCTTGTTCACCCCCTCACACCTTCCTTTTTTCTCACTTGCTTTCTTTTTTCCCTTTTCACATTTCACTCACTACAATTATTTCTTATACATAAATAAAAAATATGCATTACATATTTTTTTTATCTGACATCTTATGTGAACTATTTGTCTTTGTAACTTAGAGGGCTACTGATGCATTTTTTTCCCATTACTCTTACACACACTTTTGACCTGGACTCACTGTAAGTGGCCTTGTTTACTTTAACCTACAATGGTCAGTGTGTATGCAGCAGAAAACATTTCAATACTGTGCATGGAGATGTGGGGCTTTGAGCAAAATGCTAACATGCTCATATTGGCAATGCTAGCAAGTTGAGGTTCATCAGGTATAATGCTGCAACCCTCAGTATCTTAGCTAGCATATTAGAATGCTAACATTTGTTATTTAGCAGTAAACACAAACCAACTGAGGCGAGTTTGTAATCCTAAATTAAAATAGTGGACAGGTTTAAAATTTGACCTGACTATGCCAATAAATGCAGAGCAAGAGGATCACCAACAATTCACTTTTCACAACAATTACAATTCACCCTAAAGTGCATCAATATCTGTACCAAATGTGATGGCAATCCATCCAATATTTCACTCAAAACCACAAATGTCAACCTCATGACGGTGCTAGGGGAAATGTCAGGGGATTCATCATCTGAGGATCACTTATATCTGTACAAAATTTCATGGAAATCCATCCAATAGTTGCTGAGATCCTTCAGCATAGACAAAGTAATGGACCGATCGAAAGACGGCCTTAAGACCTGACAGACACTTTCTTACTAAGCCTGTATTTAGTGTTAACTTTCGAGACCAGAGTTTCTGTGTACTATAAGGCCTAAAGCTCATCCATCAGCTCAGCATGCAGCCTTGAGGAGAAAACAAAGACAAAGACAGAAAAAAAGGACTGTGTCCATACGTGTGTGTGTGTGTTTGTGTGTGTTCTGTATGTTTGCAAAGGGGTATCCT
Source organism: Amniataba percoides (assembly GCA_037176925.1). Classification (NCBI taxonomy): domain Eukaryota; kingdom Metazoa; phylum Chordata; class Actinopteri; order Centrarchiformes; family Terapontidae; genus Amniataba; species Amniataba percoides. Next base: position 17,206,478 of record JBAJHX010000081.1, on the reverse strand, counting down.
GTGGAGAACTCCAGACACAACAGGCGTTTCCCTGCAGGACTCTGTCTTAGCGTGACAGCCTGATTAACATCACACCCACACCTCCTCGCGCACACACGCATACACAATGCCACAAATCATCACACATCGGGAGTCACATCTCGGGGGAACATTATCACAGGTGCGCACACACGTATGCACACAGCCGCACAGCAAATCATTCAAGCTTATCTCCCACCTGTTTAGCATTTTCAGATACGTGCCTGTGTGCATGCGACATCATATCGGTTTCAAGCAACACAAAGGAGAGCATTTATTTGTAAACGCATGCGTTCAAAGAGACATACGTCATTAATGTGCAAACTATCGACACTGCTGGCCCGGCAATAATTAAGTGTATCTCTCTGACGATAGGATGAGGCCATAATAGAGAAAATGTAAATATCATTCCCTTTTGCCTCAATCCTATCGATGCCACCATCAAAGCCGTGCTGGCATTTAGGCAAATCTCTCACTTTAAGCCCCAGAGAAGGGGGTCATGACACTCCTCCCTCGGACCGTCCCCCTTCCCTCCACTGAGCTCACAGACCTGCGACAGAGATAGAGCTTGACATTTTCATGTCGAATGAGGAAGGAGGAGGAAGCAAGGAGAAAAAAAATAGCAGGGATTAAGCAGCAACGGGCAGAAAGAGTTAGAGATCTGAGGAGAGAGAGAGAAAAAAAAAGTGGATCAATACCCGAGGTCTAATAAAGGGAGGATTTATTGGCACCTTGCAATAATGTGAAGCGATGTCAATACAACTCAGGAATTGTCTTAAAGAAGGGAAGGACTGTGAGCGGAGGCAAAGGGAGCTCTCGCTTTCCTTCAGCACCACGGAGAGCTCCCGGTGTCGGCTTATGCAAAAGGCATCGGGACAGCTCCTCTAAGTCTCCATGAGCAACCTTTCACCCGCTTTTAAGCTGCTTCTTTTCCTTCTTTGCCTGCAGCGGTCAACCTCTAGCCTTGAGTCTTTACCTGTTAATTTCATATCTGTTAGGATTTTGGCCCTACCACTTCCTGACTCAAGGAAGAACTAATACAGGCCGGTTGCAATAACAAAGGAGGGAAAACCAATTCAGCCCTGGCAAGGATTGCTTAGAAACAGACACACGCAAAGGAAACAGTAGAAACAGAGTCAGTTTACTTACATTTCTCTATGACCTTTTCATTTGTATATGATTTCGATTAATATCATAAGCAGGAGATCATTGCAGGATGAAAAAGAAGCTATAGAACTATAAGAATTCTTTAAGAGCAGAAGGAAACGGACACACACAAGAAAAAAAAACAAAAAAAAAAATCCCCACAAACACTCAGTAAATAAGCTGCTGTCAGCAAAAGTCCTGAAGCTTCTGTCAGCATAGTAGGATGCTCCCAATGATTCATCTGAGTTTCTACACACAAACACACACACACACACACACACACACACACACACACACAGAAGAAAAGCAAATGTTTAAATAGTTTAACACCTTCCTGAGGAATGTGTGAATACAGCCTATCTACACTTTGGATTTTTGACATAATGAAAATTTGGAAGTGCCTGCACGCACACGCACACGCACACGCACACACACACACACACATGCACACACACACACACTCACATTTACAAAGGCTTCTCAGGGCTGACAGAAGACTTTTAGCCCTCTCTCCTTCATCATCTCTCCCTCTGCTGCTCTCCTCTCTTCATGCATCCCGCCTGACAGGATCTGCAGGATACCCCCTCTTTCCACAATCGCTTACCCTCCTCCTCCTTCTCTTCTTCCCCCCACTCTGCCCTTCCTCTCTTCTCCTCTTCACTCCCTTGTTCTGTGTGCCCCGGCTCTCATAGCTCCCCTGCTCCCTCCATCTCTCTCTGTCAGCTCATTAAGCTTGACTTATCTCACAGTGAAAAGCGGAAATTAAATCCTGGGCCCTGAACCCCCTCCTTCGCCTCTGCCCCTCGTTTTCTTGTTCTTCACACCCCACCCCCTGCCCCTTCACACCTTACCCATGTAACCAAGTCAATGGAGGTAAATTATGTTGGGTTTTTCTGGCGTGTGTGCGTGTGTGTACCATTGTTTCTGTGTTTGTTCTGAAATGGGAATCATAATGCCTGCCTGCTCTCTGTGGGTTCTGAGTGTTGAAAGAGCACTTCATAACTATGGAGGAAAACAGTCAGTCAAGTCATCCTCTCCTCATCTTTTGAGGTACAGTAACTTCCCTTTCCTCTCCTCTCCTGACTACTACTTTCAGCTCAGAGGGCAGTGAAAGTCAATGCATGCGATATTAGCATAATCAGAGTATGCTTAAAGCAGTACAACCACGCTGCGAGCTGGAATCACCGGTGATTAAGGGACTGTATTTGGCAGCATTAACATGAAATTGTCCCATAAGCTCAGCTAATTCAACCTTGGTGGAGGAGAGGGGAGGATCTCTCCTCAAACAGCACCCACACAGTCCCTGATACTAACATACTGAAGACACAAACACACACGGAGAACCACACACACCACCACACTAACAAAAAGCCACTGATCTAGGTCCAGCTCCACTCTGATTCCTCTAGCTCATTCATATCTGACAAGCTTAAGGTGTAGTTAAGCATTTAGCCTCTCCTCCTTCTGACTCACGCATACTGCAGAGTGCTGGTGATTCGTCAGCAGCCAATAGGATTAGCAACACAGAGCGTTGCATTGTGGGTATTCTCACGCCTGGGAGGTATGGCTCACTCAGTGAGGCAGATATTGGTGTCTAGATTTTATTCAGCAACAATGAATGGATAACCAACAAGAACAGAACAGAAAATGAGAGAAATGGAGAGTGTGACCTGAATCTGTTAATCCATTCATTGGTAGTCATAGATTCCGCTACAATAAAAGGGAAAACATTTGCAATGGGACAGAAACATGACGTCAGCGCCCACACCGCATGTCTAATCTATTGTGTGACTCTTGGCTGAATCAAACTTTGCGTCCAAAAAAAGAGACACCCAGCCAAAAACAGCAGCAGAGGCTTGAAGAACATTAAACATGAAAACAGAAAAAATATGCTCCCAAAAGCTCTATACAAAATCTCCTCCTGAACAAATGCTGCACACTATACTGTGGCAGAGAATAGTTTGTGTATGTCATTTATTTATATACATAGATGTCCAAATGCTCAAATTCACAGGGTCTCCATCAAAAACCACTTCGTCACAAGTTTTTTCTACAGTCAGGGTCCCTGCAGCAGTTCGCGGTCGGCATCTAAACCTCTAAGCTACGCTATGGAAGCACCAACCACCTCTCTCATCTAAGAACAAGTGAACAAAACAACAAATCTGACATTCAATACCAACATTTTTGTATTTGAGGGTTTGAGGATGCTACAGGGAGATTTAACACGGTATTATGGTTTGCTACCCACTCTACATCCAATACAATGTTATCATAAAATCTGTTAGGATTGATCACAGGAGCAACACATGTGGGCAACTTGGTGTCTGTTAGTTTATCAATTCAGTGTATTAAATGTTCTCCTGTTACTCCTTTCTTCAGATTTAACTGCCAGGCAGAAAACTCTGTATGCACCGTCGGAACAAACACGCTGGCAGCTCGTCCTGAGATCAAACAGCCTGCAGAGCTCTGGGAAGCAAAGGAGCAGAGAGGAGAGACACCTGGCCTGCAGTGAACAAGGAGCACCCACTGTGGACCACACAGCACCCTGCAGACACCCACGCGCACAAACTCTAACATACAAAGATATACAGTCATACAGCGTGCTACACACGGAGGTACACTGTTTACTCTCCATCTGACAAAATACATGTACTCAGATGGATGTGTACATACAAGAAAAAACAGACACAGAAACACCATTGTGCCGCCCTCGCTAGATACACACATGAACAAACAAACAAAGACAAACAAATAAACAAACAGCAGATTCACATAATGGCTGCCACAGAAACAGCAGACCATACAGTAGCTCTCTCTCCCCCTCTCCGTTCTCTCTGGGGAAAGTAGAAATAGTCAGAGTGAGGGATTTAGAGAGAGGGAGTGAAAGAGTGTGTGTGGGTGAGTGCCAACACTCAACAGAGAGCAAAAAAAAAAAACCCTCAAACATCAGAACATGTCTGAGTGGATTATAACTATACCACGTCACAGGGGAGCAGAGCGGGAGGAAGGAAAGAGGGAAGAAGCAGGGGGAGAGGCGGAAGGTGGGGACGGTGAACGAGGGAATGGCTGAGAGCGGCTGAGGCTGTGCTGTCATACCTCACACATTTATCAGGTTGAATAAATGCCTGCACATGGGAACATACAGTACACAAACATACACTGATAAAGACTCAAACTATTCATCCTGTCATTCTCTGTCTGACAGCCCCTCCCTACACACACATACACACACATACACACACACACACCGCAGCAATACTAATCTCCCTCTCTGAGTTATATCCCATACCCTCTCAACCCCACCCCCCCTCTTTCTATCCCACCCAATAGCCCCCATTTTAAAACTCTGCCTCTGCAGAGGTGCCTTCAAAGCCCAGTAATCTGTCTGGGGAAGCAGCAATGACTGAGAAGGGGGGAGTATAGCACTGGATTAGATCCCCTCTCCATTTTTCCCAAAATAAAACCCACTTTTCATTTTCTCCCTTTGCCTCAGCTCCGGCCCCACATTTACTACGGCATGTGGTGTGACTCATTTTGCAGCAAGCCTACTGGAGAGAGTTATCGTAAGCATTCCCCCAAAGATTTTGTATATACATTTAGGGTCATTTGGTCAAAGAGTGTGAAAAAAAAAAATGTAATTTTGCAACTGTTTTCCAATACATACAGTTTTTAAAAATGCTTAATAATGTAATGCTGATTTCAGCAATATCACAATATTAATTGGAATAACACCATTTAGAAAGAAACTGATTTGAGAGATTTCCAGTGGATTTAAGACTCCTCTTGTGCTTGATGCTTAAGGTTAATATGAAACCTGCTGCTCCACCCTGTCAGAGCCCCACTGAATTAAATAAGCCTAAGCCCATGAAACAAGATCATAGAGTGATTATGAAATGTCTAAGTCCCAGAAACAAGCGTCTTAAATAGCCCCTCATGGGCAATCACAGAAGTATTATGGAGTGGAGGTGTAGCTTAAAAGATTACACTTAGAAGCCCTTTAAATTAGTTTCCCCTATTGTGAACACAGGACTAAAGGTGGTGACAAACAGAGAATTAGGGCTCTGAAAAAAAAGTTCAAGCCCCCAGAGGGGGAATTGCAAAGGTAAAGCAAAAACTCCATACCGGGGACTGCCTGTACTCAGAGGCTGCTATGAAAAAAAGGAGCATAAATGAGATTAAAGCATGATGTGTGGTCAAGAGAGATATCTTTCTCAAGAACTCAACAGGCAGAAAAGAGGATAGGATGAAGGAGGGGCAGGGGGAGTTGGGGGATGGGGCAGCTGAAGGGAAAGGCAGGGTTAAGGAGGAATACCATCCCAGTCTCCCCAGGATTTAAACTCATATTCTTGACTACTCTTAAAGACATAAATTACATCCAATGCCACGCATGGGTATTGTAGGAATGATTAATAATATAAAGATAAAAAATCATTGACACTGAACGCTCAAAAGCATTTATTGAGAGTGATCTTTTTTTTTTTTTTGCAGATCAACCAAAATCAACCCTCTGCCTGCCTGAGTGTGGTGGGTAATGCAGGACTGAATGCAGGACTGACGGCAAAGACCTGCCCCATCTCATCTCTACCTACAGTACTGACCTGACTTGTTCTCAAAATCTGCTCTGTCCCTGCAAATATTCAGATTTTTTTCCATTCTTCATTTTGCTGGAAGCCTAATTTAGAGTATCCACTCATTTATTTGCTTTCCCAGCCCAGCTCTTAGAATATTAAATAAATGCAGTGCTGGAGGTACTATTCTAAGAGAGGTTTTTTGCTTAATAATTGCTCAATTTACAGCCAAATTACTATCAATTTGAGTTTACTACAAAGGAAATACAACACACATAATAAAAATTTTCACATAACAAAATACTACATCTCTCCCATATTCAGAGAATCAAAGACTAAAGTCAAACTGACATTTGCATATTGTCATGCAGCTTTGCATTGCTGAAGACAACAGGTTTTGAGTTCACACAATACACAATATGCAAAAAATGCCTTGATTGTATATGACATATGAAAACGGAGTCAATTATAAGAGTCATCATTTTATCTTCTCCAAAGATCCTAAACCAGCTAAATATTTATGCTCCTGCGTTAAAACATTAAAACTTCTCACATTCAACAGAGGGTTCCCTGTCTGGAGCAGCAGCACCGCAGTAATGCAGCTAACACGCGTTAATGGAGTCTCTGATGACTAGATCTATATGCAACATGTAATCCACTTTTAACTTCTGTAGTCATTCTCTCTGATTCTGTCCTAATCTTCCAACCCTCTGTGCTCCCTCTCCCCTTCGTCTTCCTCCTCATGATCCTCGCCTTTGTTCCTACACCTTTATTCTTGTCCTCTCTGTCCTAAATCTATCTCTTCCTCCTCTCCTTCTCTGTATAACCCACTGAGGATTAAGGCGTTGTAATATGCTGTGCTGGAGGCGTCGTTTTGAACACATACTTGGATAAATCCCACCTCAGTGGTGGAACCATGACGGGAGCTGAGTAGCTTAAATCTCCTGGGACACAAACGCATACAATAAATATTTCGGGGTGTGCACCTTCCAATACACACGTGTACTGTACAGAGACGCACCTCGGGAACGGACAGAGGGGGAGAAATGAGATGAGTGTGTAGAAGGGGAGGCCAGGGGAGAGATAAGTGGTGGGGTTGTTAAGGAAATGTTTGTGATCATTAGCACAGACATGGCAACTAAACTCTTTGTCATCTAACCCCATTGAGCCTCATCACCTTACACCTGCAACAATAGCAGCTATTACGGATCCCTGACGTTTGCCTCACAAGAATCCCAGAAATGCATGCACACTGAGAAATACGTGTGGCCAATAAAACATACGCTGGTTGCATAAAATGAAACTCGATTGACAAACAGCACACAGAAATGGCTGAGAGAGGGAGAAATGTATGTTGTTGGGGGATGTGTGCAGTATGTAACTACGGCAACACTACTGTTTGTGCTTGCTTCAGATTCAATAAATCGGTGGAGTTTAGTGTTGAGACTTCATCTAAAACACACAGAGAGGAGAGAAGAGAGAAGAGAGGAGAGATCCGTTTGGTGGAAAATAATGTCTACCCACCAACAATATGTGCTAATCTCAGGGGAGGGGTGCATTTGGGTGTATCTGCCAGGCTAGGCCCCTCGCTGTGTGCTTTGCATACGCAAGCAGGTGGTCCTCTGCACACGTCAATATATCCCGTCTAATTGAATTGAATGGGATAAAAAATGCTGCCGCTCTCCATCTATCTCCTATCTCTACCAGCCCTCTAAATAACCTGCAAACACACACACCCACACACACACAAAATGCACGTGCACGCCTTCATATGCACGTATAAAGACATGCAAAGCAAAAAAAATGCACTTATCTGCACACCCTTACTGTACACCCAAGCGCATCCAGCTCACCCAAAAACACACAAACAAACACACACACACACACACTGCCCTCCAGACCTGTCATTCTAAGGTAATTACCTGGCCTCACTAACTGACAGGGTTATGGCAGCTATAGACCCCAGGCATTGGGAGTCGTTAACCCTGTATTTGCCCAGCACACACACCAGACAGAGACACACACACACACACACACACACACACACACACACACACACACACACACACACACACACAATAAATATGAATGTGTCAGTCAGGCACACTGCCCCTACAAATTTTTAATTTCTTTCTTTCTTACCTGGGGGGTATCCTAATACAGCTGAACACAGCTAATAAAGAAAAAAGGGAGGAGGAGGTAAAACACAAGTACATCCACATCTACTGTTGACCTCCATGTTCTCCCTCAGATCTATTTTACACTGGTATGCTTTACCTGCACAGTGGCTAGTATTACTCTGTATTGACTATGTTTTATGTAGAATGAGGCTAATTTAAGCTGGACAACGATCAAAACAGACACATAACTTGAAACACAAATGCCTGCATGTAGCCATGTAGGGTTTGTACATTTACAAAAGCTTGTGTGGGCGAGGGGGGCAGGGGCGTAACATGTATGTCCTAAAACAGTCAGCACTTACCATTATACACAGGATAAATGGGGACAAACAGAGAGGAGGATGGGAGGATCGTGACCTTGAGAATGACTGGGACAGCAGTGCGTGTGTGTGTGTGTGCATAGTGCAATGTGACAATTACATCTCCTCTATAGGACCATTATGGCACACTTTCTGCCTGTGAATCAGAGTGTAAATTATTTAAAAGGTGTTCATTTGTGTATCATTTAGTGATAATGTTAACCCTAAATGGCTATTTTTTTTTAATATTTTTTATCAATATAATTAGTTAGTGATAATGCCTGTGTAAAAAAGAAAACATAATCATTTTTACCACAAATTAAGCATTTATTGCAGCTGGATGTCCTTTCTTTCTAGTGTCAAACTGCAAAATAATAAACAAATGGTTAAAATCTCTGAAGCAATAATGACTGTCAGAAAAGTGACATTATCATTATTAGAAGGTCTTAGTACAAGTAGGTCAGACAGTGATTTATTTCTGGAAAGGCTTGAAATGTTATTTTCAGTAGGACAATGGACTATTTTCCTGTTAAATTAGTCATTTCCATTTTCATTCGGACCATCACAACTTCAATAACAGCATGACTGTCTTTAATTAATCTGAATTTTAATGTAATCTCTTCCAAGACGCACACATAACAGAATAAATAACTGACAGCCAACAGCCATATCAAAGAATTAGGATGGTAGCGAACTCTGATTAGACACCCTCGAAACAAGCAATTGTCAGCCAATTTGAATAAGTCCCAATCAGTGCACACCTGGGCTGTTTAACTTAACAAATTTTGACAGCAAATGTGATGGTAGGCTCACAAAAAAACCCTCATGATCCATCATTTAAAGTTCTATTATTTCACTCAGGAAGGCAGATTAAGCATACTTAATTTGCTATATTTCATCCTTAAACCTCTTTGTCAATGAGAGCTTCTCAAGCTGGCGTCACATGAACAAGCAGCAGAGAACATTTAGCTATTAGGGAGAACAGACAGGCATGAGGAAAGAGAGCACCGAGGCTCTGTGTTCTCCTCCTGGACTCCCTCCGCTCATTTCCCCCCTCTCCCCATTGCAGTGTAAATTGGCAGGGTAATGGCTAACACATCTACAAGCTGAGAGAGGGAGAGACAGACAGAGAGAGAGAGAGAGAGAGAGAGAAAGATAGGGGGGGGTGTAATGGACTAAAATGAATGAACGTTGATCAAGGTTCGTGAACAGGGAACGTTCAGCTGCGGATGAAATAGGAAACATATCAGGACTAATTAACGTTCCGCAGCGATACTGCTTTCATATGTACACACACACACACACACGCACGTGCAAATCACATGCACGTACACGCGATCACAGAGGCCCTGCGCAGCGTTCAACGGCATATTAACCATGTAAATTGCACATGAACTCTTTGCTGCACCCTCAGGTTCTGCAAATCTAGCCTGGAATATTTTGCTGATGCCCCCCAATCCTCTTCCAGCCACCCCATATTATAGCTGCATGATGTGCACCTGTCAGCGCAGCTAAGAATCAAACAGCGAAGTGGTTAAAAAATAAATAAGTAAGAATCTGTGTTAGCATTTCATCACGCGGGCCAGAGCCAATATTTAGAGTAGAATTGCTCAGTCATAATAAATTGCCTGAGAGCTGTGTGCATCAAAGCAACTATTCTGCTGCAAAATTATTATTGAAAAACACGTCCTGTGCATAGGCTGTTTATATCTTCTGTAAACATGCACATTCATGCATGAGTCTATTTCCTTCCAAAACACTGT
>JBAJHX010000081.1:17136288-17169499 GCA_037176925.1 Amniataba percoides | reverse complement strand
TTTCTCCACACCATATAACGCAGCAGGTGGACACTGACAGTGGATGCCCAGACCTAGGCTGAAACCCAAATAGGACGCAACAGGGCCTGTCCAAAAAATAAATAAAATACACACACAAACACACACGCTCATTCATGATCGCCCACAGAGGCAGTTTCAGCAGTCCTCCACTTATTCACTGACCTCCCGTTTAAAGACTGAGCCTCTCTTTCTCCTCTGGGGGTCAGCAATAGAGAGATGAAAATCAGGGAGGAGGGGAGAATAATGAAGAGAATGATCAATACTTTGCCTTAATTAATAACCTCCGCTCAAGACAGAATGCTCAAGACCGCTTCACGCTGTCTCAGTTCAAGGTTTTTTTTTCTTCCTTCCTTCTTTTCTTCTTCTGCTCCTCCTCCATCTCCTTGCCTTCGCCCTTCCCTCTCCTCCACCCATCCAGTTCTCCACCCCTTTCCTCATCATTAATCTCTGAAAATCGTTGGCTACATACATTCCTCCCAATCGATGCAATTCCACCGAGGTCTTGTCTGATTTACCACATGGCTGAATCCCTGTATGAATCTTGACCAGCCACAGGGAAGAGGGACTGGGAGAGAGAGCGGGATGGAGGCAGGGAGGATGAGAGGAAAGGAACACTAAGCGACCGGGGCCATCATCATTATATAACTCCAGTCAAAGTCACAGACAGCGAATGAGCAGCGGACGGCGCAGCAATGGTTCGATTTACTTAAGGCACGGCTTCTGTGCGTGCGCGTGTTTGGACGGAAATGACCGTGCCGCTGATGCAACAAGGCCCTTACGCACATTCACATGAGAACAAATATATTCATGGAGGCTCACAAATGGACAACATATGCATCAGCTGTGGCACACACACTGGCACACACACTCCCACCGTTTAGGATACATGTCAGGGCTGAGGGAGCAGGGCTTTGGCTTTAGCCAGACAGTCTTACAGCTGAGACCACGTAGGCTCGGCTCCCTGCTCCACAGCTCTGATCCGGCTTGCTAACGCAGGGTACTACCCAGCTGAGAGCAACACGGTACAGCCATTGGGTCAGGGCCTTTCTGACTGGACTCTATGAGAGGGCCCGCAGAAATATAGTGTCCGTCATCGCAGCCCTTCATTTATTTCCCCTCACTCGCCAATTTTAGGTCAAGGCTGCCAACATTTTCTGGGTAATCTCGTGGAGCGCGGGAGACACAGCCACCTGTGTTTGAGTGCAACACGGGTATCAAGAGTATTTTCAACGGCTGCAGGTCACAGAGAGTTTGAGCACCTGTGCCGCTCACAGGCAACACACACGTACATATCTATGCATACAGATGCTTTTAGTTCCTCTGGATTTGCCAAGTGGTTTTTCATTGACAGCATCGACTGAGCGTTCCCTCCTCACTTGTCATCATCAGGAATATCATGTGCTGCGAAACAGTATGGATCTCTTCCACCAGACAGGAAATCTTTGGGAGTGCCCATTGATCCGAATCAACCACCCCTCGGCTCACAAGCTATCAATCAACGTCGAATTAATGGTTTTACGTTAATGTGCAGTGCACCAGACTCCGAAGGATGGTCTAGCTAATGCATGCATGTGTAAATAAATTTCAAAAAAGGTGAAAACGAGAGCTTTTTCTTTTGCTGTCTTACACAAAGAAACTTGGACTCAATCAAATGCCGCAACAGAGAAACCCACAGTAAGAGCTGCAAACTGGCCAGCCCTTTGTCGACACGGAGACAACAGAAACAGCTGGATGCTGGCTTAAATGCCTTGTGAGCCCGGTGAACCCAAAACAAGAACTCTCCAGCAGATAGACAGAGAACAGAGAGAGCAGCACAGAGAAAGACAGAGCAAGACACAACATCACAGGCAGCTTTTTGTCAGATGAACAGTCAATATGAAAGGCCCCAAAGCGCAGACGTTTTTGCTCTCTAAACGTCAATCAAAGAATCAAGGGGCCCACACGTCAACCTCCAACTCTTAGCTTGTCAATATCCAAAAACAAGGACTTACGCTGGATTAACAGGCAGTGTTTTTCCAGACAATAGGCCTCTATTCCGCTAATCAACAGCCTTCAACAAAGTAAAGGCAAGGCACGGCAGTGTTTTCCGAAGCATTAGTGGAACAGAGCGGTGATTCAGCCAGTCTTAAGTCATTGCACTGGCAAAAACACAAATCCACAATCTTCAGCTTTGTCAAACAAAGCTTTGAGATTGTAAAATACAAGAAGGCTGTTACTCCAAACCCTACTTTGATGGAGCTGTTCGAGGGGAGTTGTAAATCTACTGCCTCGTTTGTCACGCTACGGTAGCATTGTGACAACGATTAGAAACTCGTGAGGCTAATGCTGAACAATACACAGCCTTACGGACAACACGTGGGGCCGGTGCGGTGTTGGATGGAAAATGAGTGTAAGAGTCATGACGAAACCAAAATCACTATGAACCATCTCACAGACACAAAGACCGGCCAGGTTCTGCCAGTGAAGCACAGTAACTCTGTCTTTGGCTTGAAAATGGCCTCCTTGCTTCTACGGCTTCAACCCCAATCAGTGGCCAGCCATGCAGACAGTCCATATCTATAGACAACCCCACACACACACACACACACAAGCTGCAGAAAATGGCAAAAAAAAGCAATGAAACTGAAGGGAAATCAGCAGAGAGACACAGTGGATATCAAAGACAAGTGTGGGAGAAGATGAGGAAATACATTCTTCAAACTGTGTTTACTGTGCATGTAGAATTCAAATTACGACAGTAACATGGAAACACTAACTGCGCAATAAGTTGCTAAGCTAGAGCAGGGAAGGCCATGCTACCTTTGGGCCACGTGAGTGCGTGAGTGAGAGCCGAGGAGACTTTGGCCGTGTAGGGGATTAGATCAGGAAGCCAAACCAGAACCACTGTGGTGGCCGTGTGTGTGTGCGTGTGTGTCAGGACATGGCCTAATCACTTAATGAACACGGAACAGCACCGCTCCTCTGAGCAGGGACAGCCAGATCAACCCGAGGCCTTCCGCTTTCTCCCCTCTAATAATACCAGCCAACCGCGGTCTGGGAAAGCTCACGGGGGATTTAGCTCACTGGACGGTCCCAGCTGCCACTCATGATCGAGCCCGGCCCATTGGGTGCTCACAGTTGCCGGGCCAACCCTTTCCGTGGGGCCTGGGAAAGAGATCTGACAGATTAACGAATGGTTAATGGGCGAATGGGATATTATGCACTGTCATTAATCTGAAATAGGTTTGGCAGGGAGCGGCTACACAGACGCCAGTAACCAAATGATTTTTCAAACAGCGCACAAACACACACGTAATACTGGGCCCCGTTATCGCTGCACATTTGAAACATGAAAATGTAATTGGAAAAACTAGGCCAAAAGCACTGAAAACGAATAACTATCATTTAATTAGAAATGTCTCTCTGAGTGAAACATTGTTCAAATTCTCCAAATTGAAAGTCAAAAAACAGTTTGACATGTGAGGGTCAAGATTCTTAACAAAAGCCACAATCCCCACTGATCTGTAGCTGGCTGCGCTGCCGTGGGTCTGACAACTGAGGCTGGCAGAGGGAAAAAGGAAAAAAAGAAAAAAGCAGCCAAATCTGCCTCCACGCTCACGTAAACACATCCTCAGCCGCGGATGGTCTCGGAGACACCGTATCATTAAACGTCTGTGGCCAGCAGACCATAGTGCCCGCTCCATACCCCCCCATAAACAGCCATTAGACACTCCAGAGAGCTATCTGAGAGAAAGCTGAGCCTGGCTGTGAGGGAGACCTCGTCCCCAAAACACAAATGATCAAATAAGAGGAGCAGGAGAGAGGGAGATTAGCCAAGGTGTTTTTAATACTGCATTTGTCATTAATCTGTTATGAAAGCACCAACTGGAACATAGCCTACAACGTTCATTTTCAAATGTTAGACCACACTACAAGTCAGCCCACTGCAGATACGGCACTGTAGATGTCATGCATTTGAAAGCAGAACTTCGCCGACTACAGGCGCAACGACTAAATTTTAATGTGTTTGTGTGTGTGTGTTTGAAACCGTCCTACAGTCAAAGAGGGGCATCAGATGTGAAGGCGCACGTGCACGCGTACACACACACACACACACACCATGGGAAGGCAAAGAGACAAACTCCATTAGTGAGCACTGGGGACTTCGCCAGGTGAATGAACTGACCAGGAGAATATTTCAAGAAAGCATACTGTCTGAGAGAACATTTACACACACACACGGCTGCTCAGCATGACCAGCTGGACCGGGTAGGGGAAGTAACGCCTATTGTAGCCGTTTTAGACAACAGATGGGAGGAAAATCTCTCAGCGGAGGGGAGAGGAGAGGGAGAGGAAAGGAAAAGTCTCTGACTCTCTCTCTCTTTTGGGGCCGCGAGCTCGCGGAGCATTCTGCATCAGGTCCTGCCACCTCTGCCTGCACAGGGCTGCGCCTGCCTCTCCTCGGGCTGCGTGGAGCTGACCGCAGAGGAGAGTCTCAATGCTGAGCCACTGTAAGGCAACACACACACACACAAGCATCCCCTCATTGCAACATGAAACACCAAGAGGAGTGCTCTGGTGCCACTGGCTGCACATGTGCCATGCAACTTTAACAAACTGCAGTGTCATCCCTGTCCATGCACAGACACATAGCATGGGCTCCTTATTCATTGTGTGTGTGTGTGTGTGTGTGTGTGTGGTGGGGGGGTGTATGAATATAGATCAGTGTAGCTCAGGGTGTAATCTGTCAAGGTGGGACCCCTCTGCTCCATATCTGAGGAGACCCACGTAGTCAGCCTGTAGGAGAAACGCCTGCCTCGCTGCTTTGCCTGCCTGCGGACTAAGAATAGATCAATGTATCAGGCAAATCGGGATTAACGGCGTTGTGCTCCAATCAGAGGACGCACTCACACACACACACACACACACACACAAACAGCGGAGTCAGGACACAAAAAGTTCATTTTCACAGCCGCTGTCATGTTTTTTTTTTTTTTTTGGCGTTGGATGGTTTCCACGTTGCTCCGCTCCTACACACACACACACACACACACACACACACACAGTCCGACACACACACAGTCCGACGCCAACGCGCAGCCAACACCGACCAATGTAAAGCAACATCACCTAAATCCTCCCCCCGCTTCGTCCACACTGTGTCAAACAACGACTGTCAGCTCGGCGAAGAAATATAACAACCACCCCCTCACCAGATAATTAAAACATTAAAAAAAACACACACATTTAAATCTCCACCAGGCTCGGCAGGTGTTTGTAACTAAGCGGTGAGTTATTTATCACCTGCGGACAGACAGACAGCCAGCCGAAGCTCAACTCGCTGCGGAGCGCTCTCCGCCAACAAATAGTGCAATTAATAATAAAAAATGAGGAGGTGGCGGGGGAGGCGGAGGTGTGTGAGTGTGGGGGGGTGATGCGGTGTCCCAACTAACCTGTCTGTCCTTTCCCGAGCGTCTTCTCCAGGCGGTACGGTCCCACGTAATTGGCGTGCTGGGCGCCGCTGTTGTCTTTACCGGACGATGACATGATGTCGGATCTGTGTGGAAATTAAGACACTTTATAATGAAGCGCACACAATTAAAAAAAACACTCCTCGCCGGAGGTCCAAGCCGCTGTCGGTCTCTTTCTCTCTCTCTCTCTTATTTTTTTAACTCCACACCCTCCTCTTCCCGCTTTCTCTTTCTCTCTGTGGCTCTTTCTGCCCCTGCCTCACTCGCTGTTTGAGGAGGTGAGCGTCTCTCTCTTCTCTCTCCTCTTTTCTCTCTCCCCTACCGCTGCAGACGAGCCGCAAGTGCCTTGAATCTCATTGTCGGCGGGAGCTGCGCCGCCGCTGCGCGCCTGTAGGAGGAGCTGCGGAGCCGCCCGGGCAGGGGGCGGAGCCGGAGGAGGGCGATGAGTGACGGTGCGTCCGGCCAATCAGAGAACCGGACGCCTCTCGGTTTCTGTCGCTAGAGCAGTTTTTTTTTTTAAAAGTTGCACATTTGAAGTTGCATAAAAAAACGAACCATGATAGAGAGGTAGATAGATCATTTTATTGATCTCGGAGAGAAACTTGTCACACATGACTCAAGTTGTCACAGCAGCCTGATGCATAAAAAATGCAATAAAATACAAAAGAATATGATAAATTTACATGTGTGTGTATGTATACACATAATAAAATACATACATACGTAATAAGATACGGAGGTAGAACAAAATATACAAAGTGCCGTGGTTCAAATAAAGGTAGAGAAAAATAGACAAGAGGTAAAGAGAACTTTGGGATGATTGGCCTATTTAATCAAGACTCCCTCCAGACCTACTTTAAGGTAATAAATAATTTTCTTTGACTTGCGGCTGATGTGTTTTCTTAACAAAAAAGTTTGATCACTACTTGTTTAAAATTCTGAAAATGGTGTCTGCTGCTTTTCCATGAAATATTATTCCTTCCAAACCTTCAAAGAAAAGCCCAGTATGTGTTAATATGTGCACTAGAGGTTTTTTAGTTTCAAAGCTTTTTACCATGATATCACAAAATCACCATCATCATCAGGTACAGAAACAGCAGATGTACGCAAAAACAGCCCCCCTGTTTTAAAGTCTGCAGACTCACCACTCTGCATGATGGTGGTAAGAAAAAAGATCTAGTGAAGTAATACTGAGCTCAACAAAGTTGTGAGTTCTTGTTTTTCCTGTTTTACTGAATGTTTTGGGTCTCTGCTTTTTCCATACTGTAAGCCAAATCTCCCATTCCAGAAAATATACCTATTGGACTGATTCTCATTGTTACTGGAGAGGGCCAGAAAGCAAAAAATACTCTATTAGGCCTCTCCCAGCCCTTTCCAAATATATGCCAATTTGAAATAGCATAACCATGCTGGAATAACACTTTTTTCACTTAATGAATTAGTGGTCATTTAAACATGACTTAATTTGTAAATATACAACATGAGCACATTATGAAATATAATATCAAAGCATGTAAAGCTAGATTTGAACAAAGGGTCCCTGTGCTTTAGTGGTGCAAATACCCTAAGAAGTCTGAAAATAATCAAATTACCAAAAGCAATTGACATGCAGTGAACCTGGTGCTTTTAGGGTCCCTGGTGGTCTGGGACAACGGGCAGCTGCCTACTTTGTCCAGCCCATAATCCAGCCTTGGGGACAAATTGAACCATTGAAGCTAAAACCTCATTACTCCAAACAGCACATCTCACCAGAAAGTGTTTCACAAATATTTAGACCGACTTTATTTAGCATGGTTCTGTTATTGCAGCAAAGAATTGTACAACATTGTCAGAGAGTGTGTTTCTCCACTGCTCTTCTTTCTCACCCCTCCCTCTCTGTCACACGCATGCCACACAAACACGGTTGTACAATGATCGTGTGTGTGTGTGCCTGTGTGTGCGCAGCAGAGGGAGAGTGTGTTGGCCCCTTTGATTCATTTCACACCCCACTGGTCTGAGACCTGTGACTGTGGCTCTGGCCTCTGTCTGTTTCTCACACCCTGAGAGAGTACAGGTGTCAGGGGACACATGCAGGAGAAACACACACACACATACATACACGCACACACACAAACACGCTGTGTGACCTCTAAATATTCTTTAGCCGAATACAAGGTTGAGGGTGCTGCTGAAATATTAAGCAGAAAGAATTGCATCAACACCACCCTGTAGGCTACTTCACAGCCAAAGATATTCCAAACAGATGCCAAGGCTTTCCTCTTAATATACTTACTCTACTGAATTAGCATCATTGCATTTCAATAATTTATTAGATAAGAAATTATGTTGTTGTAGTGCGTCATCTAATTTCCATTCATCTCCCCTTTGCACGCAAGGCAAAACGTAATATTGCTTGAACACTGCACAACTTTGCTGTGTTGTAAACTTAAACAGGCAGTTATAAGCTAAGCGAAGAATCTATTTAAGGCATAAATCCTGTAGGCAGGAGAGGAATATTCACACCTAGATACATCTTTCTCAATTTACAAGCAAAGTCAGAGGGAAAATGCAGTGGAGCACTTCACAAGAACATTTCCTGCCTCCTCACTTCATGAAGCTAAGTTTACGGAGTGCACATGCCCCAGTTTAGTGCCTTTGAGGTCTGTGTTGAGCATGTGTGCCGTTTCCCCTGATGCCCTTCATCACTATGGGAGCTGGATCTGCATGAGGAGGTGTGACCCAAAGTGTCACCCACGTGACCGCGTGGTGCCAGGTGGACCGAGCATGTGATGTCAGCGCCAGGTGCCAGGTGGGCACCATCTCAATAATGCATCATGCCCAGCACTGGCACTGGCAGGCGCGCCACTTTGAAGTGTTCCAGAAACATCTGTAGCTTGAGTTTTTAATCACCTTGCCTGTACCCCCCTGCTCCCCATCAGCCCATCTCCACTCCTTCACAGCCTACATTTCTCACCCTCCCCACCTTCTCTCCCCCTGCAATGAAACTAATGAGAAGCCTTCTTGGTTTGTGTTTGAGCTTGTGTGTTAGCGTGTGCACGCCAGCACGTGTTTATGTGCATGTTTACATGTGTCAGCCCGCAGAGCCACCGCACTGCAAAATTCAATCAACAGGATAAAGAAAATTCAAAACAGCCTCTTGTCTTCTGGATGCTTGCAAAATATTCCACAGGGCAAGAATTAGGAAAGAGTCCTGTATGATAACACACGTACACCATCGGCCAAATAGCAATCACCTGCAACTGCAAACTCCAATACAGGATGCGCATACTAATAGTCTTTTTCCAAACAACCATTTCCACTAAACAATGCTGTAATGAAGGACTCGATAATCATGGGATATTGCACAGGGTGACCTCTTTGATAGAAATTATTATCAGTGTTTATTTTTGTCATAAAACTGAGTGAGCCAGAGAGAGACGTGATGAAAAATGAAAAAACAAAACAAAGGGGAGATTTACAAAAAAGTGGAACATATTTGACATGTGGCAAGAGTCCAAAAACCTCTGGACGTGAGAGGGAGCAGGGACTGCATAATGTCTCCACCACACTGCCATATAATGAATAGCTTCATAGCAGATTCTGACCAATTCAACAAGGGGGCCGTAAACACATTACCTCACACTAAATGTGTGCACATACAGTACACAACCTCACACTCGCAAACAAAATAAAAAACTGGTAGTGTTACAGTGTTTCCAGCCAGGAATAACAGCCACACACACACACACACACACACATACAAACGCATACATGTGAGCTCACAGCCCTTCAGGGTTGTACAAACTGGTTATTGCCAGCTAGCTGCACGCTGGAAGCTGTTGGCCGTTACTGGATTGGCCAGCATGGTGTGCCTGATTAATTAGCGTGTCATCCACATACAGAGGAGACTATTAGTGTTCATCTGCAAACATTTAGAAAACTGGGGTGGAGAGAAATGAATGAAAGTGCAACAGAGGTTGATTTCAGGGTGACCAGACCTCTGCCTGACAAATGTGAGTCATCTTTTGGCTTTCTGAGCTCAAGTTGCAGCACACAAATTGAAGAAAAAGTACAGCAGAGCGAAAGACATCAGGTATAGAAAAAGTGACAGCAAAGGAGAGAAAGGGAAAGAATCTGTTCATACTTTGTTCAGATGACACATATAGTTTACTGTAGGCACAAAAGATTGGGGGGGGGGGTGTGAAGGGGGACGCACCCATGGGACAACAATAGGACAGGTTACTGTTTCCATAAGATCATGGATCTTTGTCATAAGCACATGACAGACAGTGAGGCTCTCATTTCCAACCATCACACGCATGGAAGAATGACTGAGTGCAAGTTTTGTCTGCAAAGTTATTCTCAAGGAAATAAAAGGTGTAACATGAGTGGAATGGGGTAATCAAATCAGCACACTCAACAAAGATGTGGATTTCAGGGTAACTCAAGGAGGACGGCCTCACGCGCACATCAGCAATGTGTCTTGTGGTCACATGTCTGTGGGAAAAATATATCATATTCATCCGGACACTGGAGGACACTTGCGCACATCTCCAAGTCTGCACAAGGACTTTGGAGTGTGGGGCACTTGAGCTCGGGCCCCTTCTGTATGTAAATGAATGGAATCAGACACACACACACACACACACACACACATACAAACACACACATATGATCCATCATCCAGCATCTTCCATGGTCGTCTCGTGTACATTTCATGTGTCACTATGGCGTGCTGCATGTACACTGACATGCCCAATGAGTGAGGCTGTGAAGGGATTACTCACCGGAGGGAATACGCCTCTTCCTCACACACACACAGATAAATGGGTGCACAGCTGCAGCTCCACTGCCCCCTGCTGGTTTGAAAAATGCACATTTGTTCACTGCATGTCTGTTCCCAAAAACCCCCAAATCCCCCACAAGGACATCCATAATGCTCTAATAATAGGGTGCAGAAAAACTGACTGTTTCTCTCCAGTTATGACAATATGCGCTTCTGTCCAAATTCTGTCAGACAAGCTCTCGGCAGAGCAGCAGAGACTCTCTTGGATGGTGTCTTGTATTTCCTCACACCTCACCTCCCTCTACTGACATGAAATCCCAACCACAGTCATCTGACCCAGTTTACTTCTGTTTCTTCTCTGTGGTGCTGCAGCCTTAAAGCCCTGAATGGCTGCATTAACAACGAAATAGCGCTGTAGAAAAAAGGTGGATTTCTCATTCCCGTCTTAAGACAGAAAATTGGGTCTTGGTACATTCACAGCAAATAATCACTTCAACAAACCCAGAAAATGTCTTTTATTTATTTTTTTTACAATTAAGCATTTAACAAGGGAACTGGCAGAAAGTCGGATTGCATGCTGATGTGGTTCACTTTGAAAGAATACAGCAAAAAGGCCATTTTTTGGTTTTATCCACATGCACATGCACATGCACATACACGTAGATACCTGAACAACTTCAAACAAACACACACACACACTCATGGGCACACACACAAAGCAAGCACTTCCTCTTTAATCACAGCTTTTTGCCACTGCAAAGAACATAATTGTAGTATAAGAAGCAAACTGTTAGTAATCATGTAGAGGGTTTGGCTGTGGCGTTGGATAATTAGGTTGGCTGTGTGTGCCTCACTAATCACAGGGACATTTAATGGCAGCGTGGGGTGAAGGACTAAAACAACTACATTTAGCTCTAATAAATTCACTGATCACTCATTCAGCATGCACAATCGCTGTTGTCTCTCTCTGGCTCATTATCAGTTTGAGTTTGAAGAAAAACAACAAACACGGAGAGCAATAATGTAACTGTATTGTCTTCCATGATTGCTTATTCCACGCAAGTGTCCAGCACTGTTGGTGGAGCTGTTACTGTACCTGCATGGACTGCAGGCACGATTTGATTCAATCACATGCACTTAACTGAAAAAGTACTTCTTCTCTTCTTTCCCTGTTATTCCACTAACTGACCTTACACAGTACCTACTTTGAACATGTATATTTTTTTAGATTCCTGACCTGACAAAAGAAAACATCAGTGACTATTTGCCAATACCCTTTTAGTCGCTGTTAAGAGCAGTTGCTTGTGGGGCTGGCTACATAAGTGACCTTTCCCTGTCGTACACTAGCTGAGTACCCTTCAAAATGACTCACACACACTAAAGCAATTTAAAATCTGCTTCTGGCAATGTCATTCGCTCCAGCCTTTGGAACATCGCTACGTGTGTTCGCTACTGTACATGATCTAATGGGCTTACTTTAGAGAAAAAACGTATGACACATCATGTACCATGTACATCGTAACACATGCAGCCAGACTGTTAACCTTTTACTCTCTCTAATCTTCTTCCTTATATTTGTTCCTCAACTCTCTGTCCCATTTGCAGGTAATATTTGCTGGCTCGCACACACTGAAGAAACAGAGCAGGGTGTGTAGAAGGGATGTAACAGATGTTTTGTTTTTTGTTTTTCATTTTAACGCTCAAAAACGAATTTCCTCACATCACTATAAGGGAGGCTAATTGGTGAAGGAGTTACATCAGAGGATATGAAATGCCTCATTTGTAGATGACACGTCCCTTGGGGACACTAAACCTGTCTTGTAAATGCTGAAAGGATAATAAAGGCAAAATATTTTCTAAAGGGAAAGAGGAGATGAAGGCTGATTGTGCACCCCTCTGTCGCACAATGAGAGCCTCCAGAGCTGCTAAGGGCTTGTTCATATGAGCCATGTGGCCTCGTCAAGGAAGTTTCCATCAAGATGCTGTACGTGGAGGCAGCTTTATTAGTGGTACTTTCTTCGAAACTCAAAGCAAGTCAGTGACTCATGTGAGGGCTGCAATGGTGCTTCAGTTTGAAGCGCAGCCAGGCTTTGCCCTTGAAAACAGCTGATGTTCTTTTAATCTCATAAAGGTGCAATGAATCAGTAGGCTTGCATTTTAATATTCCTGTGCATTATTAATACCATAGTATATTAATATTAGTTCAAAACCTTAATTTAATTCTCAAGGCTGTAGACCTGTCATCTGAGTCACAGAAATATTTAATCAGCTTGCGCCAAAATACTTTGATACTGAAAGACTTTATTGTGCATGATATGATGCTGAATCTCAGGTGGCACAATCAGGAGAAATACAATAACTCAGGCAATATTTAGAAATGAGAAAATGTGGACGATGTGAGCGAACAGAACTGAGCATATAACTGTTTGTCTATTTAGCGCCTTTTATCCATTAGTTTATTCATTGTCAGTCACCTGAAGATATAATTGTGCAATCAGTTTCAGTGGACATGATGGTGGACGTGTTTGAAAAGATGCACGCATCAGTCTGCATTTGTCTCGTGTTGAAAGTATGCTTGTGCAATATGACTTTCCTGTTGAACAACGCCGCCATGGCCAAGGTCAGCTCGCCTCTTTGTGGCAGCAGCAGTAAAAGTTATTACCAACCCCCCCAACACCCCAAATGTTTCTATGGTCTTCACTGGCTTTAATGGCCTGCAGGTCGGGCTGCAGAGTTCAAGTGGCCCACGGCTCTACAGAGAGCACCAAAACCCCATTAATCATCTGATAAACAGAGGTACCCTTTTATCAAATGACTGATGGCTTCTGGATGTCTGCTACTGTGCTGCTGGACTGAACAAAATGAGGATTTGTAGATGTGCTGACGGTCACAGAGCAGAACACCATTTGAACACCATTGTGTGGCAGAGAATATGGTTACAGTTACATCGTTATACTTGTATAGCTTTTACTAAAACGTGAGCTCTCCCATTTACTGTCCACAAAGGACTCGGTTAATTTAGCAGACGGAACATCCAAACACAAATCTCAACTAAATTACTTAGGTTGAATTACTCCTCCTTACACCTTTGGCATCATTCACCAGTTAAAATAACTGCATTACTGTGGGAAGAAAATTGCCCTTGCATAATGTCGAGGAAATCTGGTTACTCTTCCTCTGAAAGACCCTCAAGTACCTAACAATTCAAAAACAATGCTGTTGCTACTTGGGTTAATGTGGTAAATAATGACTATTTGTACAGCGACTCCAGCAGTACAGTAGTTTAGACTGGAGACTGCTCAGATGATGCAAACAGCAATACAGCATCATTTTGTTTGAACAACAGCCTCAAAGTCACACTGCACTGTAGTAACTTGCAGTGGCTTTTGTCTTTGTCTCACAGGGAGAGGTGGAGGCGGGCCGAGGGTGGAGGATGGAGGTGCTGAGATGAATGAGAGAGATGGATGGAGAATTGGAAGGAGGCGACAGACGTGGGCGAAGCAGGGGTGGCTGGGGCTGTCTGGGACGAGCGGCAGTGGCAGATGCGTTACCAGCGACATCTCCATCCCCGCTGATGCCGGACACTCTGTGTCACACACACACAGGCACGCACACACGCACAAACACGTGTCCAAGTTGATTGAAGCCAGCGGTTTGGCCCCATACCAGGCACAGGGGGTAATGACTGTCACCCTTTTTCCCCATCAACCCCCTACCTTAATCAACACACACACACACACACAGTTATACATACACATACATATGTGCTATTTTCTCTCCCACTCTCTCCTGTTCTCCCCTGCTCTCTGAAATGTCAGGCTGGCAGGGGGTTGTGCGGGGTTCCTCCGGAGAGCAATAAAAGCTGATTGGAGTTAAAACAGTTGGTCAGGCCTCCCCGCCCCAGCATCTGTTGGATTACAGTCAGCCAACCTGTCATCTGTGAAATGAAGGCTAGTGCGAGAGGAGAGGGGAAAGGCCACAGGAGGGGACAGACAGACAGAGCGAAAGATGGAGGAGAGGGATGCGTGAGCCAGTGCAGAAGAAGGGAGGGGCACGCAGAATGGTTTAACGACGGTTATTGTGTAAATTAATAAGACACGCCGTGAAGAAATGGCTCATTTGCCCGCATTTAGCGGAAGAAAAACAAGCAGGGAAAGACAAGGGGATCAAAGAGAGGAGCGGCGACGGGTGAGGGGTCGGTTGAAGGGAAGGACAGACACACCTGACCTTTAGATGAATCATTTCATCTCTCCGTTCTCATGTATCACTGCCTCCGAGCTCTGGGGGTGAGGAGCAATCCCTTTGACCTGCTCCAACCACCCCACCCCCCACCTGCCTTGCCTTTACTTCTTCATCTCCTCCCTCTCCACTGGTCTCTCGCCGTCACCCACTGCTGAACCCACCCGCCGCCTCCACCTGCTATGCCCCCCCTGAGGGAATCATTTTCACTCTAACAACTTCAATTAACCTTACCCCTTCATGCACGCAAACACACAAGCATACATGTGCACACAGACACACACGTGCACACACACCCCGGGTAGAACATGCCTGCACACTCACATCTCCCCTCCTATATCAATCACAGGTGTTAAGGTCACTGGACTGGGAGACAGAAGCTCCTCCAGAGACATGTAAAAGAATGTGTGGCTACCTGCCGCAGTCCACAACACAGTGTATACACCGTCCTCAAACAAATACCAGTGACACCGCCATAAATCCTCTGAAATAATTAGAGCTTGGACAGCCAAAGGAAATGTATTTAATTTCATGCTCGAAGAAATGGTAAATGTCTGCTTTATTTTCTGCTCCAGGATTAACTGTTGGAGGTCATGGACTGAGACACCTCAAGGTTGGAGGAGACGTGCATGTTCAGTGAAAGTGTGAGTTGAACGGAAGAACACACACACACTTTACATCCAGGAGTTTCTCTTTGACAATTTTTGGAATTGCACTACAGCCATTTAACACTGAAATTGCAAGAATTAATCAAAATCTGCTGTGCTGTGCTTGAACGTTCAAGAGAGCCAAATGAAATAAGCAAATTATAATTAGAGACCCTCTTTGATATGAGAGTTGGATCATTGTTTCTGAAGCCAGTTGGGGGGGACTAATCTGAGGCATCCGCATACACGGTTTGGCAAGATCGCTGGTATAAAGCAAATCTGGAATTGAAAGATTGGTGGGCTTCCCAGTTGCACAGCAGTAAACAGCTTCCAGGGTCTTTGGCCTGCCATTAAAAAGTAGCTGCTGCTTGTATCTTTGTACGCACACGCAAGCGCACATGTGCACATAAGGGTGTGCATGTATGGTTGTGCACTTGTGAGCGCCTGAATGTGTGTGCAAAAACAAAAAAAAAAAAAACAGAGCAGGAGGTGTGTGTTGGGGAGGGGGTTAAATCCACACAGCTGTTCTTGAAATCAGACTTGGCTGGTGTGCGAACGCCTGCAGGCAGGAAACTCATATCTACCCTTCCGCTCGTTTTCATCATCATTTAGCTGCTCTACAACAATGCCAGGCTGCTGTTTAGGTGCTGAAGTCCAAAAACTAAGAGGCGCTAACACTGTAACTGAAGTGTTTTAATATGCTGTAACGATGGGAGAAGGGATGTCTTCAACCATGATCGTACACTCAGAGACTGACGATACGCCATATTGATTCAAAACCTCTGTTTGTTCGGCTGGCTTGCTGCTCATACTTTTTATAATAACTTTTAGACTGCACAGATGAGAACACAGCCTGCCTGATCATGGCTTCAATTAGCACCTGATATGGACCTGGGGACTAGGACTGATTTCACATCTGATTATAATAATATGCCCTATGAAGGGATTAAGACTGCAGGCACAAAACAAAGTGCACTCAATTAAATATAGTTGTATAACACAGGCAAATGTATGCACAGACACACAACCTCTAATTCTGCACTAAAACACACCCAATCACTTTACAACTGCTACATCCTTCCCCGCACCCAGCAGAGATCTCCCTGGGCTTATCAGTGCATAATTGCTGTTGATTGGTGTATTATTGCTCTGGTTAATCTGCCTGTGGGTGGCTAATAAAGGAGCTCCATCAGGGATGTTATCAATCGTAGACAGAAGGTGTGCATGGAGCGAAACTGGAAGCCAGGAGAAAGGAAGGAGAGAAGGGGGAAAAGATGTGATGGGAGAGAAGGCGCAAGGGGATGAAAGGGAAAAAGGAGTGAGAGTGTTTGATTCGTGCTGAAAGACGGGGAAGGACAAATTAGCAGGACGGGAGCAGAGATCAGATTGAATCACAGGCTTAAAATGTTTGCGGCCCACGATGTGTCCGTCTGGGAGTGAAGAAGGTGTTGTCAGTCAGCTGGATGTTGTTCTGTTTTGAGAATGATCCCAGGAGGATCCTTTTGAGATTGATGTGGCCTTGTTTCTCTGCCTCAGTTCTATTTCTAAACAGAGGCTCGGGCAGGAAGAGGGGGCTGTGGCGAGGTGATTAGATTCCTCTCTATTAAGCGGCAGGCCGAGACAGGTAGAATATCACCCATGGCAAGACACACCTCGGTCCCAATGCCCTGTGCAATAACAGCGTGTTGGCAACTGACCCCGTGGTGTGAGAGAGGGGCGGGGGAGGAAGACGGGGGGCTAACACGACAAACTAGTGTTTCTTTATTCCACTGGGGGGCTGCTAGCAGTGATTGAATTGGCACACACTCCAGAGAGCATTGAGTGAGACGGCAAAAGATGGAGAAAGACACAAGTCATTCGGCGGACAAGGACAAGAGGAAGAAGTTGCTCAGAGTCTGGAAAAAGTTTAGTGGAGAACATTGCCGCAGGCAAACTGAGGACATTAAACACTGGGAGATGAAGTATTATTTCACACACATCTAATGAAACTTTGTCCCATTTCCAGCAGTGTTTTATCCCGTCACAGCCACACTCAAGCACCTAAACACAATTTAAGAAAGTTTTCAGTCAGCGTGATAGATGTTGGTTAAACTGGAGAGCTGGGACTGCTATTTGAGGAGAACCAATCTGGGGATCTGAGTGGATAATTTGGCTGCCTTTGAGTCTATATAGTATTGTGTATTTTTAGGTAGGCACAGATATAGATAAAGTATAGATTTTGCAGTAGTCTACTTAAAAGCTGTGAAGGGAGTCTTAGTAAACCAATTTTCTTTAGCTTTGATCCATTAAGATAACCTATAAGGCTCTTGGGGGTCGAGAGCAGCGAGTCTTGTTGTAGATCTTGGGTCTGATTTTTACATATATACATATACATGTATACTACTGATAAATTCAGCCATAATGTTTAAATGTGATAAATATTCTATGTCCTAAAAACTTCTATTTGAATTTATTGCATGCATAATTGATATCTTTATCAATTTATTTCAGTCATGCTGTGAGGGTTTAGCTTGATGAAAACATTTGCTGAGACAGATTTATCCTTGTGATTTTAGTATGCACTGCAATGAGGAATCCACACTACAGAATGCTGACAAGTTTCACCATCAGGTAACGCTATGCCTCATGTTATTTAAGTAGAAAGGAGGGCTCACATCAGAATTCAGGTCCACGTTGCAAACTGAGCCTGAAGGTTGTTCCACTACCTTTATAATAGCACCGCCTGCTGGTGAGCTGCTTCTATTGAGCCAGAGGTTGATAATCACATGATGAACAAAACCAAAAACAAACGTTCTTGTAAAACTAGTACAAAAACTCTAATCTTTGTTTATCATGGTCACACAAGCCCCTTTTTTCTTCATCTGTGATCATATCAACTGGAAAATACCATAACTGGAACAAATTCCTTCACTGACACAGGTCAGTCAGACAAATAATGTGGAATTGATTATTTTGTGAGCACAGAATATGTGCATACAGTAGCTGATATTCAGCATCTAGGCTCTGACATTGTCACTTGTGAAGGACACATCAAGATCCAAGGAATGAAATGCTTTATAACAGCAGCAGCAGCAAGTGACTGCAGCAGTTACAGAACAGCTTTAAGATAACTTCAAAATACAATATAATGCACACTTTGTTTTTATAGTTATTTTACATGTTTTTTAAATTGACAATTTAATTTAAATTGACACAAATGATGGTGATCGATGGTGTAAGAGTACTAAACAAAGAGAATGCATTTATGATAAAATGCACACTGTGTGCACGTTTAAATCCACAGATTAAGTTAAGTTAGGGTTATATGTACCCCAATGTCAGAAATTGAAAATTTGTCTCATGGGGCATTACACAGCATGACTCCCCACACCCTTGATTCAGATAAGGAAACATTCCATCCAGAAAAATCCGAGACAGAAAAAAAAAAAAAATCTCAGGGAGAGCAGCAGAGGTGGGATCTTTCTCTCAGAATAGTCAGATATGCAATAGATGTTGTGTGTACAGAACAGACCAGTTATAGTATAGTGTCTTACTAGACAAAATTATAGCTAGATTATAGGTAGTAATGAAGAACATGGATCTGAAAAAGACACTGAGCAACTTCAGTTGTGGCCAGACAGACCTGAGCTCCATGACCTCCTCTCCATCTGGAAAGAGGAGAGACTACACCAACTCAAAGGAGGCAAATCTCAAGAAGAAGAAATACATTTGATTTTCTATTCCACGCTTGTTGTTTCTCTAAACTGAGCACAATTGCATGATGGAAGTGTTAATCTGCTCCAATTTTCTTCTCAAAGGATTTACACTCAACAACATTAGGAGTAAACACACAGCTGTTCCATCTAAGCATTTGACTATTAAAGAAGACTAAGATAAAATTACAGTTCACACTTCTCACAGGTTGCCAAAACTTCTATTGGTGAAGGTTCACACCATTAAAAATATCATATACCGACCTGTCAAAATGACCAGGATGTCAGAATGACCTTTTTGTGACCTTTTATCAGTTGGTGTTTTGTCACACAAATGAACATTCAGTACTTGTGGTAAGTGTGGCACAGTGCGGATAACATTTATAAAAGAATCCCATTAAACTGTGAGGTGTAAATAGCAGCCAACAGTATATCTGGACCTGGGTGGTCTGAGAGCACGGACCTGTGCAGGCGTGACAGCTGATCGAGAACAATGAGGAAAAATGGAGAAGCTGTGTCGTAACTATTTTGCAACTCTTGTGTCTTTTGTTGGTCCAGTCCGTCAAATCAGGGTGAAGACATTCCTTGGATAGTCACACTTGGTTGTAACACTGCAAAAGGTTGAGTAAGACGGCCTTGCGTTGTAGAGACTCGAAGCAGACAGGAGAGGGCGCTAAATACTGCTGATCAGATAAAACGATGACATAACGACACACTGTGCGCTCCTGAAGGGCCCATTTCCTCCAAGTGTCCCCCAAAGCACATGCATACTCCTAAACCGATACCACAGAGTGTGTGTGTCTGTGTGTGTGTGTGTGTGTGTGTGTGCGTTACATTAACATCTACGTGAAACAGAGCGCATATCATTGAAATATTACAGTTCCAGTAGGCTTTAATTTATACTTAACATAACATATCAGCCACGAGGCTCATTGAACCCAGAGCTCAAGTTCAAGCTGAATGAAGACTGAATGAATCATGCAGGACTCATGTGGAAATCCCCACTCATAACACGTGGATTATGACGCCACTATTGCACGTACCGTTATCCATCCGGTAATACTGAAAACTGAACAAAGTGCTCTCAAATGGAATCATGAGAGAAAGAAAAAGTGGATTGCAAAAAATGGGAAAGTTGTCAAAGAGGACCGTGAGGACGTCTTGTTCCTCGTCATCTTTTCCAGCGTCCTTCAGCTAAACGTACGACAGGCCAATTAAACAACAAGATTTATCACTTGGTGTCATTTCTTAATTAAACCTCAACGACGCTTCACGATTCAGGGGAATCATGGAGAACAAGATATAGGATCATTGAGTCATTGTGTGATCGGTGTTTCTACAATTACAAAACAGCCTTCCTCTGAAAAAAAAAAAGGAACAAAAAAAAATAGTCCAGATGATGCGCGCAGCCTCACCGCCGCATCCTGCCTCGGACGTGCCGCACAACACGCGCAGGGCCCCGCAGACCTCATTAGTATGCACGTACGTGACGTCACCGGAGCGGGCTGTCTTTAAATACCGCGAGCCGCCTCCTCCGCGGCACCACTTCTGCGGAAAGCTGCACAGAGGAGGAGCAGACACATTCCGGCTCGCGCTTCCACGCACTGAACTGAAGCCTAAAGGTAAGGCAGCTTCACTCAGACCGTCACACACACTCACACACATCGTCTGTACTCTACTCCGAAAGTAGTTTTTAGTTTTTATTCGAGGCTTTTTTTTGCGAGTTGAAGGGAGGAAGGAAGGGGGGAGGGCGCCGCACCAACCTGATGCGCATTTTAGCAGGATAGGGAGAGGGGCGGGGCTTCCCTTAAAATCAGTAGTGTTGGTTGGCCTCTATTTCACTTTGGTTACTTTTATATCATTTTGTGTGATCGTTTTATCTTTTTTTTCACTTTTTCGGTGTGTGTGGAAATGCAACTAACTTATTAAGTCTCTTAGTTTCCTACTTGTGGCAGTATCAGTTAAATATCTGTTAAATGTGATGATATCAATTATAGACACATGCCCTTTTAATAAATGGCTTTATCCCGGTAGGAATGGGTTTATTATTATCCCCTTGACATGTCTGGTGGTTTGAATCCTACCATTGCATCATATGGTTTAGGTTCATGCAATATACGCAGTGTTACACAAGACAGTGCACGCATGCCCACTGCTGCCCTTGGCGACCATCATCCAGACAGTATTGAGCCTGACACAGGAAATGCACGACCCCCCCTCCCCCTACAGAGGCAGGTCTCAGGCAGAGTGTGGTTGGTGCGGTTGTCTCTGGTGTGCCAGTGCTTTTGCCAGATGTGCTTGGACATCATTTTTCCAGTCACATATTCAACATGTTGATCCAGCAGAGCGCTTACATTCACTCACAAACTAATGCCGAGCTTGGCATAGTGCCCGTTTGCAGCTCAGTTTTCAGCTGCACAGGGGGAATAACATCTATTTTTTCCTGCTAGTAGGATTCCTACAGCTTGCAGATTATTGAGTACATATAAAAGTTTGGATATACTGGGTGCAATCATATAGTCTGAAGTAACTCAGGCATGCAGGGAGAAAGATGATCCCACAAGTGCCTGCAAAGAGACTAGATGCTGAGCCTGAAGCCTGATACCTGACACCTATCAGAGCTGGGTGAACCCATGCTGACCTGTTGGTGATCACATTAAGCAAATGTCATACTGCACATGGAAATATGCTGATACACACGAGCATAAAGAAGTCATGAGTCGTCCAGTTGTGCTCAGCAGCTGCTTCTTTTAAGTCCCAGAAATGCATGTAATCTGACGCTCGACACGAAACTTCCGTCTCTTTCTAACCACATCGCATTAAGTTCCTTCAGCAACTAATAATCCTCCTTGTAATCCTCATTCAATCCTGCTACAGTGGTAATTTGGTCGGTATGTACAGCATATTCCAGCAGCGGAGAAAGGAGCTCTGTCTGGTGTCAAACATGTACAGTAATCCATTACTGTAAGCTCACAAAGGGTCGTCTTGTCAAGCCCACACCCGGCTCACCTTGGGCTCAGATCCTGGTCGAAGTAAGCTTTCAGCTCAACCCTGAGTGAAAGATAATTGGATAATGGGATATCAGGTATGACTGTCCCACTTTCCATTTCCTACCATTGTGTGCAAACTCGCCTCAGAGAGGTCTTAGCCGTCCCCTCAAGGAAGGTCTTATAGTGTAATAATCCTGGCGGGTCCTCCACTACGTGCCTGTCTCCACATCGCAGAGAACCAGCCTAGTCATGCTGATGATGTAAACGCCCACAAGTGAGAGCACTCAGCCATGCCTGGCCAACCAGGAAACATAAATAGTAGTGTCTGCCTGTGTGACGTCAGCTGAAGAGACGGGTGGGGGCTGCACCAAGGCAGAGTGCAGTGCTTTCCCAGGCACTGGTTGCCATGGAAACTCAGGGAGGCGCTGTGAAGCAAGACTTGCTGTCAGTAAACCGTTTGTGGAAGTCAACAATGTAAAGAGTGGTAGGTTGGCAAGTGCGAAAGTGGAAGTTGTGGTTTTTCGAAGTTGTGTTTTTGAGGTTATGAAAAGGACACTCTCAGTTCTTTAGCTGAGGGAAAAAAGTCCAAGTTTGACTCAGTATCTGGGGATGAGAGAGCGGTCACGTACGCCCTTGTGCGGGGCTTTTGGAAACAAGACATTCAAGCTGTCACGTACATTATGCAGCACCACTTTACTCCGCCCTCCCTCTTCAGCCCGTTTATGCTCGGTGTACATGCTTACCTACTTTTTCCTAACACCTCTTTCACATCACATTCTCCTCTCTCCTCTTATCGCTCCCATTGCTCTCTCCACTTGGCCTGCATGTCACTCACACGCCTTTGTCCATCCCCCTCCCTCGTCACTTTCCACAGATGTCCACCAAGGAGAAGCTGATCGGCCACGTGATGAAGGAGGAGCCTGTTGGCAGCAGGAACAAGGTGACGGTGGTGGGTGTCGGCATGGTGGGCATGGCCTCCGCCGTCAGCATCCTGCTCAAGGTGAGACAAAGGGAAAGTTTATTAAAATGAACAATGAGAAGGCTTTAAAGGTAAACTGGTAATAGTTATTACCCAGTACAATAAACTCATGGGTAGGTGTAAGGGGCTAAAGTTAAACTCTTTAAAAGTACAAACATCCATAAAATAATTATTATAAATGTAACAATAATTTAAAAATTGGTTTAAATCTCCAGGGACTTCAGCCAAACAGACTTTGAGAATATGCAGACCAGTAAAATCAACTTATGTAAAGCTTATGTAAAGCTTAGTGAAAAAAAAAATCATGCTCTCTTATTATGCACACTGAACAGGAATTATCACATTTCCTTCGTATTGTCCTGTTCCATTCACAACTATATCAGCTGGATCTGTGCCACCTGAGGAACAAGAGAAACCAGGTCACAGGCCTCACAACTGACAGTGTTGCTGAACTGTGAAGGCAGATATGAATAGTGCTGTTTTCCACGTGTATGTCCATTTGGTTCACTAGAAGTCAGTCTCAC
This sequence comes from Amniataba percoides, assembly GCA_037176925.1. NCBI lineage: Eukaryota > Metazoa > Chordata > Actinopteri > Centrarchiformes > Terapontidae > Amniataba > Amniataba percoides. The sequence continues at coordinate 17,146,192 of JBAJHX010000081.1, read as the reverse complement.
TTACAGTAGCTTTATCCAAGTAAGAGATTAACTGTAAAATAGACTAGATTAAGTGTATAATTTCCCCAATGACTGACCGCATGCATGTGTACAATCAGGATTTGTGTGATGAGCTGGCCCTGGTTGATGTGATGGAAGACAAGCTGAAGGGTGAAGCCATGGATCTGCAGCATGGATCCCTCTTCCTCAAGACACACAAGATTGTGGCCGACAAAGGTGAGAGCCACGCGAAGAGGACCACGACCCTCAACTCCCAGTTTGGTTTCGTCCTGATACTTTACGCAACGCTTTCTGAAATGGTTTTGTTGTCTGTGTCATTTTTTTTTTCAGACTACAGTGTGACAGCTAATTCCAGAGTGGTGGTGGTGACTGCCGGTGCTCGCCAGCAGGAGGGCGAGAGCCGCCTCAACCTGGTGCAGCGCAACGTCAACATCTTCAAGTTCATCATCCCAAACATCGTCAAGTACAGCCCCAACTGCATCCTGATGGTGGTCTCTAACCCAGGTGAGACTGAGGGGGGTTGTGAATGAGGAGGGAGACTAAAGTAGTGTTGAAGAGGCACTGGAAAAAATTTGATCCATGTGATATTGTCTTATTTTCCCATCTCCAAACCTCACCCTTCCAGTGGACATCCTGACCTACGTGGCCTGGAAGCTGAGCGGTTTCCCCCGTCACCGCGTCATCGGCTCTGGCACCAACCTGGACTCTGCCCGTTTCCGCCACATTATGGGAGAGAAGCTCCACCTCCACCCTTCCAGCTGCCACGGCTGGATCATCGGAGAGCACGGAGACTCCAGTGGTACGTAGCCTTGACTAAAAATGAAACCTCTGCCAAGTCTGTTTGCCGGTCGGTTGCAAATCTTTTCACATAGGCACGTCGTCAGCATGTTTTAAGTTGCCATGATTGTAATGAAACAAACATTTATCACAATCCCGCATCTGTCTGTTTCCTCATAGTTCCCGTGTGGAGCGGTGTGAATGTTGCTGGAGTGTCTCTGCAGGGCCTCAACCCACAGATGGGCACTGATGCTGACAGTGAGAAGTGGAAGGAGGTTCACAAGATGGTCGTTGACGGGTGAGCATGCATTTTCCCTGAACTTATCTGCAAGACACTTTTTTTCTATTACCATTATCAGCTTAATCTGCAAAGCAATCAGCCCTGAGAGTACAGGCCATCTGCCCAGGGGGGAGCCGCAAATAAATTATGTTTTACTGAAAGATAACTTTTGGGTTTAATCGCCCACACTTACAGTAGCCTATCAACATAAAGACTAAAAACACAATATTACAGATGAATCCAGTGCAACTGATGAGCCCTGCTGTGGAATTTGAGCAGGGCCGAGAGCCAAAAGGCAAGCAGAGGCAGGTACACAGAGCACTAGTATGTTAAAGGAAAAGTAAAGCCTGGCAGCCGGTACAAAAACAATAGCCGTCTTACTCTCTGTTACGTAATCCTGCACAGGAGTGCCCATGACTTGACTTACAATTCTCAGTCTGTATTAATGAAATGCCAGACAATAGTAAATGCTGAGCAGAAATGGGTTCTCTTTAAACCAATGACTTTGTCTTACCCAATCAGCATTGATACATTTGTTACTTGTCTGTCGCTGGATTTTGTATTATGAAATTGTGGCATTCTTCTTACAGTTGAGTGATGCAACAGTTTGCCCAGTAAACTTTCACGTTGTATTATTATTTCACTGTCACCCAGAGTCAACCTGATGTATCTCAGTATAACTGGGTGCTTATCAAGGTCAACCATGTACAACACAATAGCTGATTTATCAAAGATATTTGTAAAGGTTTTAGGAATGAAATACAAGATTTCAAAAGAGGGAGAAGGACAAAGGGGTAAATGTGCATAATGCATGTCGCAACAGTGAAGACACATCAGCAAAGGTGTGACAGTAGAGAAGAGGCTATTTTGATGGTATATTTGCAAAACTTTAGAATACATATCAAGATTTAGTTTATGGTATAACACAGTCATCTTAAGTTCAGTCAGCTAACTCGCATAGACCAGTTTTATTCCTCTGTCACACGGCACATGTGCATGCATCAACATTAGCATGGCAGAGATTGGGGAGTGACAATAATTAAAGACTCTAATGAAACAGTGTTAGATCCTGAACAAACATGCAGGCAGCAATCCATTTTGCGCTCCTCTCATGCTGATAAACAGGTGAATATGCATGAAAACATCAGGGAAGATAGATTAGGGATATAAGAGGAACATGATAAAGTGGAGCAAATTTCCAAATGTCAAAGCAGACTGAAAGCTTGAAGATGCTCTTCTCACTTTAAATGTTTATAAATGTGTGTGCACTACAGTGCCTATGAGGTCATCAAGCTGAAGGGCTACACCTCCTGGGCCATCGGCATGTCTGTGGCTGACCTGGTGGAGAGCATCGTCAAGAACCTGCACAAAGTCCACCCCGTGTCCACGCTGGTCCAGGTGAGTTTTGCTCTTTGGCAAATCTTATGTGTTAACATTGATACAGACAGCACAAACATGCCACACATTCTCTAAATATTCTGAAATGACCCGCTAACCCCAATCCTTCGCCTGACAGGGCATGCACGGAGTGAAGGATGAGGTCTTCCTGAGCGTCCCCTGCGTCCTGGGAAACAGCGGCCTGACGGACGTGATCCACATGACGCTGAAGCCCGATGAGGAGAAGCAGCTGGTGAAGAGCGCCGAGACCCTGTGGGGCGTACAGAAAGAGCTCACCCTGTGAAGAGCGTTACTCTGAATCCTCCAGTCCGCCCTGAAACCGCACCCAACACCGTGTGGCAAACTCCCTCCCGCCGTACCTCCTGTGTCCCTTTATAGCAAAAGGCGAATGAAACCTAAAAAGGCCAAGTGTTTGTAGCTAAACAAGCGGAAGCTAGATTTTACCGTAAGATACTAACCCATGGGTTTCATTTTCCTTTGCTGCCCCCTCCCCCCACCTGCCCTCCTCCCTTCATGACTGAATTCTCGGAAGTTCTCATACCTTGTAGCCTCTGAGCTCAGTTTGTGCTGGAGAGAGGGGGGCATCTGTTTGTTGTCCCGTCTACACAAGAAAAGTAAGGCCTTTGCATATTGAGCTTCTATAGTCTGTGTACTGTATGTTACTGTGTACTGTTACTGCTTCCTCTATACACTCCTTGGTCGTTGTTAGTATTTATTCTGTGCTTGTTGCCAGTTGGTTTTTTCCACTTGGTAATCTCTGTTGATTTTTTTATTTGGAGTACAATGGAGACATTCCATTCTCTATGAGGAGGGCTTCCTATCCACCTACAGTCGTAACAGCACTGCTGCATAAATCACTGGGACACACTCCTGTGATACCAAAGTACCTTATCATTTGAGAAAAGCAATGCTACATCTACCGGTTGGCATTGAAGCCTTTGAAAACAAACCTAACCACAAGTGCACTGTGACAGAAAGCAAGGGTTAAAGAACTGGCAAGAAGCAACAAGGTTACATCTGAGAGAATCAGAGAGGTTACCAAAGAGGTTACTCTCCTTTACCTCAGCAAAGAGATAACAGAGAGCCAATAGGAAAGAGTCAGCTTCAATCATGACCAGTGGTCAGATCATGCACCATGACAGAAGGTAACAATCCTGAAGGTGTTGTTTGTTTGCGCACCCTAAATAACCTCAGAGGGTTTTGTATTTATTTTACTCCACTGGACAAAATGAAACCAAGAGAAACATGCTGGTGTAATTTATAACTGTTAATACTGTCAAGATCTATTTATGTATTAATGTAACAACATTAGATATGGTCTATCAATCACCTGACTCACTGAACTGTACCTGTCGTGGCAGCTGGATAATGATTATTATTTGCTGTAACATCAAATAAATCTGCCAGGATAATGATACAAGTCTGTCCTTTGTCCTCTCCTCTGTTTGTCATCCAACCTAGCAAATGGCAGTTTTGCATGTTTACAGAGCAGCTGAGTCAGTGCTCAGTGCACGGCCGTGAGTCAACACCACACAGGTAACAGGTTTGAATCAAAATCACCATGTCACATAATGACACAGTGGACCTGTACAGTCAAACACTAGTATCTGAGCCAGAATCACTACAGAACCAACCACTGCATCCTAAAATACTGTTATAGTTATTTCACAACTCATGACTGCTTTGTCCAACAGGTATGTGCAACAGAGCACTTCTTAATATAAAAATTAACAAACTACTACTGATTTTTTAAAAATGAGAACAAATAGATGGAGGCATTAAATCAGATTTATTTTATTTGTACTGATTTACATAAATCTACAGATATAAAAGAACAGGTGGTTTATGGTTGAATTGGAAATGAAAAAAAAAACAGTAGATATTCTATCATACAATTCAAAGTGCATTTAGTAAAAGGCTAATTCAAATGAGACCTGTTTGCAAACTTTACATAAGTTAACTTTTTGATTAGTACAATAGTTTTTTTTGGTACCCTTGTACACTCCGGCTTTATTCACAACTTTTTTCCTTATGTTTTACTGAAAACCTAAACCTCAGCAGGACTGAGAGCGAGTGGACAGCAGAAGTGAAACAGAAAAGTAAAGAAAGTAAAGAATTTTCTTTGTAATACCTTCAGAATGAATACGTTGAGACTGTCCACCTTAAAAAGAGAGACTGTAGAGTAAAACAACCAATGCACATGATTGACTGGTTAATGCAGTCAGACTGGAGGGTAAACCTGAGCAGCTGACACACAATCAAAGAACCTCACTCACACCATTTTAAGGAGACGCACACAGAACAGAAAAAAAAACACATACAGGTGAGGACAAGTGGTACAGGAGCTGGTTAACAGATGATGAAGGAGAAGCACACTTCAGGGTCCATGTTCATCATCAACTCTATTGTGTGACTCCATGGCTGCTGAACACGACCCAGACCTCATACAGTATTAAATCCTGAGGCCGACCCCTGTCCTTCCTGAAAGGTTGCCCCGGGTATTTATATCAGAGCCTAACCTTTTCATTATGAATGGCGTGGACATATGGGGCTCCCCACAAAGCCCGTCTCTACTAACCCCTAACAATTTGTGCTTACTAGCCAAATTACTTTGTCTGGCAAAGTGGACTGCTAACAGAACCTGTGGGCCACCCTGCAGCGTAAAACATACGGGACACAAGCTCGCAACTCACTTTCACCAGCATGACGTGTGTGTTATCTGTGTTTTTGTGTCCAGCGCTATACCTGGCTCACTTTGTGGTCACAGTGGTTTGTATTATTACATCGGGACACAAAAGTAACAGCCTTGCACGTGGGTCACGACGCTTAATGCATAATGATCTCAAAGTATTTGGTTGGCTCAAAAAAAATGATGTCCTTCCTGAACTCTGGTCACACAGTCTGAAAGTTCACTGTGCCAACGAAGGCAGTCCCAATTCTTCATATATTTCTTTTGTCATTCCCTGTTGATGCTGTTCTGATTTTTGTCTCCCAAGAACAGATTATAGAGAATAAAAAGAGGACAGCTGCTTGAACTACAAGAAAGACATTAAAAAGGGAATAAAACAGAGGCTGAGGAAAAGAGGATAGGAGAGCATGAGGATGTGACTGTTTTCAGGTAGTCGGTGTGGGTCAGTAGAGGTCACTAAGGCCGGCAGTCTTGCGGGCTTTCTGCATGAGGGCACGAAGCTGGAACTGCTTCCTGGACAGAAGACGCACATGCTGTAACAAAAGAGAATAAGATACGATAAAGCTTGAAGCCGCCATGCCGCGTTCGCTGTGCAGGACGTGCAGATATTCTGTGATGCATTAATGTCAGATGTGTTGATGTGGTCACCTTCAGAAAAACCTCCAGGTCTATGACGCCCCTGCGGAGGGCCTCTCCCAGGTAGAAGATGGTGTCCTCAATTGCGTTTTCTTCAGCATACAGGTTCAGGATCTGTTTGTACAGTGGGGCTGTGGGCACAATGACGTCATCAATGTCGTTGTTCTCTGACTGGTTCTCCATCTTCTCCAGGGCCTCACTCAGCTCCTCGTCCTTCCTCTTCAGCAGCTCGATATTCCTGTCCACCTCAGTCTGGTTGAAAAAGATTGTAAGCAGATCATATGGTTATTATGGAAAAAAATAGTATCATAAGAGAGAAGGCCACAGTATGGGATAGATAAAATAGAAATGTAAAAGAAGAGGAGAGCTCACCACTTCCTGGTCCAGTCTTGAGACCATTTCCTCCAGTTTCTGATGTCCTTTCTTCAGGTCTTCCTCTGTTCGCTTCAGGGCGTCCAGCTCGGCCTGAGCTCTGTCCATCTCCTCCTTCATCCTCCAGCGCAGCTTGTCGCTCACAGCTGAAATCAGAGATGCGCGGATGGTGTCCTCACCAATGGTGCCATCTCTGCTTGGGCCTTTACAGAAAGAGATTAACAAGGAATTATTACAATATATCACAAAATGACATGGTATCTGAGTGATTTTAGTGGCCTCTGATGTCACTGCAAAAAAAAAAAATCATTAATCTACTTGCTTATGACCACATGATCAGTGTCTCTGTTAAGGTTTGCTATCATTGCCTTTATATATGACTTATAAATTAATTAAATAAAATGTGATTAAATACTTCTAAATTAAAAAATGTAAATCAAAATGATGATTAATAAAATATTTGCCCGTGATGGACAATGAGAGTCTACTGAATCTCTGGGACGCCCACCAGTCATGGAGGTGAGTGCGTAAATTAAAACTCCTACAGGTGCTCAGTTGGGTTGAGATTTGGTTATTGTGAGGAGCATAGCATATGATTCACATCATGCTCACACTTTTTAGTGACCCTCGTGCTCTGTTCATTATAATGCAATCCAATAGAATATTGCAGCAGAAACACCATCTTTTTTTTTTTGTGTGTGTGTGTGTGTGTGTGTGTGTGTGTGTGTGTGTGTGTATATATATATATATATATATATATATATAATACATTAAATTTATTTCATTCTATACATTTTATTAAAACAGTTAGCATACAAAAAGGCAGTACATTTATATGCTTTTGCTAATATTTTTTGACATATCAGTCAATAAAATATCCCATCTAAAGCCTCAGAAGAACAGATTCCAGGTTATGTAATGGCACTAACGGTTTTTTCAGAGTCAAGACCACCTTATGTGCAGTCTGGAGTCAGCACTACAAATGTCAGAGTTGATTCAGCCTTGAGATCCGAGTAGTCTGTGGGCAAACCCATTTCTTTACTAAATATAGGAGACGGTTAAAGCTCCTCCTGCATGCTGGTCTTTGACCAACATTTCACTGGAGCTGACTGATGTTGGGACAGCAGATGGGCTCCTGATCATAGGCCTGTCTTTGTGAGGGGTTACTGTTCCCATCCTAAATATAGCGCTCTGAGCTTCTGAGATGTAGGGTGGGAGGGCTGAAGGAGGGACTGTTACTTTCCCTCCAGGTCCATCCTACCCTCTGGCCTTTAATGCTCCCCACTTTGGTTACACTACCGACCTTTCACTAGCGGCTCAGCGCGCCACCGAAGTCACACAGAGGTTGAGAGAGTCTGAGTCAAAAGGTCAAGTGCTCTCGTCTGTGGTTAACTAACATTAAAAGGAGGAAATACGTTTTTAATTCAGGGGTTAATGAAGCCTTGGATACATATTGAATTACTGTATTGTAATATATATTTATATGGAGATGTGCATGTGCAGACAGTCACAGTTTGTGAGTAAACATCTGTTTCTTGCTGTGCTTGTGCAGTAGGTAAAAACTTTTGACATTTGCGTTGAGTTTAAACTAAAAGAAATAAAAGCTCCCTGGACACTAAAATGTGATACATACCCGATGTGGAGACTGGAGTCTGGGTGGGGTAGTGTGCAGGTCCAGCAGTGGCTGGGTAAGAGTTGCCCCCTGGGTACTGGTATCCTGGATAGTTTCTGAAGATATAAACAGAGTAATGCCTCGTGTTTTCCATTTTCCAAAATGTCAGACATCTATCTTTACTTGCACTAGATGTGGTTTGTTCTGTGTTATGTACTGAAAAATCATTAAAACAAATATTCTAAGACAGGTTTGTTGGGAAATACAGTGTGTATGTGTTAGCTGGAGGTGATTGTTGCTGTTTAGCAAATATCCTACCCTGGATTTGGATTTGGACCATAGGGAGAGACTGCAGGCATGCCAGGCATGTAGGAGGCTGAGGTACAGAGAGACAATGAAAATGCATCAGATCCGATAAAATACAGGTCAAACTTCCCTTCATCGCTTTCATTCACAAAGACACGCTTGGTTTAATTTTTTCATGATGTGTTGTAGTGTATTTGAGCGCCATCTGGTGTTCACAAAAATAAATGCATCACTTAAAACACATTATAATAGTAAGTGAAATGAAATAATACAAATCAGAAATAATATACATTTTTGACTGAGGCCATATATTGATCCTGATTTTTGATGATTCCTGACATTTTGATATGAAGCTAACTTACCTAAAGTTGTGACAAAATGTGAAAATGTTTGTCATCATTTCAGGAGCTGAATATGATACTTGTATTGCCATTTACAATTATAAACCAGTTCTGAACTGTTCAACAATAAACTTAAAGCACTTAATAAAACATCACTAAATCTAATAAAAAAAAATCCATGTAAGTAAATTCACATAAAAATATCACGAGATCAGAAAAAGTTTTATTTCTTGGGATGTACTATAGTGTACTATTTAAACTGTTTTAAAGGTGTGTTTATTAACTTCAACTTCACTGACATGGACAAAGTAGTTTGCAGTGCTCATGAACTATACCGTCTTTTATTGAGAAGTGTTTCTAACGTTTATTCTGCCACAATTGATATGTGGTGGTGGACATTAGAAACACCTTGAGAGGTGCTCAGTATGTTATATTATGCATGTCACCCTGTTTATAACAAATACTTATGTAACTCACGGTTTGGGGGTCCAGCTGCTTGGAAGGCTTGGTAGGGTGTTTGTGTGGTGGGGCGGGAAAACACAGGAGGCTCCTCTCCAAACACCACAATCATCACCTGTATCAGACCATACAGGTCTGACTGAGGCTGTGAGACACACAGAGAAGGGCAAGTTTTATTAACCAAGATAGCAAATGTTATTTCAAATGATTAACAGGTGAGCCACTGTTCAAATATTATCTAGAGCCACAGTTACTTTTATGCAACATTTTGTACTGAAAGGCTAGCAGTCATAGACATTCCCAGAACAACCCAGAGATCTACTGCTACACTCATTGTCAAGCCATAAATAGTGATTTATTTCAAAGAGACACTTCTATTGATTTTAACAGCCTATAATACAAAATATTGACCGAAGCGCTCACTTACATGCTTCCACTCATGTAGATATGGCAGGTAGATCTTGCCATTGGCGTCAATGTGCTTGCCTGTTTTGATCATCATGGCACTGGTTGGTTTGACAAAACATATGGGAGGGTTGTAGGGATATGTGTCCAGCAACCAAAGACACACTGGGATGTTGTAGACATTGCCTACAGGAAACACACACACGTACTGTTGTTAGAATATGACATCTCAACAACATTAACACCCACCCTTTACAGTTGACAAACTTTATTATATTTTACAACGTACATTTGTATTCTACTCAGGAGCTCAGAAATCAACATTTTACTGAAAACCATCCTGCTATTTTGTCTTGTTTTCTAATAATAGGCAATAAATGTATGCAATACTAACGCCAAAGCTGAGAAATGATGGGTTTGCCTTGAAAGATGTTCTGTTAAAAGATATGTTCCCTGTCCTGAATGTACTTTAAGATTTAAGCCCTTGTGTCAAAACAGTGGGAAACAAAGAAGATGTGGTAAGACAATACAAGACAGTTTGTTTGCAAACACACATGCTTGTTCTGAAATTGCATTTGTTTTGACCCTGGGGAATTCTCTCTCTGACTCACCGCTATTGATGCAAAGAT
>JBAJHX010000081.1:17123328-17136188 GCA_037176925.1 Amniataba percoides | reverse complement strand
GCAACAATGCAGGAGGAGTTTTAGAGGCAAGCTGGTGTGCAACATCGAGGTTGAGAGAGCTGAAACATATACTTGGTCTAATTTTCAAATAACCCAGAGATTACTTTCAGTCAGTAAGATAAGGAGAAACTCCTTTACTTAGCAACTTGCATTTCAACTTTACACTCCCCAGCCTTTTAGATTCTGCAAGGGAAAAAGATGTAACATGATTAAAACAGCAACATTATTTACCTCTGTAGCTCACTGGTACAGTTCCTGTCAAGCTCATCAGGTCTCTTGTGGAGCCATCATTAAACACTGAAAGACAAGAAGATTCCATGTCAACTACAAAAACAAGCAGTATCAATACAACCTTTCAAGCATACAATATAAAACATACAACTAAGAGTACAAAAATGGGACATCAGTATCATTCAATTTACCATAAGCATCCATAACCGGCTTCAAGTCCTTGTACTGGGAGATGACGTTGGTTATCTCACGAACAGTCAAATCTCTGTATTTATATTGCTGAACAACACCAACAGAGGAAAAAAGGAAGAAAAATTATAAATGTTAGTATATTCACAGTTCAGACATAATTGGTGAGACCCAGATAACATGCTCAGATTGAGATGACACAAAGCTCACTTATTTTCTTAGATAGTCATTTCGGGTTAACTCATAGTTTCCAGCTGTTTACTTGCTTCCTGCTTATAAACAATTATGTTTGAAGCTAGATCCACAAAGCTACAACTTGTGGTTTGACTGTGAACTCACAGAGGTCAGACTTGCACTGACAACTAAATCTGAGTCATTATTTGATTGACATAATGCTTGCATCACATCTTATATTAATAACATTGTATGATCAGAAATGGTGGGGCCTTGCAGAAATTTTGCATTTTTGAATGAACCGGAGCCTGCCCTCTTTACATTTACAAACATAAATAATTTGTACAATTAAGGTACAAACATTCACGGTAGCAGTATTTCCTGAGATAGCAGTCATGGAAAAATAGCTCTGTGGGCGTTACACCAGCTCATGTGGAATAACTGAAGAAACTAAATATGACACAGTCACACATAAAACAAGACTAATGACCTAAAATATCAATATAACCAACGCATTGGTAATGTTAGCTCGGTAGCTGAGTTTAATTGTGAAAAAAGCAACACACAAATGCGTAACATTATCATATTTTGTAACAAAACAAAACAATTCTACATCTGAGAGGAAGACAGGCTACCAGCATTTACAGGAAATGTTACCCTGCTAGCTAGCTACTAGCGTAATGTTTGGTAGCATCGGCTAACCTCCAGGTGTCGAGCAGAAACACTTAAACAGCAGGCTTACCTTCAGCATTTTCTTCAGGTTCCCTTCGTTGACCACTGCCATTTTTTCTGGCTGTCTGTTTCGCCTTTATTAATGACTTGAGTGACCGAAGAGCTAACGACGAGCTAGCAGGATTTCAGTGGATGCTAGGCTAACGTTAGCCCAGCCACGGGCCCGACAATTATTAAAACACTGATTCTTTCTCTGTGTGAAAGCCTGCAGTCCAACACCAGTAACGCCTCTGCTGCTGGCGCAACGAGATTCAATAAACTAGGCAAAAGCAGAAGACGGACAATTATGAGTTCTTAAAAGAGGTCGAAAACAAACATCCGACAGTCAACAAGAGGAACTTCCGGCATTCCACCTGGCTGTTTCCGGTCCGCGTGTGACGTCACCAGGAGACGCATAGTTCCCAAGGTGTGGTCCGGGGCCCTTTGAAGGCCTGATGTTTGTGAGTGTGTGAGCACAAAGGGTGTGTCACACTGTAAATTTGACATCATATGTCACATTCAGCAGGCTGCAGTTCAGGTTTCAGATTTATTCATCACATATAATAATGCCCATTGGTATAATTATAGTGAAATATGTCTTATTTAAAATAAGACTAAAATGGAATAAGAATAAAAAATAGAAATAAGTAATAATAAATAATGGGTATTTAATGAATGCTAAGTAATTAAAAATGGCTGTAGGCAGTATCCTCATTTGGGTTCCCATTGTAGAGCGTAGAAGCTCTTCGTGATCTGCGCTGACACGTCACTGTGTTCTTTGACAAAACATAACTTTATATAGTTGTACATCAAATATAACTCATTAAGTGAAAAGTAGGGCAAATACTACTTACATACTTGCTTTGCCCCTACAAACCCTTGAAAGCATATTTTTCCAACAGATGTTGTCCAGTTCCAGTGCACTGAAGAGAAGAGAAGGAGTTTCTAAAACTGTGATGATTGGACAAATAAATCTAAATCAAAATGAGGGAACTTGTCAAAAAAAATGCCACCAGTCATGCATCTCAACATTCCTTTCGTGGAACAAGACACATATACAAACTTTTGGAGTTGAAGGATAAGTGTCGCAGATCACTTTCTGAAAAACATATTCAGTGTCTACACCAAGAAGATGACTTTTTTTCCCCCAGGGAAAAAAAGATTTGATTATCTTAATTAAATATTAATTATATTATATCTTTTGAAACTCTCTATTTGACAACTCCATCAAAAAAGCTTTACACAACAATAAACACAAAGTAGTTTCATATGCATTTTTATTTACAGTACCAGATTGGATTATGACATGTGATCTGTGTGAAAAGTTGTGGTTCTTCGAGGTTTTAGCTAATGCATCTACTGAAACTTTGTCAAAAAGTACAATACAGTCGCAATATGGTAACATAAAAAAACACTGAGAAAAAAGTGAAATTATATCAACAATTCTATGTCAGAATTAGATAAGCCACACTCTTTCATAATTTACCACATCTTATTGGACTGCACCTGCATGTTTTGCTAACTTTTCACTGGTCAAAAGTCCAAAACATTGGTTGATAAAACCATAAACAACTGGCCTTTGGGTGCAGTTCAGGTGCAGTTTTATGAGTCGCTTGTAAAGCAGCTTGAGTCCATCGAATGTGATTTGTCATGTTCATATGAAAAAAAAATCATACCATTTAAAAAAAAAAGCAATACACAATACATTCACACATAACTCTTCAATAAGTTTTTCATCAGGTGCTGCTCCTGTTCACAGCATGTCTGAATTGGAGACATAAAATGATCAATGGATACCATCTGACACTGTGCACAGGATAAAACACGTCATCGTGGACAACACGCAAATACCTAGCTACAAGAAAAGCCTAACAGTTGGTTTCATTTTCTTGCTGGAAAGGTTGACCATCCTCTTTGACTAAATACACATGTGAACTTCCATCTGTCTTTGAAAGCACCTCTGCCTCTCTGTGGAACTGTAGCCAGCCTAAAAAAAAAGAAAAGACAAGAAGAGTCCTTATCTGTCACAACAAATTCATAAACATGTTGACAAGGGAAAGGTGTTATCAGCCTGAGATTTATGAAGGAAGGACCTACATCTACACCTAATCAGGTGTGGCCTAGATTTTAATCTGGGCTCTCTCTTGTCAACATCAGCTTGTAGCTGGGGCATAGATGCGAGTGTTGTTTTGAAACAGCACTTTGTGAGCGTCACTTACAGGAGGCTTGCTCGGGCTCAGGATGAGGCTGCACCGTGCACACAGGTGGAGAGTCTCCAAACGTGGCGACCATCACCTGCAGCAGGCTCACGAGGTCACACTCGCCCTGGTGGGGGAAAGAAAAAGTCACATAAATATAACACTGCTGTCACGGCAGTCCTGAACCCCCGCCACCATGCCACTGCCCCCCATCACAGTATACGAGACAAAGTTTCAATGCTCACACTGTTCCACTCCTGCAGGTAAGGCAGCACAACTTCGCAGTTGCTGGAGACGTACTTTCCCCTGAGGACCACCATCTCTCGCGTGGGTCTGATGTAGCAGATGGGAGCAGACTGGGGGTAGCTTTCCTCAATCCACAGGCAGACAGGGATGTTGTAGGTCTTGTCTGGTATTAAACAGGGAAGTAAATGGTAGTTCATCTTACATTAATTGAATTGAATTGCTCAGAAGCCATGACAAAGCCACCTTCCAGTTACAGTTTAGCTGTCTGATGGAGTATAAAATGCAAAGTTATTGTCACCTTCAAACATGACAGGAATGGTGCCAGTTAGACTCATCAGGTCCTTTGTGGTACCATCATTGTAAACTGTAAAAAAAAAAAAAAAAGAAAAAGACAGCGCCTGTTGAAATTTCCCACATGCTGCATGAGTTCAGCAAGAGATTGATCAGTTGTTTTTTTTCTTCTCACCATATCTATCCATCACAGGCTCAAGGTTTTTGAAGTGAGTTAATACGACGCGTATTTCCTGGGCCACATGTTTGCGGAGATATGTCTTCAAAACAAAAGGGTAGAAAACAAACTGAAAAAAATCCATTCATCCTATTTGTTTACCACAATTTCTTCTTTTAGTTGTTTTGATTGTTCTTACCTTAGGAAGCATTTTTTTGATTGTATCTCCGTTGTATGGCATGATTATGGCTTATCCAAAAAAAAGAAAAATGTCACCTCTTCTGTGTCTTTCTGGTCACAGGCGCTCACCAGGCTTCTGCCTTACCTCTGTGTTGGGTTTATGGATAACCTCAAGTGTTTTATGACCTTTGATAGCCAGTAACAGAGCAGTCTCCTATTTATGCAAATCATCCACCCTCAAAAGAAGTAACTAGTACACAAGGTTTGTAGTAATAATAAACCTATACATATATACATATATTCATATGTGTGTGTGTGCATGGATGGTGAAAGTCTTGAATTATACTGATTTTGTCCCCTGCTACTCTATTTGTACATTTATCTTCATATTCTCATCTTTTATAATAATGATCTATACTCATATTTGCTAAGTGCCATGATTTTTATATCATTATACATGAGCATTCATTCCAGTGGTACCATCTGGGTCACCAAACACAGTAAGTAAAAATAACACAAATGCCAGAATTTCCTTTTTTGTTTATAAATGCACACTTACTGCCATCATTTGTCTAACTGAGGTTAATACATTTTATATTATATTTAAAATGGTTTGTATAAAATAAGAGAATATGCTAATTACAAATGAGTAATATTGTTATGCCATGCCTCACAGAGCTGTTTTCTTTCCCACAGCTAACAGTACATAGAAGAGGGAAATAATACACATTTCCTCCTACTTGGACAATTTTCCCAGCAGCATTGACACCTTCCATTTCAGTTGATTAAAGAAACCAAGAAAAAAGAAAGCAAATATTTACCCTGTACACATCAGAACTCAAACAAGACACAGATTTAGCAGGGCAACTCAAATGAAGTTTATTCATGAGGTGATCATTGTTAAATATAATCACGTTTTCTTTGGGTATTAAAATGCTTCAATAAGTTTACAAAAGTGAGACCAATCTGCCCTGTTCACCGGTAAATGGTGCTGCTGATGGTATCATTCCTGTGTAAACACAAGATTTATGACTGGCCTTTGAGCTTTGTCACAGCCATACTTGACCAGCATTGCGCAAACTACAAACTACACATCATTGTACATCTTGATTGTCCCATATAAACAGGAAAATATGAGATCATTTATATAGTTTGCCTGTGTTCATACTACCTTAATTATATGAGTTTAGTGTTTTTGTCTGTCTTCGTCATTCTCTTAAAAGTGATACACAAAGCAGCCTGTAGATGGCAGCAGACCTCAAATGTAAAAAGGGATCAAACACACAGTCTCATCTTGACATCTTTATTCCTGTCCTGCAATACACTTGCCACATTTTCAAAGAGTAAATACAATTTAAATAGCTAAACAGTCATTTTCAGACATTTTCACAAATTCCTTCCACACCTCTGTTCCACAGTTTGCAAGGGAGAAACAAGCCCTTGAACCCACTGTATCCTTGTGCAAAACTCCCAATGGTCCGTACAGTCTCTGTCATGCTCGCCAGGTTGTCTGACCTGTATACTTGTGGTTTGCTGGCTGGAGTGTCCCTGCGGCAACATGACGCTGATATTCTAATGCGATGGGAATTTGAATACACAGATTTGTGGAATTCTACGGTATTATTATCATGGATGAACTCTTTAAAGATCGACAGGGAGAGGACAAGCATACTATCAGGACTGTAATTACATGTTACAAACGCCACACTTTTTTTTCCCATTAAAAAGGATTGAGTACGATGGGTGAAAAATAAAAGTTAGGAACAACACAGCTAAAAGAGGGACTGAGGATCAACTCCTGCATTATTTCAATAATGATATATCTTAAAAACACAAGGCTTCTTTCAAACAATTTCTAGACACATTCACAGTTCGTATCCTTCCTTCGAGCAGAGAAATGAATGGTTTACTGATTTAAAAAAAAAAAAAAAAAACTAGCTTGACCATTACCATCCACACAATAACTAGACTGATCATATTTCTTTAAGCCATGTTATGAGTTTAAAAGTCATTTTAACTGTACAAAATCATTTAGGTCAGAATTTAAAAAACATCCCTTGAATGGAGATGTTGGCAAATTAAAATCTGATATCTGAGACATCTTTGCGCCTGCCTGTAGTGTCTGGAACTCCACATATTATGATAGATTATCAATTCTCTGAAGTATAATCTGGACCAAAAGTGACAAATTTCTAATAACTATCATCTCATGTTCCTAAGCAATGGGAGCTAAACTTCATATAAACACTGAAGCGAGACAACTTGGCTTCTACTGGGCTTTGTTAAAAGATTTCTCCTGTTTTTCAGTCTTCAGTTAAACAGAATCACATTCAGACGCATGTCATGATAGAAAAAAAGAACCCCCCATTTTTAAAAAAACAAAAAAACAGTGTAGTGTTTTTAGGTACTCAAAATTCTATACAGCGCATCTCACAGCTCAACACACATCTAGATTTTTTTTGTTGTTGTTGCACACATAATCAAACGAACAAAACAATGCAGCCAACAGAACATATAATCATCTCAGGTAGAGCTCGCTGCATACATGAGGTACAAACTAGCTAACAGATAAGGCAAAGTAAACACAGAGCAGTCTTTTTCATTTAGGCAGCAAATGAATGCAGTTGTGGAGAGCACAAGCTAGTCAGTATAAACAAAGCAATGCACTCCCAAATATCCGTCACCTATTACACACAATAGTCCCACATATACAGTAAATATGGTTCTGATGTGAGTAGCACCTGATCTGTTATTGTTCCACTGCACCGCTGAGGTGGCAGAGAGAAGAGAAGCAGTTTGAGGATAGTGTGGTGTGTGGGGAAAAAAACCAAAAACCTAAACCTTAAGTTTGACTCTGAGGCAGGACTTGTGCGTTACACTCTGCAAAGCTAACCGGTGACATCCTTAACCCTGGTTCCAAGGATTGTTAGGCAAGACCTTCCTGGAGCCTGATTCCTGAGCCTTATCAGCCACAAGGAGCGATTTTTTTTGCAAAAGAATCATTGTGTAGAGAGTTGTACACAAAAAAAAACAACAACAAAAAAAAAACAGCTGGTTGTGTAAAACCATAACCTGTCACTGTATAACTGTACAACTGTAGGGGTTTCCTCTTATACCACAGAAAACCTCTCCTGCTTTAGCAACTGGGAAGATAACTACATTTTCATGCATGTACCTCTCCTTCCTAAACCAAAGTCAAACAGGAAAAGAAGGAGCAACAAGAGGTGACCCCCCCCCCCCCCCCAATACTTGTGTGGACAGTAAAGAATCCTATTGCACCAGAACCTACGTACACTAGCCATTACTATTATTATTCCACAAACACAACTCTTAACAAAGAAACATCTGGAAAGGAGAGAAGGCAGATGCATTCTGGAAATTCATCTCTTTTTATATTCTCCAATTGACATTTCAATCCCAGAAAGAATTCCGACTACGTCGGGCAGGTCATCAAAAATGTCAAACCAGGTGCAATCTGAAATAAAAACACCCTTGCTCACATATTGCTCGGTGACTTTCAAATTCTGCAATCAAAACAGAACCTATTCGTTTTTTCTTTACATTTAGGCTAACTGTTAAACAACAAGGTCAAATCATGTAATTCCCATACCAGCTTCCACCCTCTGTATCCAGTATAATGAGGGGACTACGCAGCCATTCGAGAACAACCAAAGGCAGGTAGAGTGGGATGCATGAGAATGGGAGGGTGGGGTAGTTATGTGGGAGGGGTTTAGGCGGTGATTAAATGTCCATTCCAGTCATTTTCCATTTAAGTCAGTCAGTCCTTCCAGCGGGCAGGCAGCGGGAGTGGAATTAGGCTTTCAAGGTGGGAGGAGGTCAGAGATGCCCTCTTTAAGACCAGTGTTGAGACTGAAAACAATAAGTTAGCAGGAAACCTGTGGAGCTACCCAGCGAGACCACGCTGGAGTTGACAACAAGTCATTTAGTGGTGTTGCTCATAGGTCGACATGTTGACCAAAAAAAGGGGGCCGGACCAGGCTAGTTCAGGAAGCCACTTAGGCAACAGTCCAAATCCTCCGTTCCATAGAGCTCTACGGTCCAGTCGGCTCTGGTGGTTTCCTTGAGAGCTTTTGCTTCAATCATCCTCTTTTTGAAAAAAAGTTTATATTTCATCATTGAGTTGTTTTATCTTTCTATCTTTTAGTCCATGCTGCTACTATGCACTGTAGCATTTCTTCTCGACGTGCAACAGTCAGCTGGGAAATGAAGACATAAGCAGGGGAGGGCAGACGTTAGTCCCATTTCATTCGTGCTAGGAGAACTAAGAATAGTGAAAGGTTTACAGAGAAAGATTTGGTTTTACTTTACTTAACAGCAGTTTCTGTGCAGCTGTCAAAGAATAAAAAGCAATCTTTGAAGAGAGGTCTCACCTGCATCATGATACAACACAGCGACAGCTCATACAGTCCTGACCGCTCTCATCAGGGGGGTTCAACTTCCGCAGCTTATGCTGTCTGATCTCCCTAACCAGTGTGTAGAAGGCATCCTCAACTCCCTGGACACACACACAGAAAATGGTTACAGAAAAAAATTTGAGAACAAACAATGGCCAGTTTCACGTGGAGCACGGTGCAAGCACCTCTTGTAAGCGGCAGCAAAACCTCTCAGGTGTACTCACATTGAGAGGCTTGGCACCATCACCATGGAAACTCAGATCATTTCAGACACCATTAATCAAGAAATCATAATGACTTACAAAGAAGTCATAGATTAGTTCTTTGCATACTCTTAGGTTTGAATGACAGACTTTCTGCGAATTTGATGATGAATGCGAGCGTCTGTATGTACCTGCATAATGTGTGACAGTGAGTCACAGACAGTGGGAGCTGTGCGGCGACTTGTCCTAATGAGGCCTTTCAAATACTGTAGCTCTGTTCTCAAGCCAAGGTAACCTGGCTGTGAGTCATTGCCTGCGGCATAATAAAATGTTCCCAGCAACACAAATCACATCATGCCGTGGGCCACTCACTGCTCCTCATGTGCATGAATACATGTGCAAAATGTAAAAATCACAGGACCCATAAGCTCTTGGCTCGGTATGATGCAGCACAGGGAGGCTTTATTTATGCAATTAACGCAGAAGGAGTTTGTGGCTTGCAAAGATGGGAGAGTGGTGCATGAATTGTGTGTGCTTCTTGTTCAGTACCTGTCGTGTTTTGGCAGAGGTCTCGATGTAAGGGATACCGTAGGAGCGGGCAAGTTCCTGGGCTTGCCTTGTGTCCACTGTGCGTGCTGGGAGGTCACATTTGTTTCCAACGAGCACCATGGGAACATCGTCTGAGTCCTTTACACGTTTAATCTGTTCTCTGTGAATTACAAAACAACAAAAATTGCTATAGTTGACATTAAATTTTCAAAACTTTTTAACTATTTCCTCATCCTGCCCACTGCACTGTGTTTAGTCATAGTGATATCTCTCATCTGGGATCCTCCCAGCTTCACAAACAACAGCATCTCCACCGCTGGAGAGCCAACCACCCAGGGAGCTCTAGGACCCTGAGGAAGAGTTGGGGCCTTGCCGGTGCTGGGCTGTGCTGCACTGCTGAGGGAGGGAGGTGGAGAGGAACTGAGGGAGGGGAAGGGGGGGTGGACAACAGGCAGGCGGCAAACAGCATTACCTCATCACTACAGCACCCAGCACCGAACGCCAGGCAGCCAGGGGGAACAGAGTGAGAGGAATGGGTCGGATCAATGTATTGGCTCAGGCCTTCTTCTTCCCAAGCCACAGTACAGCAGGATGCACCCACTACAGTCAGCCCTGCCTATCTGCAGTCAACACTACTAATGGTGTTTATGACCACCGCTGCTTGGAGCCTTGATGTCACAGCAGACATGTGACCCCCTTTAGGCAATTCGCTTGTTATATGAAGGTGAGGCAGGTACATTAACCTGGTGCATTCCTAAGTATAGTATATTAATGCTCGCTGTTTCATATTAAAGACAAGAAAATCAATACACTACCCAGTCTTATGCAGGTAGCATGCCAGTGTGTTGCAACAGAGATGGGGGAGTTTTGCAAAGAAATGCCTTTAAAACAGACGACAGATCTTTAAATAACTCAGCAGCTCTAACCAGGCCACAACTGATTCTAGCATCCATCAGATCCGTGCATGCTTTCACAGGATGCAGAATGGTTTTGCAGTGATACCAGCTGTGGCAGCAAGCCAAACATACGTGAGTATAAAAAAATGCAAAAAACCCTACAAAGACAAAACAAAAACAAAATGAAACAAAAAAAAAATCAGTACACGAGGTGGCAAAGTTAATATGCAGCCTCTTTCACTTGCCACGTGCAAGACTGGTAAGTGGGTGTCTGATGTGATGAGAAAGACAAAATGTGGGAAAAGAGAGAGAATACCAGTCATCTCCACCTGAATCTCTCTCTCCCTCTCCCTCTCCCTCTCCCCTCTTTCTCTTTCTCCTTCCCTGTCCTTGAAAGTGCTACCTCTCCCCGCTCCTCTAATTGAGTCAGGATCGATTTCATTGGCATCATGCTGTAATCCTCCAGTTGGGGGCTAAGCTTTCTTGAGCCGTGTTAAACGCTACAGCATGACATCACCCAACTACTGCAGAGAGCTGGCATACAGACGTATACACACCCCCTCTCCATCCAGACCCCATGGGAGTCCCCTGCAACAGATACTGCATACACACAAACACACACGCGCTTAGAAAAGAACTAACAAATGATTTTGTGTCTGAGCTCCACCCCGACTGGTCTACAATCAGGCCAATAAATAAAAAAAGAATCACATCTGCAACAACAGATCCCACGATGCTCGATATCAATGGGATCATTTGTGATGCCCCTGCGTCTCTTCAACCCAGCCCTCTTTATTCGCTTCACTCTTGACTCACACACACATACACACACCTGTACTGGTGGATATCCTCAAATGACTTGGTGTTGTTGATGGCAAAAACACAGAGGAAACCCTCCCCTGTCCTCATGTACTGATCCCTCATGGCGCTGTACTCCTCCTGACCTGCAGTGTCCAGGATGTCCAGCAGGCAGGTCTCACCGTCAATCACAACCTGTTTCCTGTAAGAGTCCTGCAAGGAAAAAAAAGAGAGAGAGAAACTACACCATTTAGAAGAGTTGTAAAGAGATGAGTCAAGTGGTGTGAGTAAGCAACGTGTAAAAACGTGACACAAAACAGATGGTTCAGATGGGATTTGAGGCAACTTTGTCCATGTACGGACACACACACACGTATGATATAAACTGACCATGAATAAACTGGTATACGTTTTTAATTCCCAGTCCACTCCCAGGTCAAATGACCATCGAGAGATCAGAGGAGCAGGGTATCGGAGCCAATGTTTAGCCTTCCAACACGCAGCCACAAAAACATGGAATGCCGTCCCTTTGTTTGTTAGAGCATAGGGGCCAGGAATGCAAACACACAAAAAGGACATTGTCTGGCCAGAGGCAGGCGTGGTGAGAAAGAGAGGGAGAGAGTGTAGACAGAGAGGGAAAAAAAGAGAGACAAGAGAGGAGAAAACATTCTCACTGGCTTCCCTCTCCTTTTTGCAATGTCTGTGTCCCGTTGTCGTGAAAATGTAAAAACCAACTGCGGAACGGACTAAACATTTCTTCTTAAAGGGAAAAGTAGTACATTTTCCAAGCATGCCTGTTTGGAGAACTGCCGCAGCATTCGATTAATTAAATTGAATGAACCTGATTTAGGGTGAGATGCCATCTCGGTGGGGTCTGGAAATATGATTTAGCAGCGACTGTGGGTTCGGACATTTGTACAGAGAGTGTAGGTGAATGCGTGCACTTCAGTCTCATGTGTGCAAAAGCAGTTACAACTGAGTGGTACAATTCAAAGAGCTGGATGATTTTTTGCATTTGCAACTGTGTGATCGGCCCTTCACTACCCTCCCGCGCCAAAACCCAAGAAGCCTCCCACAGGAAGAATGTACAGAACATGCAGGAGAGAGTCATACCTCTATGGTGGGGTCATATTCATCCACAAAGTGGTTCTGGATGAGCTGGATGGTGAGTGCACTCTTGCCCACGCCTCCAGCTCCCACCACCACCAGCTTGTACTCCGTCATCTTCGCCGCCGCTGCTGCTCACCCCACACACACGCACGCACGCTCACACACACCGCTGCTGGAGAGAAGACAGGGAGCAGAGAGAGGTGCAGGTTAGCAGTCTGATGGGAAGCTTACAAACTACCAGGTTTGAACTGAACAAGAGACATAAACAAAGCTTTGACACAGTATTTTCTACCACTGGGCTGCCGTGATGGGGTCCACAACCAGTGCTACAAGGAAAACATACAGTTATTGCCATGACTGTCAAATGGTGAGACACACTGGTGGTTCCTCTGTGTGTACACGTATGTGTGTGTGTGCGCGCGCGTGTGTGTGTGTGTGTGTGTGTGTGTGTGTAGAGTGGGCTGAGGTTGAGACCCTCAAAGGGGAATGTGAAAAATGTGCTGAAGGTACTC
>JBAJHX010000081.1:17101806-17115670 GCA_037176925.1 Amniataba percoides | reverse complement strand
TGGTTCTGGGTAAGAGCGGAGAAAAAAATGAGCCCGCGTTGAACAATGTGCTTGCTCACATACAGAGAGAGAGAGAGCAGCCCACGCCCAGCTCTATCAAACAGACGCTGCTGCCTTCACGGGCCGTCGGACACGCGGCCGCTCCGCTGGGGAAGAGGGCGGAGGAGGCGCGGCCGTGCGTCTCTGAAGAAGCCGGCAGAGGAAGAAATCCCTGCAGAGCTCTCGATGTGGTGATGGGGGTCGGTTTTATTATTAGGTTATGGAACCAGCAGTGGTCAGGATAAAAAAAATGTAGCCTAATAAATATATGTACCGAGGTCATGAGTGTCACCATGTGAGGCTGCACTATTCTCCCAGCACAACCCCACCCACCCAGTCAGACAAAACACCAACGAAAACTGTACAGTTTATGAGCATTTAAAGCACTCTCTCTCTCTCTCTTTCACACACACTTACTATAGCATGTCTTCACGTAACTTTAGATTTATATTGATGTAGTAATTGTTGTAATTAATTACATTAAATTTGATCTCGATGGCTAAGTGGTTGCCTCACTGCACTGCTACCTCTCCTTTAATATAAAGCCATCGTAGTACGGAGCCCCTAAAGGGACATGGAGAAAAAATAATTAAATAAAGGGACATAGAGGGAAAAAAATTAATGTGTAGTTTTGCGAGGGAACGCAAAACTTTTTGCGAGGGAACGCAATGTTTTTTTGCGTTTTTTTTCCTTCATGTCCATTCAGGGGCACCTTGGTATTGTGCTTCCGGGTCTGGCCGGCAAACATTACATCAAAAAATGGAACCTTCACACCAATGGGGAAGATTTTCACACCGAACTGTTCAGGTTTAAAAAAAGGAACCAGCCCGCCAACCGGACCAGCTCTAGGGGCTCCGTAGTTTGCCGGCCTGACCCGGAAGTACACGAGACCACACAGAAACTGCTAGATTTTGCGAGGGAACGCAAAACTTTTGCGAGGGAACGCAAAGTTTTTTGCAAAAAACTTTGCTTTTTTTCTTTTGCTTTTTTTTCTCCATGTTCCTTTAGGGGCTCCGTATCGTACCCCTGTTTTTTAAATTAATATTTTTCTTAAAGCAGTTTAAATGTTTTTCCCCCCAGATATTTAGTCCATAAATCGTGTGTAAAAAGCCCAATATTTGTCATGTGTTTCAAACAGCTCCTTGTGCTTTTAAAAACCCCAGAGCTTACAACGAACATTTGAAGGCAACACCAGGCGGGTTAAGGTTATGATGGTAGAGACAGGACTATAGAAGTTCGCCTTAAATAATAATAATAATAATTATATGGGATAAACATTAGGAAAGTGTTAACCTAAAGAGTTGAGCTGCTCACAGTAACATGTGAACTACATATCCCAGGGAGCCACGGTCCTCTCAGCGCCGTATCCAGGAAGTGGTCTGCGGTTGTCATGCAAACTTTTGCTTGAGAGCAAAGTGCTCTCAGTCTGTGCATCTTTTCAGCCTGCACTTCCATGCAACAGGTAAACTAATATTCAGAGTACAACTACTTCACAGCATCCAGTTGACTTTGAGAGGGACATTAATTAATTCGCTTTTTCCGCCATTATGCCAACATTTAAAAACAACGTTTAGCGCGAGTTTTTTAGAAGCTTATTTAACGCTAATTAGACGAGCCAGATATGGAGAGCTCACAGCTGAGTGTTTTCTCTTTGTTAGAAAGCCACTACGTCCTGTTATTAAGACGCTTCATGCTGTTCATTCCAGGTAGAGATGAGGAGCTGTCATGGGTCCGTGTCCCGGGAGGTCCGGCCTGCCCCGGCGCGGGTCCAGGTGAGCGGGTCAGGACGCATCAACCCGACTCCTGCCACCAAACCCGGCGAGGACTCTGAGGAAGGAGCAGTGGAGCTTTACCTCTCTCCAGAGAAGCTGGTAAGCTCACAGAAATGTCAGCCCTCATCCCACTGATACACCCTGTTCTGCCTTGTCTTTGTCTGATTCATGTGTTGGTCTATGTGCACAACAGGCTATTACCTCAGGTATCTGTTTTTGTTTTATTTCAGTGTACTTTACAGCAGTGGTGTAGGCATTTATATAGCCTGTGAAGACTTGAAGGTTCAAAAAAGACATTGCACACGTCAGATTTAACACCTACTGGATGCATCCTTCCTGTATTATTATGTGTGTGCTACAATGAAATAATTCTGTTATTGCCCTTTCCCATATGGGATGAACTGTGTGAGCAGTAACCAGAAAAAGGCAGCAGACTGTTCAGGTTGCTGTTTCAAGGCAAGGGGGGCAGACAGGATTATTTCACATCACAAGGCTTCAGATAAATTATTATATCAAAGTCATAGGTGTATGTCCACGGTAAATTTTGAATGATGACACCAGGTAAAGACAAAGTCCAGTTCAGTCTGCCAATGCAGGTCACCTAGTGTGCTGTTTTTATTCCACCCCTCACAGGAATTGCTGTGTGGAGCTCAGAAGCTCTCTAATGTGACCTCACTGGAGATCTGCGTAGACACCCAGGAAAACACACTGGGCAACTTTGGTAAGATGCTTACAGGTGCTTGCAAGGTGCTTACAAATGTAAAACATGACTGGATTATTTCAGGCTGTATTGCACAGGTACAAATTCTGTATATGTACTAGTTAAGCTTACTATTCATCTTGGTATGTGATTTTTGGCATTCCTTAAGCATTCCTCCTCATTTGCTTCGCATTTAAATTCAGATTTTAAAAAAATGATAAGACTGACAATGTTTTTTTTACACAGTGTAAAATGATGATTCATTACTGATGCTTAATATGATCACATAGACAATCAAGGACCGAAACTGGATGAGAAACAAATAAAGACACCGCTATGACGCACACAACATATCCGTACTAGATTTGTTGTCAGGTGTGCCAACCTCAAGATGACTGAGCTGATAATGGTGGAGGAACATCATCATCATTATGCTCACCTTTGTCCTCAGAAAATTTGAAGATTGCACAACAAGTGCAGGCATGACAGAGCACTGTTTGGACACGAAAGAGTCATGCCTGGATCGCCACCATAGGTGCTCTTCCTTGTAGCCAGCTGAGGTCGAACACCTGATAAGGCAGAGTTGGAATTGAACGTGGAGGCTAGTTTAACCCGATAATTACCCTTCAGTTACGCAACAGTGTGAGATATTGCTTTGTCTTATTGTCTTTTAGGTGCCTACTTGCCCAAGCTGGTGCAGCTCAAAATGAACAACAGCGTGATTTTGTCAGTAAGGTAAGCTTAAGGTAGCACAACACATATACTGTCCTTTTGTTTTCCTCCTGGTTTGTATTCTTGAATAGTAACCTGATCCCAGGAGAACACACGCAGTCGTGGTCATATTATATTGACGTTTCCTCATGGAATACTACAGATTCTTAAGAAGCTGCCAAACCCCTAAACAAAAAAATGAAATACAGTGTCAAAGAAAACTGAATTTGTGCTTCTTGTCTCTGTATTTATGTTTAATTAATTTATTTTTATTTATCATGTTGAGTTTCTATGTAGAAACAAACCAAGCAGTGCCAGGTCTGTCCATAAACACAACTGTAATTTGACCTAGAGTAGTGGTGGACCAATGGAGATTACTTTCATGCTTCCCACTGGTCACATGCGTGCTAAAAGACACTCTTTAGGGAGAGGCCCTCAAAGCCATAGAACAAGAGTGCTTTGAGGCAGAATAGTAGGTCTGTAGTGATGGACATGTTTACCTGAAGGACAAAAAGAAAACCTGCAGTGCACGTTTATGGCTCTGCTGTGCATCTGCTGAGGTATTCTAACAGAGACCACGCAGTGTATCTGTGTGGAGGATGCATGTTGCTGCTTGTAAACCACACACCAACAGATGTAGTGTTCAGCATAGTCTTAGAGACAGACTCACATGGGTAACAGGTTCACCCACCTAGGACACGGAAGGGGTTTGCAGCGTATCAGCTCTCACATTTGTCCATTTCAGCACTATCAGAAAGACAGGAAGTATGCACAGCTTATCCTATATTGTCCTACCATTTTGATTGCAGCCACAACTGTGTCATCAAAATCAGACAGAAGAAACTCAACAAACCTCCAGGATGAAACACACATACATAAACACACACTGTAAAATGTCCTCATAACAGGACAGGTGGAGAATTGCTCATCAAGAGGCTGGTGGGGGATAAGACACTACAAACAGAAAAGATAGAGAGCTGTCTGCTCCACCCTGAGAGTAACAGAGCAGAGCCAGCCGGACGTGCACTGCCTCTGATAGCATTTCCTGCTCTGGGCTGTGGGAGCTCTAGAGGAGAGGGTGTTACAGTGTTGGAGAGACACTGACTGAGCCTCTGCTGGAAAAGTCAGTGCAGGAGTGTGCTGTAGAGACAAGTGAAAGGCAGAGGAGAGGCTTGTACATTAGGGGGAAGAGAGAAGAGCTTCAAGCTTTAGTTGCCAAGGGGCTGGATAGCTTTTCCCATGATTCACTGTGTTGTGTAACTCCCTTCCCTGCTTCTAAAGTTTGCATTATTTTGTCTCCTTAGAGACCTAGGAACCACCCTCTCCCACCTGCAGGTGCTGTGGATGTCTCGCTGCTCACTGCAAGATCTTGATGGCATTTCTACATTCTCCTCTCTCAAGGTAGAGTTTATAGATTTCAAATGGTTTAGCAACTCAGCAACCCATCAGGGAGTAAAAATGCTTTTCTAGCTTTTTAACACTTAAAATATGTATAAAGAGAAAAATACAAGAAAAAAAACTTGTCAGATGGTGTTTTTAACTTTGTTTCTTATTCTAACTTTATGAACATAAGTTCCATTTGCTCGGATTTACTGAAGCTTTTCACACAAGTATCACACATGTATCCAGCAAATTTGGAAAATTCCTATGTAATGATTAAACAGATGTCAAATAGCGATCAGATCTTAAGATCCCAGTCTCCGTGAGATGGGAGGATACCATTTCTGTCTCGCTGACTGTCCCCGTGTGTCTAACATGTTCCCTCCAGATTACTGGCTCCGTCTGTGTTTAATCAATTTACGTCTGCTGTGTCTTCCTTTTGTCAGATCACCAATCTCTACAGCGCCACATGTACATCCTCTCTCTGTTTCAGGAGCTGTATGTGGCCTATAACACCGTATCAGACCTGAGTCAGGTTGGCATGCTGGAGAACCTGCAGCTGTTAGATCTGGAAGGGAATGATGTGGATGACCTCGTCCAGGTTCAGTATCTTGGGTTGTGTGGCAAACTCCAGACGCTCACCCTGGAGGGAAATCCTGTGTGTTTGCGCCCAAACCCGACTGATATCCAGGTAATGTTCTGCTAATGTTGTTTTATACCATGAAAACAATGCTGTACTCTCTGTCACCACCCGTGCAAAGAGATACCACTTGAATGAGGCAACATAGATGACGTTTAACTTCAAATGCTGGCTTTTTTCTTCACTGGACATATCTGCCTGTCCTTGTCAGGCTCCTTGTTTGTCCTTTGTGATTCAGCAGGCACGGATATTTGATAAATAAGCATTGTTCCAAAGGGAGTGTCGTGGAATTAGATACTTCAGGGAGAGACAAAATTAGCTGCTAAAGTCATGTATCTGTCTCTGCCGTACTTAAGACCAGAATTTACTGATCAGCATTTATGTCACCACCCAACCATGGCAATGCACTGATAATGATGCAAATCGAAGTTTTGATAGAGGCATATTGTGTTTGCATGTGTCTGATAGACATTTAGCTGATGTTTTAATCCAGATCACTCAACTGCGAGCACAACAGCAGAACACACTCAAACACTTGGATCATTGCCACCTAAATTAGCCAACACCGAGTGGCGCAAGGGGCAGAGTCACAATGAGCGGGAAAAAGTTCTAAGAAAAAAAACAAAAAACACAGACAACAGTTGGAGCAGAATAAAAAGCTTGAGCAAGGAGCCGGCTAGAGTTCCTGTAAAGAAAGTGTTCAGTTGATGTCGTAAAACTCAACTTGCAAAAGCAATTTGTGGTTCTGATGTAGCTGCCATTCACTCAGTTGCCTTTCCTGTGCCAGCAGGCTGTCGAGGGCTTATCTGATAATGGCCGAAATGCAATTAGCATCAGCTGAGACATGAAGATATCTGTGCAATCTCACCGCTCTGTATCTGGGTATTTGGCACACCAGACAGGACACCAGGAAAGCAGCCACATGACTGACATGTCATGACAAAGACATGATGTTATATCATTACATGCAATGTTTCTTTATCTCATTGAAAGCTGGACGAAATGTTTGTATTTGGGTGTAAGTGATGGGTGCATAAAGCAGCTCGCCATGGACCTTTTCAGTGGTATTGAGCGTGGTTTGGTGTGTAGGGTGGAAGCTGCATTTCCACCTTCTGCTGATTCGAGACACAGTGTGCTGTGAGTTTTTTGGGCCGCTCTGAATGTGTTTATTTACACCCACCAGCAGAGCATTAATTAGGAAACTAGGGCAATGAGGGGAGATGCTGAGCTGAATATGCATTAGGCCTGCGCTTTGTAGTGACTGAGGGGTTCTCGGGTTTGCTCCCTTGCCAAACTATCACTCCTCTTGCTCTCGCTCTTTCCAACACACACACACACACATCCGCTCACTTCCTCTCACCCAGCCCTCATTCTCCTCCTCTTTTCTCTTTCGTTTCCTCTCTGCCAGCCCATCACTCCCTTTTTCATTCACTGCATCTGTGTGGTTTGGTGGAGGGCAGGAGTGCCGAGCTCTAATTTGATCGCTCAGTAGCTCAGTGATTTAGTGGACTCTCTCTGCTCCCTCTCTCTCTCTTTCTGTGTGTGTGTGCCTCAGTGCAAAGTGCCCATTATCGACTTTAGTATCACTAGTTATTAACCCACATAGCTTTATGTCTTTTGCCTGAACATTAGGAGTTAAGTTCAGCGGATCAAAATGATATGAAGCTAATATACATTGTAATGTGATGCAAGTGACTATTGAAACATTTAGAATCAGTCTACATTTGTGCTGCGAATGTACTGATTTGTTGATACAATACTACTTTAATGTACTTTAATGTCAAAATGATAACCACAGAGCCACTGGACATCTCCTTTACGGCATATCCTATTTATGGCTTCATGTAGCCCATAATATGTTTTTATGCATTTCCTTGTATAGCTAAAGCAAAAGTACGATACGCTGTAGCTATAATGGATTGTGAAACAGATTAGAAGTATAAAAGTTCAGATTTTTGATGCACCAACCACAGTTAAGTGGATCAAGCGCAGAGCAGTCCGTTCATGAAATTAGTCTTTGATTTAATTGTCATGGGTACATGAACAGAAACGACTGCATGGCCACAGCAGCAATATGTGCATCAGTGATTTTTGAGGAAGTCAAATCTTAGAAAGCTACTCGTGCCTTTGAGTACAAAAAGGCGACATTACCATTACATTACCATAAAACAACAGATCAACTGGTGAAAGTCATTCAGGTAAAATGAAACAGCTTGTATGGGATGTCACTTCTTAAACGGAACAAAATGACAGAATATCAGTGGCAGCTTCAAAAGCAGTGTGATTTACTGCATGGACTGTTTTTTATTGGGTTCGACAGTTCACTCCCCCCTCACACACACATATTCAGTCTTTCTCTCGTTATGTTCCCCCCTTCTATTCAGACGGCAGAGTATAGCTATCGGGCTGCAGTGAGGGAGCTGGTCCCTCAGCTACGTTACCTAGACGACTTAAGGGTGGAGGAGGACAGGCTGAGCTACAGCAGCACCATGGGAGAAGACTGGACCATTCTCCGAAACTCCATCAGAGACAGCGGTTCCTCTCAGGCAGCTACTGAAGATGGTGTGTTATATGTTGCCATGAGTCATTAGACGCAGACCGGTTAATTACAGCTGTATATTTAATGGACCACTCTCTTTGCTTTTTGTTGAGGAAACAGCAGACATTGTATGCCCTTACAGTAGACCCGGCTCCGCCAGGCGCCCTGCATCCAGCCACTCCTGTGTCTGGCCCCTCTCGTCAGCAGGCTCCAGACCCTACACTGGCTCCAGACCCATGTCAGCAGCCGGGCCTGGACTTTTCTCCCCTCCTGGATCCAGACCCAGCTCTGCAGACTCAGATCTAGCAACAGTGGAGGCAGAAACCAGTGTCCTGACGCATGGTTAGGCACTCTGGTGGCTGTTTTTCACACTGATATTTCTACCACACCCAAACAAATGATCTTTAATGGTGTTATGAACTTGCCTCTGTCACTCTTTCCTGCTTTGATTAATCACATCTGTTGTAGCATTTCTACTGACCCATGAGAAGCATTTTCATATCCACATTTGACAAAGTTTTAGTGCCGGTTCCTTTCTCTTCTCATTGGCATCGCCCTGTACAGATAAACACTGTCACCAGCAATCTTTACTCAACAGTGCCACCAAGAGGAGTTTTTTTCTGTGTGTCAGAAAAGAGTTTGATTCACTGAAATCTGTCTTTCATCTGTTGATTTTTGAAGGAGCTGGCAAGATCCTGTTCTGTGGAAACCCTGTCCAGGCCATTCGAGCAAGGCGAGAAAAGTTGCGGGTAGGTGGTGCATGTTAGAAGAAAAAAACTCAACTCTTTGAGTTTGATGGAAAAAAAACATATGTTAATGTAAAATTCAGCCACATCAGTCTAATGTTTCTTGCACGTTGTTTCCCGCACAGTAGAGCATTTAGTGTCGCCTAATGGGAACAACAAGCTTTATGGGCTTTGAGAAGCCATTATGGCTGTCTGACACCACCGGCTCGTCTCTTTAATGTCATGTCAGTATAAACAGACGGAGCTAATTATTAGCAGGAGTCACTGCAAGAGTGTCGGGGAACTTGACAGATGGGGCTCACACTGCCAATATCATGTGATCTGTCATACTGGCATATACACACCGCTGCTGTCACTTTCTTGTCTTCCTCTTCCCGTCCCCTCCTGCTCTGTCTGAACTCTTGTGTGTTTGAGCTCCCTCTCTGTCTGACTATTGTCTATCCATAATTAATGGACTTGGCTCTTAGGCCTCTGTTCTTGGAGAGGCCTCTGGTCCTCTGTTCTTCATGCTTGTTCTCCCCCTACTCCATCTCTTAGACAGCACCCACCAGGTCTGCTTTCACCCACCGTGACCTGCCCATCCATGTACCAGAGCACACGTACGACCTTGAGGAGCCTGATGTTAGAGAACGCGCTGATGTGTTTGCTGAACTCAGAACTTGGAGGGAGCAGCACAGCCGGTACTTACACAGATCAGTCCCTCTTTCTTAAGCCGGAAACATGCTAAATGATAAAAAGACTTTTTTGGCATGACAGACTCTACAGACTCTGGGCAAATCCTTTTACGCTGTTTTTCAGGCGTCTTCAGGCAATAGAGACAGAACGGTTACCCCAGGTCCTGGCTATTGAGTATAACAGTGAAGAAGAGTCAAACGATGATAATGATGATGATGAAGAGGAAGGCTTTGGCTGTATGAGTAACAACAGTAGTGATGAAGAACATGGAGAGGAGAAGCACAGTGACAGCCAAGAAACTGCCTCGCCAGATTCCTCCTTTCAGTCCCTTTCTCCAGGTGAACACTCGCTGAATAAGCAAGCTTGCTTTTTGCCCATAGAATGACTGAGAAAAACGTAAAAATGATAATGATCATTTCTGTGCAATAACATTTGAGTCAAAAACAACCAGTGGCAGCCATTAAATCTTTTGTAATGATTTGGTTTTCAGACCCACATCACAAAGAAGCCTCATCTCCTGACGTGGCTCGACTGTCGCTTACCCCAGACGCCATACTGTGCCCAGCTCCCCCTCTCAGTACCACAGGAGCTGTTACTAATCCTCGCAAGACACCAGGCATCCGTGCACGCAGGCTTCGAGTCAGCCAGACCAATTCAGAGCATTTACCTGATTTCAGCAGAGAAAGGCCACCCCCCACACCTGCTGCAGGTGCTGCTGCAGGAGACGTAGCCCTGACAACCCAGAGGGTCCAGCAGCTGACCAGGACCAATGTGTCTCTGGCCCTGCCCGCACACATACCACACCCACCTCCAACAAGTGCCCCCAGCAAAGGGCTCATGGATTCATGGTATGGCATATTAAAGTTACTTTTATATCCCAATGTGTATATATTAATGCAGCACAAAAACTACAGATTTTTCTCTTAATCTCTTTCTCTTAATTACTCCTACAGGGTGGTACCAAAGAAAAGTTATCTGTCCAGTGGTGCAGACATGGTCTCATCCAGTATCCAGTCTGTCAACAAGCATCTGCAAACTCCTCAGACGTCCAAACTCCCGAGCAGGCCCGTGATCACTCGCCCTCACACAGCCAGGGCAGCTCTGCAGAAGCATCACCAGCACCACATACTCCAGCCCTGCAGAGGGAGCTCACACCCAGACTGACAGCAGAATGGGCAGATGTTGTTTGGCTACCTGGCCAGTGATCAGTCTCATGAGTGTGACTGTTTTACACACTTACAAACAGAGTGGAGGCCATTGAGAAGACTCTGCTCTGAGCATCACTGACACCATGCTTTGACTTGTGTTGGGATTGCTTGTTTTATATGTATATATATATATATAAAGACTCACCAAAACACCAACATCCAGTGCACTTGTGCACTGAGTCACTGAGTAATTAACTTAAGTAACTTTGTTGTGAGGTACTGGAGGACTTGCATCTACTGAGATAACCTCTCTAATGCTAGAGAGTTTCTGCCTTTCTGATAGCCTGCGTGTGAATAATACCTCACATTTTTATTTCACAGGTTGACATATTGAATTACTGTAACTCAAATGCTACCTTTTGTTTTACCCAATTAAAACTAAGTTTGGATTCATTTTAGATTCTCATGTATATTAAAATGTATCACCATAGTTCATTTTAGACAAGGTTTCCTGCATCAACAGGAATCGTGATACGTCTTGGTGTAATAGTTAAGTTCTGCCACTTGAGGGCACTATCTGTAAACACTGAATCAAAGACTGTCGATTCAAATCTTCAAATCTACCACTATGAAACAGAGGATTCATTCCTTTTGGTGCCTGGTTGCCCACAGCTAAGGCAGCATTTACATCAAAGAGCATGAGATTTACAACACGCAAATACAAACTTAACACTGCGGCCTTGCACACTATGGAATACAGGGGACAATGTTTCATGATGACTGATACACAACATGAGTTACGGTGTTAAACAAATCAACCTGTTCTGTTGTTTTTGAGGATCTATGGGAAATGACTTGTCCGTTGCACTGGAAAGAACAGTGTCTCTTTTTTTTTTCTGAGACACGCTTGTGACTTGCAGCATTTGGTGTAATGAGGGCCAGTGCAGCAGCTTCATCTCATCCCTGACTATTTTTTAAGGGCATGTAACATTGGGAGTAGTGGTTTTGTTTTTAAGCCATCACATCAGTCTTAAGATATTCTCTTTCTGGGGAACAGCAACAACCTGCATGGTGATGTCTCCAAACTTGCCCGGTCTGATGTACAAATACATGACGTGAGCGCTCACACACGCCCGCCAAGACACACACACATTCGAGAAGACTTCCCATGTTTGTGTAATTCGGTTCTGTCCACAGAAACAGGATGTAAATAAATTAGCCACGGCAACAAAGCACATGTACTCCGTGAAATTTGAGAGCGCTGCTGTCGTTACCTCCACCACAGCGTTGGATTAAAAGATGTACACAACTCAGACATAGGAATGCAGGATGTGTATATACACGAATGTGCATTTCCACTCAACCACGAGGCAGCTCTTATGTAACATGTTAGTGCACTCCTTATCTTCTGGTAACACTTTCCAACACGTAGCCGCATCACCTTCGATCATCCTCTCAGACAGCTGCTTCATTTATTGAATTGCCCGGCTCCCTTCGCTCCTCTGTAAGGTGTTTTCTGCACTCCCCTGTCAACGGTGCCTTTGCGTCTCAAGACACAGATGGAGGAGAATGGAATGAAAGGAGAGGCCTTTAATGGTGGGAGAGTGGGACAGTGTCCACCTGCTCTCTCTGAATAGTCTTGTAATTTCACTGAAAGGGATCATTCTCACAGCTGGTCAGGACTGGGGACCCAATCTGGCCTGTGACGAGCTTTCTTCTACTTCCTAGTTATTACGAGATGATGTGACAAGGCAGAAGGGTCAGGCTTTTATCTATGGCTTCGGAACAGTGAGAAAGGCAGAAAATGAAACTTTAAAGACAAACAATTTCCTCTAATATGTCTGATATGAAGTGAAACAGCTGTTTCAGTACAGTGATGGTTTTTCAGAAATTATTTATTTACTCTGGAGCATTTTTGGTACCACTACTATCAGAGAGGGAATGGTTTCTTTTAAAAAGCATGTCTCTGTCTCTCCTTCATCTAATAAAACATCACTGTGGTGAGCCAGGGTCCACAGAGGTGGTCTTTTAAACAGAAAATCAAATTAAAAAGACAATTATAGCGCTGCAGTGCCACAGCGTCATAAATTTGCTTTGAGAAACCTTTTCCCCAGAGATGATCATAAAAAACAGAAGGAGGGTAATGTTATTAAGGAAAATATAATGGATAATAGAGTATACAACAGCAAAATAAGTCCCACCCTGTCAGAAACACACACACACTCACACAAAGGTAAACAAACTGCATACATTTCTGTCAGACTGAAGTGGAGGAAACTGTGTCAGCACATGCTGTGACTACCACTAAAACAAATACCAGATGTGGCTGGTGAGATTCACTTAAAGTCCCAATGATGTCAGGCATGTTGTAGTTACATCCCCCAAAAGACTCCATCAAGGCTGCCAGAGACAGGAGGTTCATATAATAATCCATCCACATGCGATACTGCTGTACCTTCATGTTGTAACTGCAGATAATAAGATAGGTGTGAATAAATAACAGGGAAGCACATTGTAAAAACAGCCACACACAAACATAACTTTGTGACTGAAAGGGAATGCAAATGTGATTTCAGGCGCTGCAACTGCAACTGCCTACAGTATGAGTTCAGGCAGGCCCAGGAGAAGCTGTTTGTAGAGTGAATGTAAGACCACAGGATCCTGCCGGAAGGAACATTCCATTCACTTCAAGATATTTTATCTGCATAGCTCATTTTCTTTTGACACCTTTACAAGCAAATGCAGACATGCAAGTCGATAATGATATGAAAAGTTAATGGCTTAATTACTCCTTCATATTTACAACTTTGTGAATTCAGTCTTTGTCTATGACACAAAAGCTGATCTGCACAACAACACAATATCTTGTTCATAGGTAGAGTCATTTCCTTCACCATTATCACTACTGGTTTACTTTTAACATGGCAGCGCCCCTCAGCATGCACAGGTACATATCAGATCATTGTTCTTTTTTTTTTTTTTTAGAAGACAATCAGAGCTACAGATATTCTAAGAAAGCAACATCACACTGTATAAAGAGGTTATATCAGCAGTAAACATGATACAGAATTCTGTACTTATTGTTTTGCAAAGCTGAATTACTATACTGAAGCTAATGCTGCATTTTCCACTCATTCTGTTCCAAGGTCATGTGTTCAGTGTTAGCAGCAACAGGCACTGGGGGATAACCTGTTGTTCACGACGAAGAGAAGAAATGCTGTGGGACCAGCACAGAAGCCTGTTTTCTGGTCCACTAATCGTGCATACATCAATTGTCCATTGAGGCATCTTGGCATGGTTGTAGAAAAAAAAGTTGAGGCCTTAATAAGGTGTTTAATAATCTATTCAGGCAGAACAAAGGCTCAAACAGCTGCTCTAGTTTTCTGCTTCATGATTCATTTTCAATCACTCTCTCTTGTTTTAGAGCACTGATTATGCACTGCGTTCCAAATTATTATGCAAATTGTGTTTAAGTATCATAAAGGTAAACTTTTTTGTTTGTCAATTAAACTCA
>JBAJHX010000081.1:17055153-17081461 GCA_037176925.1 Amniataba percoides | reverse complement strand
ACACACACACACACACACACACACACACACACACACACACACACACACACACACACACACACACACACACACGGTGACTCTCTGTTTCTCTCAGCTCCATGGCTGTGTTTACCTGTGTCCCTCTCTCTAAGGAGTCAGGTATGTTGGAACTCCCTAGGTAAATATTGGGAGCAAGTGAGATGAGATGTTTTGCATAGCAGGCTGACCTTAGCGATGGAGTAACACGTTAATCTCAACAGCCTGTGGCTTTCTCTCAATCTCTTCAAAGATCGTCACAGTCGGAAAGTCAGTTTCAAAGTTGAATCTAATCAAAACCAGCAGTGAATGGATTGCATTAGCCATAGTAGTAATTCGTGAACTGCCCGTGTAATGTGCGTGACCTGAGATTGCTGTCTCCGGAGGAAACTGGGTAGAATTTTTCACTTTCATCTGTGAAAACATTCATTCGGCAGCAGGTCTGTGTTTTCTTTATGTTTGAGTCACATATTTTTGTTGTAATACGACCGTTCCAACCCTGCACAAGAATGTACACCTGCTGTGTCCTTGATTGATAACTGGCTCACCTATTGCTGAACTTTAAGCCTTGTGTATCACTGTAGCCCACAGTTTGACAGACTGAACTGTAGGTAGCTGATGTAGGTCTGTGGCTCTGAACCTTCTTGTATGGCATTTTCTTTGCAGCAACTCACTGATGTTTGTTTCCTTGGGCACGCTAATGGCAATATTTCCTTCAGTTCAGATGAGGACTGGCAAGTGCATATTGCATCATGGATTGCATGGAACAGATGTATGATGAAAGACTATCTCCAGTCTCAGTCACTGACAAAATAGGCCTCTTCAGTAGCTCTACAGCTGAAAGAGTTTTTACTGTACGGATTCTGTTAACAGGAAACCATTGACGTTTTCTTTTATATGATATGAGGCCGGATTTGTGCCTCAGCTTCAGCATTGTAAGACGGCAAAAAAAACCCTGGAGTGAATAATTGATATAAGCAGACATGGAAGCGACTTTTAAATTACTAATGACTTCAGCTTCAAAACCTCTGACACTGGAGGCTGTGACATTCCTGACTCCTCAATGACACACACACGTGCAGGAAGTAAGAGTGAGGCATGCACACCTTGCACCTGCAAAAACTTGACTATGAATAGCACGTGCTGGTAAATTTAAAGCTACTAATCTTCACTCATGTACAGTGTAAATTGCATATCTTAAATTAGTGGGTTCACTTTTACAGTTCCATGATGCTTTAGTCCAAATTAAGCATCATCATCTAGTTTGAGTCAGTCTGTCTGCCGTCTGTCATTCAGCTGTATAACATATCATTTTGGCTGCGTGATAGCCGAAAGTCTATCTGACTTGTGTGCATGTACTGGCTGCACACGTGCGTGTGTTATCTAGTGTGTGTGTGTGCGCTGTGTGCGAGTTTGGCTGGGAACAGAGCAATGCCCTCCTTCCCTGGTAAGTATTGCTGAGTCAGGTTGGGAGTATATAATTACACATGGGTGCCCATCAGCAGTCTAAGAGCCTTCTTCCCTGGCTCACCCAACAATACAAACGCCTGTGCTCACAGGGCTCAGCCTCCAGGCAGCCGAGCCACTCATCCTGAGCCGTGTTCTCAGCGGAGGCTGGCTCTGCCCGGCCTTCCACGGGCTATGTTCAATCCTGCATTATCATTCTCACCACTAGCTGCTGGCTCTGTGGGTGGATCCATGAGTCAGCGCAAACAAATTCCTGGGCGCTAATGTACTCGCCTCCGCACGGTTTCCGGGGTTGAAGCAAACAAGTGAATGACTACTGCCAAACCAGGTATGAGTAAGTCGTTCACTCGGTGAGATGAATAATGCAGTAGTGTTTTATTGTGGCCAGGCTCTGTGTAAACTATTGTATTGTGGCCACATGCACATGGGAGTGTGCCTTATTGCCTTTCAATGAAATTCCAGTCCAAGTGTGCCAGGTTTTTTTTAATAGAAAGGACAGTTGAAGATAGACAGAAAAGGTTGGAGAGAGACGTGGAAGAAAACGATTGCTGCCGTCCATGGCCTCATACATGGGCGTGCACATCCACCACTGAGCCACCTGTGCCAGGGCTTCTTAATAAATGCAAACTAGAATAACAAGAAGCAAAACCCACTTTGTAAGCATTTTCAAAACCCAAATTAAATAAACATCCCCTCCGTCACACTTTCTCCTTTTCTTTCTCTCCTGCGGTTCAGGCCAGGTTACCATCTGTCTGGTGATTCACAATGACTGGGATCTCACACTCAAGTGCTGTTTTTACACGGTGTGACTGTACTAGTAGTGACATCCACAGGTGATGGCCGGACCCTGAATGTCGAGGTCTGCTTCAGGCGCACTGGAATAATTGACCTCAAACTTTCATTGTCAGTCATCAATGACATGCTGAATGATTGCACAGCTCGTATGTTGAGTGACTTTACATTGGATAGAGCAAGTCAGAGTTGAATCGCCACATTTAGGATTGGAGCCGACAACCTTTCTAATGAGTCTGCCTCTGTAAATGCCAGGTATACTGTCTCCCATATTTGCCCTTGACAGAGAGGCAAAGGTGTCCCCCGCACTAATGAACCTCTGATCCACTC
This sequence comes from Amniataba percoides, assembly GCA_037176925.1. Classification (NCBI taxonomy): domain Eukaryota; kingdom Metazoa; phylum Chordata; class Actinopteri; order Centrarchiformes; family Terapontidae; genus Amniataba; species Amniataba percoides. The sequence continues at coordinate 17,078,857 of JBAJHX010000081.1, read as the reverse complement.
TCATAGAGATTTCACACTTGGACGAGCCAATCATTATAATGGAGAGGGCTGAAGGCTGCAGCCACAGATCCCTGTATGCGAGAATGACGACTAAAGCTTATTAGTGCTGTTTCTGATTCCTTTGCGCTGAGTCATTAGCATGTCAATGGAGGAGAGACACAGGCGGACGGAGGACATTTTCAAAGAGCCGGTCGGTCACAAGCATTTGGATTTTGTTCCGAGAGAAATATTTGCCAAATTAATGTGCTGTGAAAAAATGCATTATTCATCAGGTGTATCGAAGCTTCAGCGAAGCTCCGTTAGTGGGGAACCAGGCAACCGTTTAGTCTAATTAACAAGCAGTATGTCTGGAGCGCCTGCTGCAGCCTGGCCCTTTACTGCGAGGATGAGAAGGCAATGTCGTCTTCATAGTAAAATCCGTAGCTTTACACATACGTACACACACCGACGCCTGGATGCAAATTAAATTCGTCTTTGCGACCAAAAACACACATAACCCACTTTTCTTTTTGCAAACAAAGTTGCCAACATGCATGTACCACAAAGTGAATAGGCTGCTTTTTGATGTTTTGTTAACACCTCGCAGACAAACTAAACTCTCTGGCTGTGACCCAATTATTTTACTGCCTTGTCACACACGATACAAGCAAATTATCCCCTGCTTGAGAGGTGCGTCTGCATTGAAAAGCGATTAAGTTTTAATATAGCCCAATAGAAGCCCTCAGACCTTAGATTTAGTTTCCTCGAGTGCCCAGCAGACCACTCCCTGCCCTGACCGCAGGCACCAGAGCCCTGCTGATAATGACTTTAACATGGGAGTTATGGTGTTTTGGGAGCTGCTGATGGCTCACAGAGAATTCAAAAGGCATTGTTTCCTTCATGACAGATCTGGAAAAAGATCTGTCTGAGATGCAATCATGAGCAGACAAAGCCATCAGACTTGGCTAGGCCTGTCAGTGTTATTTTGTAATGTAAAGCGTCTCCCCAAATATCTTTTGCATTTGCCGGAGGACTAAGTTGGTCCTATTCCGTGCAGATGTTTTTGTACAGGGATTAGCATAGTTCAATACCTGAAGCAACTTTTACTTTTAGAAAGACGTCTCCTCTTTTTAAAAGATGCGTAAGAGTTGAGCATTCTAAAAAAAAAAAAAAAAAAAGAATGCAAATCGCAATGAAAAAGAGAGCAGGTGCAAGAAAAAGAGAATGAGAAATTTAAAAATTATGAAGTTATGATTCTGAAATGTCCTGTTCATTAAAGTGCTTTGAAGGGAGGCTGCTCAAAGCCCTTGGGCTGAGCTTGCTCATTGTTAATAATGATGTTGATGTTTTTTTTCCCCCCACTCAGTCGGATGCTTCCAGCACCACCGAGATACTTCTGTTCAAATGTAAGCGGCAAGATTGAACCTGAACCACATATGTTACTTGTATGCATTTTAAGTAAAGATAGATCGATACAGATAGATAATTTATTGATCCTTGGAGGAAAATTATGTATATACAATAATAATATAATAGCCAGATGAATCCCCTGCACAATGTAGTATGATTCCAGTCATTTTGTGTGTGTCTTATGTTGCACCATACTTTTCTAGCAAGTGTACAAGCAGGCATTAGATAGTAAGCATTTTTCTTCATGTGTAATGAAGAAGTCACTGAGAATACCCATGAGATTCATGGAAGATTTCCACAGGGAGCGAGTTTTAATTGCTGAAGCAAAAGGATCATTTTCTACCATTATGAATAATTACTGTGCTACTCTCAACTTCAGGCGAACTTTTCTGTTTGTTTTTGTTCTCCCTGGTCTGAAAGCATATAAAAGAGCGCTCACTTGCGAGACTGATACTCTGGGTGACGAAGAAGGGGGCGGGGGAGGAATAAAGAATGCAAAACAGGAGGCGAGTGCGGACAAAAGAAAGTATCTGTTTTGCCTTTTTATATGTTTTATCAGTGGCAACATGTGGACACAGCAGAATGCCACTAAAAAGCTGGCCAGGCGCGTGAGATGACCCAGGGCGATGCCAGGGACCACAAAAGAGGCAACACTGTCTGCTGAGTGCGGAACCACGGCAACAATAGTGTCTCTGCAGCACAGATGAGACCGGGCTGCTCGGTGCCAGCGCGTTACTGGCTCTTTGAGTGTTTCTGTGTCTCTGCCAACATGAACCAGAGTGGCACAGAGGGCACAGCTTCTCCCAGCACTGTTCATTGTCCTCTGTCTAACCTATTATGTACACTTAAACCGGCCCAGACCAGGGTCTTATTCTCCCTGTCGATGCTGATAGGGATAAGCGTTTGTGTGCACTTGTTGTGTTTCTGTGCTGCTTGTGTATCAGGTCTGAAGCAGCGAGCGATGCGCACTCTGCCCTTTGCTCCCTCCATTGTTCCTTGGTGCTCTGTTGCCGCAGAGATAGCACGGCAATCGCTGAAGCAACCTCTCATAAAGATACGCCTACATGCAAACACACTTACACCTACAAGCTTGTACATGAACGCATGCAAACCCAGCCTTTTGACCATTCGCGCTTGCATGACACACGGTGCTCTGAGCTTCCTCGGGCGCATGTGCTGACACAACACACGCCCAGTAAGCATACTCTTCATGTAGCCTCGGGGTGTTGAGAAGCTAGAAAACATTAATAACCTTCCTTGGAATCTTTCTGATAAGCTTTGCTCTTTTCTGCTTCTTTCTCAATATTGCTGATGATTAACTGAGAAGAATGTGTTTTAGCGTGCGTGCAGACACGGCATGTGCATTAAAGTGGAAACTGGGTGTCTCTCTTGTGTCTCCCACAAGATTCTTGTCTGAGCCAGATGTTAGGTGTTTATTTTTGAATTGTAAAAAAGGTTGTTTCACAAAGTGGGTGTCCTGTAAGAGAAAAAAAAAAATAAAGAAGCAGTCAAAATCCACAGATGTTCATTCTCAAGCCTCACGTACCCGTAATTTATGTCAGATAAACAGCTGTAGTTTTGGCATACAGACGCTTCTCTGTGCCCAGCCTGTCCTGAAAGGCCTCATCAATTCACAGCCCGACGCTGTTGCTCGCGCGGAGTGGCACACAGACGAGCCGAATCATGCCCGGCGCGTCTGAAGGGCCGTGACGCTAACCACTTCTGCCTTGAGTCGAATTCGACAAGGAGCCGGGAGGCTGTTATTGAAGAGAGGCAGACGGAGGCAGAGACAGGGTGATGAAAGACGCAAAGCGGGTTAGCTGGATGGGTGAGTGATGATGAGAGGGTAGAGAGGGAATGGCACATGGCTCCAATCACTGCTCTTTTCTCTACCACTCTGTCTCCCTCTTTATCTGTCTGTCTGTCAGATGTTTTTTTCTTTCTTTTTTTCCCACATTCATTCTCTCCCTTTCTCATTTGCTCGCTGTCTGTCTTCCTCACTGTCTCTCTTTCTCTACCTTTCATCATACAGTATGACTAGTCTGTTTTCTTTATTCAATTTTAAGTGCCTTTTTTTTCTCCTTTTTTTGGTGGATGTGCTGCGTCGCAGCCTGGAGTGGGAGATTTTTTTGATTGCTTCAGTTTGCTGATTACCTCTGAAGTGTACATTTTCCAGATTTTTCTTCCTGTGGAAATGTATGACAGGCCGGAGCTCGGAGTTTCAGCTGAAACTGAGTCCCGTGTTGTTAGGGTGGGTGGGGCTGGGGTGAAAGTAAAGCTGGGAGTTGGGCAGCATTTTTTTTCTTTTTTCTTTTCGAGGGGTGGGGGAGGGGGTGACCTGAGGTTAAAGGGAGTGGTTTGGAGGTGTGAATGTTGTCATGTGGATACTTATAAGATTTGGTTCACTTTAGTGGCTCGGATTAGAGAGTGCGTGCCTCTTTGGTGACACTGAATACGTGCGAAGCAGTCTGCGGCCTGTATTTGTCGACAGCATTTGCATGTTGACTCTGAAGCCAAACATTCTACAGAAGACTTAGAGTTACCTCCTCCTTTCTGGATAGCGAGCGTGTTGACTGGCAGCCTGTTTGTCTTCTGCAGCATTTTGAATATCGTTTCAGCTCCTGTCATCATTGTTGAGAGCCTGCGTTGATGGTACGCTTCTTGATTCCGTGACTACATTTCACAAACAGAGCAAAGGTGCCTCTCCTCTGTCTGTATTTCAATGAGAGCTGACACAGGACTCCGGAGCTGCGCTGTGAAAAGGAGCTGGGTCGTGCGGATGTCTGGTGTCTCAGCGTAGTTGTGCTGGTGACAAAGAGAATAGAAGGCAACCTGAGACTCACAGGCCCTGTTTGTTTCCTGTTAGTGCAGATTATCACATTTCACCAGCCAGGAGGGACAAGAACTAAGCATCATGGGAGAGTGACATTCTTAGCTGGGAGATGTTTGCGTGTTTGTGTTCTCATTTAATGAGATTGTTGTGGTACACTGGAAATCTCGGACAGATGTGGAAACATTTCAGCAAGGTAATGTCTGCAAAGTTTGTTTGCATTTAAATGACATCGACTCAGTTTGCATTTGACCAAAATGTCACGAGTTCAACCTGTGTTTGAGCTTTGTAAATAGATCTTACAGGTGACTCTAAGGTATGAGGATGCTTTTGCTCAGAGAAAAGTTTGCTTGCTGTATGGTAACATTCCACTGCGCAGGGCTTGAAGACTTCAAATATTTCTTCCTGTTCACCTCTGCATATTTTTAAAAAAGCCTCTTAGATAAAGTAAATGATTGTCTACGCGCTCGGTGACTCAACCAGTTTGTCTTAATTACGTATTGCAACATTGTGCACTCTGTGCCCTCTCAAGGAAAAATATTGACATCTCTGCTGTGTTGGAATTTGCAGTGTTTGATTTTGATAGGCACTCCCTGTTCCTATCAAGTTTCTTTCCAGATGAAATCACCCCGCTCGCATGGCTCAAAAGAATTTCTACCACATTTGATCATCCATCTCCATCTCCGGCTCCTTTCCGGTGATCTTGTTCTGCGGGTTTATCCTGAGCCGTGCCGTCATGCCCTCTGTACGCGGTGTCGTGTTGAGCTGTGTTCCTGTGTGATGTTGTTGCCACATCAGATAGGCTATTGCTCCCCAGCAGAGTTTATGTTTGGCATCCAAACAGCGGAGAACTAATGGTGATGTGGGGCAGCCAGGTCAGCAGCAGAGCCGGGGCGGGTGGGGTGAGGGCTTCGTTAGGAAAAGCAGGAATTCTTCTGGCTGGCAGATGAAGTCAGTGCATTCCTCCAAAGCAGCTCCCTATAGGCGGCCAGTGGAGCAGAGCCAGGTGCTGAATGAGGGGCAAGATAATGGTGGGGCTCAGCATCAAACACCTCCCATTGAGAACCCGGAGAGACAGACAGAAAGAGAACACCATCTGTCTGACTGTGGGTGAAGAGTTGTCTTTTACCCACCTAGGCTACAAAGTTTCATTTACTGTGCCAAGTTCTATAGATAATCCCACCACCGCCTGAGGCATTTCACTTTTTATGAGCACTGCGGTATTTTATTACCTTGTTTTGAAGCTTAGCTGTAAAAGTACAGACGGACCAGGGGAGGGGACTGAACGTAACGTTATTCATTTCGGTTAATCCCGCCGCTTGGACGTGTGTTGAGCTACCTGCTGATCTGCTCTCTGAAGTCTGATGAGACCCAGTTCTGGTCCTGCTGAGAAGGGGGAGGGGGGAGGGATCAGACTTGAGGGACGCAAACACACAGATGCACACACACTTTTTTCTGTTTTTTCTGTCTCTCCTGCTATGTTTCTCTGTATTTCCGCCTGCACATAAACCCTCTCCCAAACATAGACACACTTGAGTTGCTCCACTTTCCCTGTCCGTTCCCCTTGGCAGTAAGCTATCATAACGGCTTTGAAGGAGGGCAGCAGAGCGTTTAATTGGGTTACAGATTGGCATTTATGCTCCCAGGTCCACAAGATACTGCCTTAACTAACCACTAGGAACTTAACAAATTGCTACGCACTGCTGTACCCCTTAGCTGAATTTACAATTCAATGACGCTCTCATTCAGCACACATGACTCCCCCCCCCCCACGTCAGTACTGTTTGGTGTAGAAACTGTGATTTCAACAAATGACAAAGTGAGCGTATTACATATGTGTCAGCTCACAGTGTGTTTTGTTTAGGTTAGCAACAAGTTGTGCCATATGCTTGGGTAAGATTACGTCACCATCCAAAACACCGTGACGCCTTTAGAAAGTCGGTGTGGTGTGTGTTTTTGTTCCTCCCAAGAGCTTGCCATTGTTTCTGCACTCCCAAAAGTTTGTTTTAACAAGTTGAAAACTGGATTTCTGGATTAATCATCAACCCGCTTCTAATATGTCTCCCTCTTGTTGTCTTTCAGAGTCCGTGCCATGCAGTGTTGAATTTGAAGTTGACCCAAGCTGAAGTGATCTGTTTTGAAGACCATCCTACCCTTCACCCCGTCCTTCCCGGTCCCAGATGGAGCTCAAAGTGTGGGTGGATGGAGTGGTACGGGTTGTATGCGGACTGTCTGAGGAGACGTCCTGTCAGGATGTGGTCATTGCTCTGGCCCAGGCCATTGGTGAGTACCTCAAACACTCTTCTTGTTTCTGCTGGGAAATCATTGTTGTTACTTGGCACCGTCTTTGTCTGCTTGACAGTTTATCTAAAGGCCTTAAGTGATTAGATAACAGCCCTGCAGTCAGAATTTGATGCAGACAAAACAAGAGTACTTAAACATGCCAAGGTTGCAGCAACTGGGCTGTGCGCTCACCTTTTCATTCTCCATTGACCCAAATGGAGTGCTGTGCCGGATTGTGGGGTGGGGTGGGGGTCAGTTTGGATTTGAGCCGGCCTCTCTGTCCCTGTATCCTCCGGCTTTAGTCGAGCCATACGCTGCATCAGCGATGAACAACATCAACTCCAGATTTAGCTCTCTCCTCCTTCCATGAGTGAGCTGCCTGCCAAGTCATTAGGGAGGGTTTGTCCTAATTTCAAGGTCCTTGTGGAAACTCCAGTTTATTTGAACATTTTTTACATGTTGTGAGAATCTCACGCAGCAGTCTTTTATTCCAATCCTCAGAGGCAGGGATTTAGAGGTATCAGCATCATCATAATGCATCTGATGTCATTTGCTCGCTAAGAATTACTTGTGCAGAAGAAACGGGAGGAGGAAAACCAACTGCTTTAAGTAGACTGAAGGAGAAAAAAAGGTCTTTCACAAGTAACAACCGTCTCGACAAAGTTATGTAATAAAAGTTTTTATGTCAAGTAGCTTTTTCAATTTGATTGGATGGTGTTTTAGGCAAGTTGCTGTGCGTGTTTTTTTTTCAGTAAGTAGGTATTTCCTTGTTCTCACTCTCTGTGTCTCTCTCCCCAGGTCAGACTGGCCGTTACGTTCTGATCCAGCGTCTTAGGGATACAGAGAGGCAGCTGCTGGCCACAGAGAGGCCTCTGGAGTCTCTGGCTAAGTTAGGCCAGCATGGTAATGAAGTCCAGTTTTTCCTGCGCCGCACTGGCCCCAGCAGCAGTGACGGGCCTGGCTCAAAGCAAGACAGAGCGACTCCCCTCCCTCTGCCCAAGCATCCTGAGCCAGAGCTGTCGAAACGCAGCCAGCCCAAGAAAGCACTCACCTTTAACCTGGGGCCATCCACCTCTCCTAGAACCAAAGCCAAACAGTTCAAGAGGTCTCCTCGGGACTCTCCAGAACACAGAGCCTCCCCCTCCCCTGCTCCCAGTCCTGTATCCTCTCATGTGCCATCCCCCTCTCCATCACCACCCATAGGCCCGTCCAAAGAGGAGGTCTTTAGGAAGGTTCTTCAGCAGCAGGAGAGACTGAGGGCCATGGAGGCCCAGCTTGAAGCCCTAGAGAGGGAATCGCATACCTGGGAGCGCTCTTACCCATCTCCATGTCCTTCACCGGTTTCCGACACCCGCTTACAAGAAGAGATGGACGCTCTTGAGCAGGCGGTGCGGAGGAACCAGGCTGAGCTTGCCCACGAGCAGTACTGGGAGGGAGAGCTTCAGGCAGAGGTGGAGAGAGAGCGAGGAATGAGGAGAAAGCTGGGTGAGCTCCACGCCAAGCTGGATGACTGCGGACGGCGGCTCCATGAGTTCTCCGTTCGCTCTGCTCAGCTGGAGCAAGAGATCCAGCGGGAAAGCCAGGCGGAAGGGAAAGCAAACAGACCTGAGGAGTCCCTCGATGCTGTGACGGTGCAGCTCCAGAGCCAGGAGAATCACGGAAAAGACCTGGAGGAGCAGCTATCTGAGACTGACAAGGCTCTGGGGAAGGCAGAGGCTCTGCTGCAGGTAAGGAGAGAGGTCACGGTTCTGGAGAAAGGGCTGTAAATTCACAGCAGCCCATGTGTGATCATTTGAGGGGGATAGCACAGACCCTCCTCTAGCTGTCTTGTAAAACTGTATCCCTCTCCTACCTGCATACTGCAGCAGACAAACAACAGTGCAGAGACACTCATAAAAAGAAAAAAACCATTTTGAATTGTAATAAAAGAAACATGCTATTATGTGACATTATCATCATTAATTCATCATAATGAAATGACAATGATGTCACTGCTGTATACTGATATCCCACCTTGTGTGAAAATGTATTATTGTCTGGAGAACTATTTAAAGTCTAGCTGAACTGGTTTGGCAGGTATCATGTTGCATGCATCTTGTGAACATGTGGTTACCAGTGGTGTTTATATTACATATCCAGTATCTACATATTCTTGTACCCTGTGTGTGGAAAAGGAGATTAAAGAGAATTTATTTGTAGAACAAAAGCCCCTTTTACTGGATCTGATCAGCCTCAACTTATAGTTTGTTGTGTCATTGTTTGTTTACTTTTGGTGGTTGTCATAGATGCGGCCGCTTCAATAAAAGCCTAACCCAGTTTAAAGTGAATCTTGAGTTTCCTCATAATCTGCGTGAAACCCAAGGGCTGGGTATTCACTTCCTTGAGGTCATTCAAACCAGTTCTGCCAAGGAGGTGAAGAAAGTCACATTCCTTTCTATTGGTGTAAGGAAGATGGTGTTTTGAATGTTTTGTCATGAGGAAATAGAGCGACATTTGTAGTCTGGTGCTTCCATATGACTGACAGACTGTTCTATTCCCAGCAAACTGGCTGGATTAAAACATATCAGTAACAGTAATCTCATTTACTTCTCAGTCAGTCATTCTTGTGGGAATGTGTCAGACTCGGGAGGAAAACTGAGCAGATTTAGTGTCCGGTTGATAGAAGAGAAAGGGACAGTGTCATGATTTGTTTGACAAAATTATATAGAAAGCGCCCTGTAGCCGAAGAGAGGTATTAGGCTTTTGTTTTTTTTCATACATGGTGGTATAACATTTACCACCATGCCATTACTTGTAATTTACACTGCTGCGAGAGTTTATAATCTCAAAGCAACCTCAGAGGCTTTTTTTGCCACCCAGGCAGCTGCCGCCTGGGAGAGATGTGAAGTCTTTATTTCCCGTTAATGATATGTTAACATCGGTAACGTGATGCTTTATATTTAAGCTCAATCCATAGTGATGAAAGGTGTGTACGCCTGGCCGTGTCAGTAATCAGTCGGCCGATCGGTCGAGGCTGCCAGCCGAGTGTTTTAACTGTTGTGGGGGTGATGAGCGCAGCGTTCCTGTCATTAGGCTAATGGAGGCAGACCTGCAGGTGTGAACTGCCTCAGCAGGCTGCCTCAGTCCAACATTAATTATACGTATAGACACACAGATACTCACACACACACACACAGGCGCTGCGGCTGGGGGGGGCTATAGTGCACTTCCCCCTGTGCTGTGTGCAAACACATTGATTAAGCACAAATGGATAGTCGATTAAGACTGATTGACTGGCCTGTTTGTCTGCATCACAGTTTAATCTGGGCGCAAAGGTGATGCTGCTGTCTCCATGCAGGATCTCTGAACTCAATTCTGTGTTTTCAGTAATTGGAGCTCATGAATATCTCTTCTGTCCTGGCATTAGGACAAGTTTGAAATGCAGCAGGCATGTATCCATCTACAAGTTGTGGCCCGGGATGCTGGGATCTGACCTAATCAGAAAAATGCTTATGATAGTTCACGGTAGCTGAGCAGTCTGATGAAAGGTGGAGGCTAGAGTTGTAGACTCTTCTGCCCCCTTATGGTGAAAAGATGAATTTCATTTACAGCAACAGTAATGTGATCTAAAGGGCAAAATAAACTAGTCCTGCTTTCTAAACACATTAATTAAGTGCACTGTTGGTGTGTTCTTATTGTATCTATCATTGAAATAGATATGAGATGCAGAATAGAATTATATTGAGCTTGCCCCAATTTCTCTACGCTGCACCCACTTCTGTTTACAGGTGTCAGTGAGTCACTGCTGCCTGACGCAGGCTCTCAGTCGTCCTTTGTTTTCCCCACTGATCCATGTTCTTTTCCGTCTCAGGCCAAACAGGAGGAGCTGGAGGAGCTCAATAAGGAGCTGAGGCAGTGTAACCTGCAGCAGTTCATACAGCAGACAGGTGTCCTGCCGGCGCACACCCACTCACGCACAGATCTCCAGGAGCAACTGGAGCAGTTAGAACTGGCACATCTCCTGCAGGAGGGATATAGTAATGGAGGTATGGGAGCGAATATTAATATCAAGACTCTGGCTGTTAAGAATGGAATGACTCGCACACTGAACATATTTCTTTCTCTCTGCCAGGCCACAGTTTAACTCAAGTGGAATCGCCGCCTCGCCCCACTGCCAAACAGTTCCTGGGACATCCACGCAACCTGCAAAACCCTCTAGTGTCCAGTCTCAACCCTGAGGGTGTGTATGTGTGAGACCCTGCTGCTTCTCAAGTCCATCCTGCTCTTCTCCTCTCCTGCCTGCCCGTCCCCTGGTCCCAGAGCCCCTTGTCCCCAAACTTTTTACCCTCCTGGCTTGTTTGGGTTTAAAGGCTACAGCTGCCGTTTTCAGTGTGTCGGGTAAACTGTATGATGGAGGTCTTTGCTTCTTCCCAGCAGCTTCCCTGTGCACTACCTGTTAAAGGCTGAAAGACTTCTCTTCTGCACCTAACTTTTCTGGTGATTCACACCCTTGACTTTTTACAGCTGACTTAATCTTCCACACACTCCACCCCTTGCGTTTCCTTGCATATGCCTGTATGCTTTAATTCTCCGGGTCTTTCCTCTCCTTTCATGTCATCTCTACTCTCCGCCGTCCTCCTCTTTGCTTCTGGACTAACAGTAGCTGCTTTCGTTACGCTAAAATGCGTCTGGGAACCTGCTCCTAATCCCACCCCCGTCTCTCTGTAATACAGAGTAGCCTTCCCGCCCTCAAGTCAACAATTGTCTGCCGACAGCTGCTTTTTCACCGTATCTCTATGTATCGCATCAGCCGCACAGGGAATGACTGTAGCAGACATTCTGATTGTAGCGCTGTTTTTCTATTGTGACATGGAAAGATTTAAAACCAATGTCATTTCAGTTTGCCTTCTATGTATGGATACTATTTCTATGTGAGGGGAGGGGGTGTATCTATACAATGCCTTGTACTTTGGTGACGCTTAACTTCCAAAGAGCAAGAGCCTTTCACGGAGGGCTCTGCAAAATGTATTGCACTGTCCCATTCTCTTCCCGTGTGAAGCCCTGGCCCTTGTCTGCCTACAGAGAAATGTATCTTTCAGTTCCCTTTCTGTTCCGCTCAAAGTCAGAGCAACTTATTTTCGGAGCTTATAAGTTGTGCCAGTCTATTTTAGTCCAGCTCCACAGTAAAAGGAGGGATACATTTCAGAAGTAGTGCTACAGTGCCATGGTTTTTTTTTTCTTTTTTTCTGCTCTGGGGATGGATGCGCCGGGTTCCTTTGCTGTCATCACACCTAACATTTGACCTGTCATAACTTGCAATGTGCCTCAGTGTACTGTAGATTTAGGATGAGCTCACTTAACTAAGCTCTAACAACAATCACAAACATCAGTCGCTCAAAGGAAGCTGTTGTTTTCAGTGCTTTGGCTGTCTTCTTTACCGTCGTTCACAAATGACCAACCAAGCCACCTAAATTGCCTATATTTACCTTATCATAGCACTTAGCATTTTGTTATGTGTCTCTCTATCATGCTGACAGGTCAAAGTGACGTGTGATTGAGTCTCTCCGTATCATCTACAGTGTGGTGTTTCCTGTGTGGGATTTTATAACTGCTCCTTGCTTTGAAAAGACGTACATCTCAGTGCTTCTGATTATGTCCTAAAATGCTACTCTGACTGCGAGACTCCAGTCACTGTCCGCAGACCTCTGCGGGCGAAGGAATGAACCCTGTGACCGGTCTTGTGTTGGCTTGGTTCTCTTGGGCATGTGCTGAATATCTTGATTGACCCAGGTCTCTCCTGCTGTGTCTTGACTGAAAAAAAAAAAACTATGTTGTCCAAACAAAGGGATCATCATCCCCACTTATTTTTGTGTGTCTTGCAGTCTTGACATCCCGAGAGTCGTCATGGAGATAAAACATGGACCGCAGGGCCAAGGGAAACTTGTACACTGTTCTGTCACCATCACCTCTTATTTAACCCTGTTTCTTTGTAACTCATTATTTAATCTCCCATGATATACATAATGTATATACATAAGACAAATATATTTACAGAATTTTGCTACTGTAAACATTGCAATGTATCCATATGAAATGTAAAATGATTTAGAAAACTTTTACCTTGAATTACTGTATGTATTTAAATATAATAAAATTATTTGTTGTGTTTTAGAGTATCCTTTGCTGAGTTTTTTTTTCCTTAAAACCCTCTTCATGGAATCACATTTTATTCTAATCATCCTTTTGACTACAGTAAAGAAGGCTTGGAGGTGCAGCGCATCTGGAATACCCTGCAGTAAATAATTAACACACATAGTGTACACTCTAAAAAATTCCATAGCCACAATGCTCCCATGTGAAACGCATTATGAATATATTATAGGTACTGAAATATGCATGCTCTTCACATTGCTCGCGGCACAATGAGTCCTATCATGCGCACTCATTTTCTGGATATTTCTAAGGCGGTATTCACAGGTGGCTGATCTCAAAGTTCACAAAGTGCATCCTTGTGAGCAAAAGGGGGTGGATGTGGCACACATCCTGGCATCACAGCTGCTGCCATTATGGGGTGATGTAACAGTGTATCCACAAGACATGTGACCATAAAGGCACAAGGGCACAACAGGAGTGGGACGATTTGAGGGAGCTGGTTATCAATCGATTTAGTTGTAAGTGCACATTGTTGACCGTCTGTTTAACTTTGTCTTAATCTGTTTGGGTCAATGTATGTCTTCTCTTATCTTGATTTAAATTACTGTCAACAAACCAGTTCATTGTTTTGTTGTCAGTATTCCGTCATGTGTGATAAAAATCACTCTGCTATGATAGAAGAAACACTTTTGTCCTCCACCCCTTTCCTGTTTGTTTACCCTGGAGAGTAAACATACTGGCTGTCGCACACTGAGTGACTTGAGCATGGTGCTTTGGCTGACCCGTAACTGAAACCCTGTGGATTTCTATAAATACTCTTATCTGCTGACACTTGCCAGGTACCGTTTTTCCTTCCGTTTCCATACATACTTAAAGGATATCAAGAACTTCCTCAAAGCATCAAAATGTCCTTCTTTTCTTTTCTTTTCTTTTCTTTTTAAATCAATCATTCCCACTTTACAACCAGTGTTGTCAACTCTTGACCGTGTGTTTAGCAGTAAGGAGATGGATATTATGATTAATTACGCTGAATTGGATTTTGCTGAGAAGGTTTAGAGCTGTCTGGCTTGGCAGGGGTTAGATAAGCTGCAAATCCTTTTTAAGTTCCCACTGTCTGGACAAACCCACAGAGCGATGTAGCGCTGATGCCCACCTGTGGACGTGGAAGTTACTGCACATACACCTAAAGTCAAAATATGAAGTCTTTTCCCGTCTTTTCCCCTCCCTCCACATCCCCACGGAAAATACTGGAATATTCAATGGCAGGTCATGTGATCTAAAATTATGCAGAGGAGGAAAAAAAGTCTCTGAGAATAGCTGCATAACTTGTGCAACCCTTCAGATTATTATTTTCAGATGACCTCAGGCCAGTGTTCATGTTTTGTTTATTTTTTCCGTGTATCCAACAAGCAAAGTGAAACACATCCACCCTCACCCACTTATATCTAAACCCAGAGGACTCCAATCTCATAAACGAGACATTAACAGATTATGATGATGTTTCAGGACACTTCACTGAGGGATTGTTTTTTTTCTCATACAATGGCACTCCACATGAACCCTACCCAAATCTGCTTTGAAAGCGTACAGATGAACGTTAAAAAACAAAAAGTGCTGATCATCTGACTGACTGATGTGTATTTATGACAGTCTGCAAAGAACTTCCTAAATGTGGATGGGTGTGCGCGTCTGCACGTCCACATCATGATGATGAATGAGTGTGTGGAGGGGGGAGGGGGGGGGGGGGCGCACAAGTTAATGAGTCTGACATGCTGCACTTATCTATTCCTCTGTGTCAAGATGAGTCATTATGCTCCGATGGGAATAAAACATCCTCGCTGATACCGAGAAATGCATTACGTGGTCCGGCAGAAAGCATGACATGATGCCACAGTTGATTTGAGCAGAAACTTTTTACTTCTCACTTGAGGGTTACTTTTGACAAACACACACACACAGGGCACAAAATGTAGGGGTACAGCTGATGGGGACTCTCTGACTTTGAATTTGAAGGATTGAACATATTAAAAAAAAAATCATGACCAAACTTGCCCTAAAACCAAATCCAGTCTTCACTGTACTCGTACCCGCTCTAAGGAACACCTGGAGGGGCCCCCAGACCTCCAAACTGTGGAAACAGTGAGCCTGATGATGGTCACCGTGTCTGAAGCATGCGGATGAAACAGAAACTGAAAGAAAACACTCACCGATCGTCTTGACAGTAGGTGGCATTAGAGAGGTCGGCTTCATGGGAGGCGATGAACACACACACACACACACACACAAAATACATTAAGGGGACAGTATGCGTGGAGGGGAGGAAGTGGGCTACAGTACACACGGAGACCACTGGGAGAAGAGGGCGAGACATGTCGAGTGTGTGTGTGTGTGTGTGTAGGGGGGGGAATGGGACGTGATCCGGGACCGGCCTGGAGGCTGGAGGGGCGCGCGTCTGGTCCGGCGGCGGCCCGGATCCGAGCCGAGCCGAGCTGAGCTGAGCCGAGCTGAGCCGCGGTGAGAGGCGCTCCCAAAAGCAGGTTAGCCGCTGTCACACGCACAGTGGTAACTGGCAACTGGCACAATGTGCGTTAGTCAGTGGCTTACCTGCTTTTAGATCATTACAACTGACAGCCGTGGGCACTGTGGAGCAACACGGACAAAGGCTGTGTAATAAAAAACACACACATGAGAGGAGAGGGGAGGTTATTTTCTATTCACTGGACTTGTTACAATCATAGTAATGATGATAATAATATGAAGAATGACAATGATCATAATAATGATTAATTCACGCAACAAAATAATCATAATTCAATGAAATCGACAAATGTTTGAAATTCTATACTGTACTGTACTAAAGTGTACACTACAACTGGAAATAACAGCTGGCTTTACACTCAGCGCTGCTTGTGTTTGGCCATCGAATATATAGCCTATTCATGCTCTTTCTATTTTAGATATCATTTTTTAAAAAGTTGCAATAAAAAAAAAACAACAAAACGATCACATCTGACAAGTGCAGAGAAATGTCCAGAAACACAGCATGCAGTGATACAGTGGATGTGGCCTGTCCATCCACACCATATAGACAAGAATAAAGAATAGTGGCAGATAAAGGGAGCTACTTACCTTGTCCCAAGTTTTCTTTTGGAATCATTTTAAAAAGGGGGAAAAACATTTTATTTTCAGAGTCCAGTCTGCGCCTCTAACCGATCCAACTTGTTTATTTTTTTTTCTCCTTAAATAAATCACAGTGCGCGATTAAAGTTAGGTGCATTCTCAGACTACAGTATAGCCGACGCAGAAGTTGAGTTCACTTGTACTACCCCTACCCTGCCCACTCCCCTGCATCTGCAACCCGACCTGGTTATGCAAATGAGACAGAACCTGGCATGTGGCGCGGCCAATAGACTACCGCGATAGAGCCAAAAGACCCGCCTACAGGGGAGAACGGACTAATGAAAACATTCGGAAGGCGGGCTTTGCGAGGCCAGCACGGTAAGTTGAGCTGTGGAGTTATAGTTGGGGTGCGGCGCGTTCAGTTCTGCACGTCGTACATTAGGAAGGAACCATTATCTTGCGAACAGTTTCCTGTCCCGGCTGGATTATTTATTGCGAACATCTATGCGGCGCAGGTCTCTCTGCCCTTAAATAGATGCCATGTGACGGGGCAGCTGCGGCAGCAGGCGACAGAGGCGCACGTTTGGCCGTTTTTTTTGACAAAGGACGGCCCCCCCTCCTCTCCACCCCCGCCGTGTGAAGTGGTTGAACTCGGCTTACTTGTGTACAGTGTTGCCATGAGCGGAGTGTGGCTGTGCACGTACCAAGGATGCAGCATGACAGTCTGATCTGATGATGACGAGGAGGAGGAGGAGGAGGAACTCTCAATTATTTACCGAGGGAGAGTTTAGGACTCCCTGACATCATTATCAAATTCTTTAAAATTATATAATTTTGAAATGATCATTTAGATAATAATAATAATAATAATAATAATAATAATAATAATACTAATAATACTAATAAATGGTTTGGTACATTAAGACTTCAACACTACAGCCCTTTTAATGTACTCCAGTACTAAATTAAATAATAATATACTAGTATACTAGTATACTAGTATACTAGATTATAGATTATTATCCAGGTTTTATGTAATGCAAAAAAAAAAAAAAAAAAAAAAGACCTCAGAGTTTGGTTGACCCCCTTTTCACCCCTGCCAGCTGGAACATGATGTTCTCCCTTTTGTTTTTAGGATGTTATCAGACACCTTTAGGTTTGGCTAAGCCTTTATTTTAGAGAATGTTTTTTTTATTTGACTGTCAAAGCCCTGTCGGATTATTCACGGCCAGGATACACATAACCCCATGACATAAAGTAGCAAATCGGGATTACATTAGATTATGTAACAACTGATTCGGTCACGTTAACAGTGACCACAGGGGGGCGACAGCGGCACCTGTTTGCTGCATTTGGGTTCCGGGAAAAATCAATACTGGCGATATACTGATGATTTGGTTTGATTTGGAATTTGGTTTTTCTTAGAAAGCGGATACCTGCACATCTGTAAAATATGTTGGCCACTGAGTGGTGCGATAAGCACTTTAAACTAAGCTATAAAACTGAACTCCTAAATATATAGTAACTATGAGGCCATAGGTCAGTTGTATGTACCATTTATATCGCCTCTTTTGTCTTCTGAGAGTGTTTTACTTTGATTGACTTTGGAGATTAGACTGTGTGAATATTTAAACGCTCTGCATTAATTGTACACTCACAGGCTGAATGAGGTTTGAGCTACCATAAATAAATAATCTATCACCGTATCCTCATATAAATGTTTGGTTCATTTGCAGTTTGTCCTTAAACTATGCGTGCAACTACAGTAATGACAGTGACTGCAAATTCAGTTTTCAATTTCAATGTAATTTTCCAGTAAAATGTCTGTAAATCTCTATATCTGTGAGTGCTTTCTTGAAAGTGAGAGCAAAGTTGAGCCTTATCTTTCAGCTCTTCGGTTTCTACCTCCTGGTTTGCGTTTGGACACGAATGATTGGACTCACTTTAACACACAGAAATACACACCAATAGGCACGCCGCTGGACACAAGTACTCTGCTTGTATATGTTGCGTTCACGTGTCCCGCCCTGTCTGCGGCCCGTCTGAAATAATAATACTCGTGTTACTGTCTCTTTAAGAGTCGCGGTCTTCGGAGAGTGCTCGGCCTTTTCCGTCTTCAGCCAGCCGGCGGTGTCACTCAACAACCGTGGAGACTTCAAATCACACCAACACACCGCACACTACTTACCAGGGTAGGTCTGAAATCCCAGCTAAAAGCACCAGGAGGACACTACACTTATGCGGGTTGACTGTGGGGTTTGTTTAAATTGAAACACGCACACTGAGTGCTTTTTGGGTTTACGTTCAGTGTCCGAAGGAGCTAAATTTAGTTGTTCTGGTGCTAGCTAACGTGCTACTCTGAAGCTAATGTTACTAGCCAGCGTCGTTTGTTCAGTAAGAACAGCGTCACAGGCCGACCCCATATCACTGACAGTGTCTATATCAATAGTGTGTGTATGTATGCAGGCGCCCCATGTGTGTTTTGTGTCATGCACAGAGGAGGTGCCTTGTTTGGTGCTGAGTTTCCTGCTTTGTTTACAAATGTAGCTTTAGCATAGACTGCAGGATAGCTAGCTCGTGTTAGGTAACTTCATCTATTGTTGTTTGTTAGCAGACAATAAAAGTAGTCAGATCCATTTAAAGTGGTGTTTTTTTTTTTGTTTTTCAAGTACTTATGTGTCGTCAGCTAGAAAGAAAAACCTGCAATGTGTCTGCTCAGTGTAGCTCTAAGTACATCTCAGCAAGAGCACATGCTTGAAAATATTTTTTTCTTTCTGCCGAAAGACAGGACAGAACAAATCAGCTGGTAATTCCTTGTTCCTGGTGGTTGAAAGTCTTTAATTCATCATTTGTTCTTCAATCGGTGAGTAGCTTGATCAGTAACCACCATTATTAATCAATATAATAAATAACACTTTATGTAATTCATTCAGACCTGATTGTGTCATAATTTTGAATACAAGAAAAAGGAAAATGTGTTTGTTTCAACATTGTCTGTAATGTTGGTCTGCTTTCTTAGACTTATTTTATCATTGAACAGTTTCCCTGATGGTCAACCATGGATGAAGATGACAGCCAAGATGAGCTGATCAATCGCAGTATGTCTCACGGCAAAGGAAAAAGGGCTGCGTTGTGGGCCATCTCAGGTAGCTCGTTTAACACATTGTGAAGAGGAGTAAAAAAAAAGTACTTAGCAGTTTCTTGAGCATTGTGTATATTTTAGTGTTATTTTTCTTCCCTAGATGACTCAGATGATGCTGAAGAGGAGTCTGAGGGGGGAGACTCTGACAGTGATGAAGAAGAGGAGGATCACCTAGATGGAGAGGATGATGAGGATGAGGAGGAGGAGGAGGAGGAAGAAGGGAATGACGAGGAGGATGGTAAGAGTGATTGAATGTGCATTTTTATTGTTCTTAGAGATGGAGGTGTCTTTTTTTTTATCAACTAATCTTTCTTTGTTCAACTTGCTTCTCTAAGGTTAATATTTTTAGAAAATACATGCAAGTCTCCCACTTTTAGTTGCTTACAAAGCTTAGTTGTTAACATATCCCTCAGTGGTTTTCCTGTAGAGTGGAAAGAGGCAAAATAAGCTTCCTTTGAAATAGGTTAATCAGTATTAGCCCACTGCTTAGCTTTATGCTGTGATACCGTCCAAAACTATAGTACGCAGAGCATGTACGCAAATAATTTCTACCTACTTTTACCAGATGAGGAAGAAGAGGCAGATGCTACGGCTAAGCATGGATGTTTTGGGGGAACCTCTGCCGACCTTGCAGGTATGAGCTCGGATGAGGATGCAGAGAAGTGCCCCATCTGCCTTAACTCATTCAGCAGCCAGCCTGTTGCAACTCCAGAGAGCTGTGAGCATTACTTCTGTCTCGACTGCATCCTTGAATGGGCCAAGGTAGGTTGGGCTAACGATACGTGTTTCATTATCATTTCATTATTCTTTGTATTTAAAAAGCGTCCGTGTTCGACAAAGCTGAATGGCTTTTGTTCTCTGATGTTTAGAATGCAAACTCCTGTCCTGTTGACCGTATTACCTTCAACAACATATACCTAAGGAGATGCTACGGGGGCAAAGTCAAGAAAATGGTGAGTGTGAACAGTCTTCAGTAGCATAACTTGTGTAACATTTATTAACTCTCTGCACTCTATATACATTTTTTTTGTGTACACTAATGTTTTTTATGTGATTACTGCTCCACCCAGATCACAGTGCAAAAGCCTGTCAAGGAAGGTCAAGAGGAAATGGTAAATGTAGACCTGGAGCAGACCAACTGTGAGGTTTGTGGGGGTAGCGACCATGAGGACCGCCTTTTGCTCTGTGATGGCTGCGATGCTGGGTGAGATGGATGTTATTGGTACTAAATAATTAGTTCGTTTTCACAGCCCTAAATCCTGTTGTTGGATTTCTGATCTTCATAGAAATCTATTAAGAAATTTGATGTTTTTTGTCCCGAAGGTATCACATGGAGTGTCTCACGCCACCTCTTGACTCTGTTCCTGTGGAAGAATGGTTTTGCCCTGAGTGTGAAGCCAACAACCGCCACTCAAGTAAGGCTTTGTTATATTTTAATGTTAAATTCGTACTCTTTCAGAAAATGTTTGGACAAAAACAATCTGAAAATTCCATGTTATACTTCACATCATTTCATATTCACATTTAAAAATACTGCCATAGTATGTTCTTTCATCTTTGTTTTGAATTCATTTTCTTTGTTCAAATTGCTATTTATGGAGATTAATCATTTACAACAAAATTCTTTCAAAAACCCCCCAAATGAATATAAAAACTATGCATTTACCTATAACATCATTCATTATATTGCAAGTGACCATACTTAAGGACTCTTTCAGAGCTGTTGGATATCATTTGGATATTTTAAGTATATACACTGCTCAAAAAAATAAAGGGAACACTAATATAATACATCCTAGATCTGAATGAATGAAATATTCTTATTAAATACTTTGTTCTTTACATAGTTGAATGTGCTGAAAACAAAATCACACAAAAACTATCAATAGAAATCAAATTTATTAACCCATGGAGGTCTGGATTTGTAGTTTTATTCAAAATTAAAGTGGAAAAACACTACAGGCTGATCCAACTTTGATGCAACATCCTTTAAACAAGTCAAAATGAGGCTCAGTACTGTGTGTGGCCTCCATGTGCCTGTATGACCTCCCTACAGTGCCTGGGCATGCTCCTGATGAGGTGGTGGATGGTCTGCTGATGTGACAGACATCACTCTGTCATATGTGCTCAGTGTGAACCTGCTTTCATCTGTGAAGAGCACAGGGCGCCAGTTGGCAAATTTGCCAAACTTGGTGTTCTCTGGCAAATGACCAAAACATCAACCAGAAAGCACAGGAACTGATCTGGTCTGTGGTCACTACCTGCAGAACCACTCCTTTATTGGGGCCGTCTTGCTAATTGCCTATAATTTCCACCTGTTGTCTATTCCATTTGCACAACAGCATGTGAAATTGATTGTCAATCAGTGTGGCTTTCTAAGTGGACAGTTTCTCTCCTCAGGGGGTTCAGCTGAAGATATCAGTGATGCAGAGAGCCTGCCTTCTACAGCCCGTCCTGCCACCAGTCATTCCCACTCACGTGCTGCCGGTCCCACCAGAGCTATCGCCCGAACTCAGCAGAGTGAGAGGGTTCGAGCCAATGTCAACCGACATCGCATCACACAGGCACGCACCTCGCAGGTTTGGCATGAGGCGTGACGCTTCTTTTTTGGCTTCTCTTCCAACTCACTTAACAAAAGCATGTATGCAGGGCTGACTCTTGAAATGCTGAGGTGCTGTGGTTCATATTAGATTTACTGACAACACTTACAAATTGTGAAGCTGTGTTTGCATAAGGTACTTTGAAGGTAACATGTGCATGTGTTTGAGAGATGAATTTAATGGTTTGTGAAAACAAATCAGAGGGGTAATGCAAATATTTTCCTACCAGTTGGCTCCCACATATCTAATGCAGTCCACTTGGCTGGATGAGACCATTAATGCTGTGGTGGCTGGGCTCAACACAGCAGTGTATATACGGGACTTTACACCTCGTGCTCCATCAAGCCGCAGGCGCAAGACTGGTAAGTAAGAACACAAATAAAATACAAAGTCATTTTAGACATGGTGATACACATAAGTGGCTATAGTTGAAGGAAAGGCAAGAGATAGCTATGAAATAATGTTTGTTTAAATTTTATGATTGATTAAACAGGAAAGCGCAGAAAGAGCAAGAAGACATCTTCTGCGAAGGGTAAACAAGGTAAAGTAGGAAGTACAGGAGTCAGGAGGAGGAAACGGAAAGTGAGGAGGACTAAATCCAGAAAAAAACTGGTGAGTGTGTCATCAGCGTCAGGCTTAAATATTTAAGTGATTTAGTTTTGAGCATTTCACCAGATGTGTCGAACACTGAATAGTGAATGAGTAATTCATTTCTCTTGTAGTCAGACGCTTTTTTACCTCTGTTTTCCTACTAGATGTTGAAAAAGGCAGCCACTCCTCGAAGCCGTATTGCTAGTAATCTCAAAATTGTAAAGGACAAGAAGAGCTCTTCAATTCCCACAGTATACCACCCGTCAGAGCACACGCTAAGCAGTATGCGTGCTGACATAGGCGCTGCATCTCTCTCTATCTATGGAGATCCGTTTGACCTGGATCCATTTGTGGAGCGGTAAGAAGACTTGTTCATATTTTAGGCCCAGACCCCAATATGTTTCTTGTATGTAACATAGAGTGAATGCACACATGGTTTCTACTGCCACTGAAATCTTTTCAGCCTTAAAAATGTAAGAGAAAAATGGATGTGTGAGCCAAATAGTTTTTTAGCTCAATACTGGTATACATTTACAAACACATTTAAATAATCAGTTTTAGGCTTATCCTAATTATTATGTGGTTGTCAGTATCATCTATTTAAGTACACATATGGATAGTATGTATGTATATGTCACTGGGTTTATGTAATTTATACTGAGGTAATTAACAAGCTCATTTTGCCTTACGGTATTGATTTTGACCAGTGAGGAGGATGAGCAGCAGGCCCATGTTACATCTTTGTTGGAGGCCAAGAGACGAGGGATCTCTCGTTCTGCCCTTCGCTCTCACCAGCCTGTAGCTCGACCAATCACCGCAAGCCTTTCCAGGTAACGCCCCCTTTTTAGTGTGACTGAAAAAGTTACTTCTAATGTGGATCTTGTCTGTATAATAAACTGGATATCATGCTTTTTGATTTTGCTTATGAGCCCTAACATGATCAAGGATTTTCTACCCGAGTATAAGAATGCAGGTTTTTTAAAATGGTGTCAGTTCTAGTTAAAACAGACCCAGACTCTTCTAGTACTGGAAAGTCAAAAGTCCAAACAATTGTAAACGCATGCAAGAGAGAATACATAGAGAACATAATTGTCATAAAATACCTTTATGACAAGTTACTGGTTATTGTGACCTAAAATAAATCAGAAAATAAATATATTTGTTCTAACATATCTTCTTGGTGATTCCAGCACTACTGCTGTGCATTTTTACAAAAGCATTGTAAATATTTGTAATATTTCCTGAGTAATGAGATGAAGATTGTATGCTGCTAGCTTAATGAATACATAAGAAATATGGTCCATCACATGAAAAGTTTTCTTTGCTACAGCAGGAGAAGCATGGATGTCCCCCAGTCAGGGGGTGTTGTGGAGGCAGCTCCTGTGCCTGACCTGCTGGGCAGCATCCTGTCTGGACAGAGCATGCTCTTGATGGACAGCTCTGACGTTGTTATTAATCGAGATGGTTCCCTCAAAGCTACAAAGCCAGGTGAGTGTGCTGTGCACATTGTTAAACTCAAAATGTAAACAAAAATATTTGTGAAATGCATCAATATTTTAAATTGTACATTTTTTGTTTTGCAGTGATGCCATCTACATCAAAGCCAGGTTGCAGTAG
>JBAJHX010000081.1:17017604-17055053 GCA_037176925.1 Amniataba percoides | reverse complement strand
CAGTAGCTCAGGAGATGGCAGCACCCAGATCAACCCAGTGATGTCACCCAGTCAAGGACAGAGTTCTCTGTCTCTTCTCTACAATGACGACTTACCAGGATCCTCCCATAGTGCCACGAGCAGAACTTTCTCCCAGAGCTCTTCTCGCTTACCCCCCTACACACCCTCCTCAGCCAACCACATCCCACCATCCCCCCTTTCTGATTTACCACACCGAGGTCATCAGTGTTTGCAGCCACCTCGTCCAATCAGACCCACCCACCCTCCTGATTCCCGGGGAATTAATGGACGTAGAGCCCCCAGCCCCTCCTCATCCAACCACCCCACTCTGGACTCTAGATCCAAGAGCAAAGGAACAGCCCCATCACAATCCCAATCTACAAAACTACAGACAAAGCCCTCGTGGGTAGATGTGTCAGTGCTTCCCAGGATACCAAAAATAAAAAGGGAGAGAAACGGTATCACACATGATGGTATTGGTCAAGGTGGCAGTAGTAGAAGCAGCAGCAGCAGCAGCAGCAGCAGCAGCAGCAGCAGCAGCAGCAGCAGTGGTTTCAGGAGTAATAATTCTCCTAGCAGTAGTAATGGCTATGGCATGCCAGACACAGGCATGAACAGTTTGGCTGGGGACAAGGGAAGGCAGCAAAGTGTAGACCGGCAAAAGGGCAGAGCTGATGGTCAAGTCCAGAGGCACAGGCCTGACGGAGCAGGCTCCTCATCAGCCTTTTCCAGCTCATTCTCCTCTTCTACCTCCTCTGCCGGCTCTATTGCGAGCCAGCCGCGTTATCCCTCATCTTCTTCGTCTTCCTCGGCAGTGAGCTTCCGCATTAACTCCAGCGGAAACTCCTGGCATTCGAGGCGGCTAAGCATCACGTCACCCTCTGCCAGTGGTGGCAGCATGCAGGAACACTGGACAAAAAAGGAAGACGAAGCAAAAAAGAGACAACTTCACAGGGACAAACAGATGCTTCTGGCATCGCATACACTGGTAAATAAGGAGCAAGACAGTAATAATATCTATGATCCCTTTAATCCTACTCTCTCCGACTCCAGCAGCTCAGACAATGAAGCTGAAAGCACAAGCCCGGATGGCAACTCTCGACTCACCACACATGAGAACACTCTGAGTTTAGAAAACAAAGCGGGTTTAGTAAAAAGCAAGCAGTACCAGGTTCATGTGAAAACTGAAACACAGGAGACTGAGGTCTCACAGGAAGAACCCATGAGAGTTATTTCTCAGGAAAGCACATCACAGGAGGCCAGATCCTCAGAGGTCTATGTTAAGGTTGAACAAGAATCGAGATTAGTTGACACTGAGACTGAGAAACAAACAGCATTACTTGACACCAAAATCAAGACAGAGTCAGAAGATGAGAGTTTTGGTCACAGCTTTCAAAGTTTAAATTCTGAAACAGCGGACACTACGCCACCTGTTCATCACAACTTGGATGTTAAAATTGAGAGAGATACTCCCAACAGTGACAACACTAGCTGTAAAAATAATTCATCACCATCCAGCTCTGCTACTGCAAAGCAGAAACAAAAAGCAGAAACTAAATCAGATTCCAAATCCTGCTCCAAGTCCCCATCAAGAGATTTGGGCTATAAGAAGAAAACCATTCAAGCTTCAAAGGAGCAACGCTCCAGTGGTTCAGAGATGGACAGAGGCAGGAGAGGAGACCATCATGCCTCAGGGCAGCGGAAGGAAAAGGAGAAGGACAGAGACAGGAGTTCTAGGCGGTCAAGGTCCACAGAAAGGAGGAGGGCACCCTCAACTTCAGAGAGCTCTCAGTCCAGTTCCCCTGACAGGACTCACAGAAAGAGACATCGGTCCCGGTCACGATCCAAAGACAGGAAGCGCTCCAGGTAAATATATTACTCCAACTTCATCCAATATTCCTTCTGCCCAACGTTTAGTTACCATCTCTTTCGTGTTAAGATCTCATGTGAGTTCTCTTCAGTTAAGGGTTTTATCTGTTGTTACTGATTTTTAGGTCTGGCTCCAGCTCTAGCAGCAGAGAGCATTCAAGGAGGAAGAAACATAAACAAAGGAGCAAGGAGAGAAATTGTGGCAGAGGCAGAGACTGCGAGAGAACACAATTGCCCAAGGACAAGAAACCTGTTCAGTCTCGGTCAAAATCTTTATCGAAATCCCGTTCCAGGTCCAGGTCCACATCTAGATCAAAGGACCATAAACATGGGCGGCCTCGTTCAAAATCACGGTCCAGATCCAGGGAAAGGAGGAAAGACAAACGACTGCAACAATCATCTCTGTCCTCCAGAGACAAGGTGGAGTCACGGTCCAAAGACAAGAGGAGATGCAGATCTAGATCCAGCTCGAAAGAGAGAGGGAAAGAAGGACTCTCATCCAAGAGTTCACAGAAAACTTCAGGGCCTTCAGTTTTGTCCTCCAAAGACACAAAAATATTACAGGATGAGAAAAAAGAAAATATCTCCTGTAGCTCCCTCAAGGAGGAAAAAGTTGTTGCACTGAGTAAAGAGAAGACTCCTGCCTGTGCTGCTGCTGCCTCTCAAGTAAAAAAGCAAAGCAAAGACCTCAGGGCAGACACCCAGGCCACAACAGCAGAAATGCCAAAAGAGATTAAGGTTGGAAAAGAAATTAAGAAAGAAAAACAACCATCTCTTGATATGTTTGAAGATTCTCCTATTACTAAACCAGTTAAAAAGGAAGAGGCTGACATCCAGGCTTTGATGGTAGTCAAAGGCACAGATGATAAGGGAAACAAAGCAGACCCCGTGAACCCTGAGACATCTGAAATCAAGACTGAGACTTGTGAAATTGCCATCGTTAAATCTGAGCCAAGCTCCCCAAAATTATGCCATTTTCCCCCTGTTACCTCATTTTCTACACTGACCACACCTCTCGCCCCAGGCAGCCTCCAGGGTGTCTCTCAGTCTGAGATAACGCCCGAACAACCAGACAATGTCGGTTCGACTGTCTGCATAAAGCAGGAATTTCCCTCAGACTCTGATGACGACTTCAATGTTGATGTCATGCTGGACAACCTGGACTATGTGAAGTCTGAGTGCCAAGGAGGAAGTGCTGCAGTTGTCAAACATGAAAAGGAAGCAGAGGAGGGGAAGTCTCAAGGAGACAAGGTATCGACTGCAGCGGGAGTGAAATCCAAGACTCAAGTGAAGAGGGTTACCTGGAATATACAAGAACCTGAGGGGCCTCAACCAGAGAAATCCGCAAGCAGTAAGTATTTGTTGCCTGCTCATGTAACTTCAGTAGATGCTGCTAACAGACATATGTTTACCCAGAACACACTCATATAACATTTATAACTTTATCTTGATATTTTGCCTTGCAAGCTGAGATCATGAGTTTTGTACCTGGCTGTCAACTAAATGTTTAATGTATACATTCTTACACAGAGCTGGCTCTGTATAAGCTGAAGCTGAAGCAGGAGGGAGTTCGCAGACCGTCTACGACAGTCCAGACATCTGGTCAGGTAGGTCATTTGTCACCGCACAGGTAACCTTTTAACATTTATTGCATTTAGTATGATCATAAATGCAACAAGTTTCTGTTCATTAAAGACACATTAAAAATGAGCAATGGTGAGAAGAAGCCTCAGGAAGCATTGATGCTTTTCATCCAATTGTTTCACTCGTGAGGCGAAGCTTCATGATGCTTCATTTGCTCTACTGTGCCATGAAGCAAGTAAGAGCAATTATCGATGACATCATGGCTTTGCTGTGTGAAGCTTTGAATTGAATAACTGAATGAATAACGTTTGTTATGCCAGTATGTAAATAATTAACATTTTAATATTCTGTCTCTTTATGATACATTAACAGGGTCAAAAGGGAAAGGGATTCATTGTTACTTAAAAATAACAAACATGCAATAAAATCTCAAGTCCATAAAATGTGAGGAGATCTTCATTGCATTTCGCCCCTTTATATTTCGCATCACACACCAAAGCTGCAGACTGTTTTCTGAATGAGTCATGTGGTACGGCCGGCTCGCGAGGCTTCGAACGGCACCACATACATCATCAACACAAGCTTCGACGCACGCGTCACAGAAATCTACATGGATTACTCGACACTATTAAAAAATCTATTTTATTAAGTTACCAGGGGGTGGCAGTGTTCACTCAGACAAATTTGTTTGCTCCTCCTAAATAAAGTCACGTGGTAGAAACTAAAACTGATACTGAGGCGTTTTCAGGCTAAACGAAAGCAAAATATCTGCTGTGCAAACAAAAACTGTGGTCTCCATTTTAAGTAAATTCACTAAATCCAAACTAAGTCCTTAACATTAGTGTCCATAGACATAATATAAAACTATATGATACACAACCACTCTAAATGACTGCATCTGGTTCTCACTTTTATTTTATCCTCCTATAATCTTTTAGTTCAGTCAGTGTCTTCATCTCTTGACATTCACAGGACATCACTGGAGCGGTCAGTGACCCCTCCAAGAAGGGTGCTGTTGGTCTGCTCAGTACCTCCTCTAGGTCTGATGGTGAACATCCTGAAGGGTTGTCAATCTCTGGACAAGGAGAGGCAGAAGAAGGGGATGCTTCAAGAAAAGACAAAGTAAATCAATGAATGCCTAATCCCAGGTCTTCTCTGTAACTTCTTCCTATTTTGAGAATCTTTGTGGAAATTATATCGTTACATATGGGCTGTTTCACTTCTGCTAACAGTATTTGAAGAAGCTGCACATGCAGGAGAGAGCAATAGAGGAGGTGAAGCTAGCTATCAAGCCTTTCTACCAGAGGAGAGACATCAACAAGGATGAATACAAAGACATTCTACGCAAAGCCGTCCAGAAGGTGGGTACAATAACAGCAATAATCTCAAGCATTTGTTAGTGTCTCAGGCCATCAGTTAAATAGTTTTTTTCCTGAGTGCTGTTTTGCAACAATCTTCTGTAATCAGGTGTGCCACAGCAAGAGTGGGGAGATCAACCCGGTGAAGGTGGGCAACCTAGTCAAGGCATATGTGGACAAATACAAACACGCAAGGAAACACAAGAAAGGGGAGGACTCAGGGAAGGCACAGGAGGTTCAGACTGAGACCATGAAAACCTCTGACAGCCCATGAGGAGGAGTTAAGTGCAGGCAAGGACAGCCTCCTACCACAAACTGGTATTTTACAGTATGTTTTACTTTGTTTCCTGCCACACGATATGATTTCAAGCTCTCTGACTCACCTGGTCTAAGTGGTTCACTTAGATTTGTTCACAGCTTCTTCTTAACTGAATTTTTGAGGACAAACTTTTTTTTTTTTGTTGTTGATCACTTGAACAGCACCTGTTGTGGTGTCATGTGCTTCTCGGCTTCACTGGCCAGAACTGGTGTTTTTGTGCAGTACAGCTCAGAAACTCAATAGGAGACCTTGAGGTTGCGCCTTGAAGAGGTAAATCTCAAAGACCTTTCCATCAGGTAGCTTTCTCCACAGGCATATCACTGAGAGGATACAGCATGGGCTTTGACTTTTCTATTGTGTTTTTGTTTTGTGGGAGGGAGGGGGTATTTATCAGATGAAAAAATAAAGTGACATAAAAGTATGCAGAGGTTGCATATGGAAGAAGTTTGTTATAATAACGAAATACACTGTTATGCAATTTTTGTAGAAACTTTATCAAGTGGAGTAATTGAACAGTTTTAGATTTGGTTGTAAATAATATAGATTTGATATATCCACTTATATGTTCCTTTCGTCTGTTTTGCTTGTTGCGAATGATTCACATAAATGGTTCTAGTTCATAGAGTTTATTGGTTTATGTTTTGTATTTGAAAGCTTCTGTCTTCTATGAAGTCAGATTCAGTGTCAGTATTACTAATAGTATACAGAAGGATTCACAAAAGTGTCAGGATTTATATATAAATGAGTCTCTCCACTTAAATGTTTGACATTTTGCAATTTCTGCAGATTTGGCAGAAATAACTAATAGTTAGGTAGTTGAACATAAATATAATGTATGTATGACGCACACACAAATATATAATTCTAACCCCTTTTTAATAAAAGTAGTTGAAATACACAAATGTAAGTATTTTAAAGGATTTGCAGTTTTCATCAAAAACTTATTTGGATGTTTATATACAGACTGTTGAACCTGGATTGACAGACTGCTTGTCGTGTGTCAGCTTCACTGTATTTGTGTGTGAGGGTTTGTTGAGACTCAGACTGTTTCTACAGAGAAATACCTGTGGCCAATCAGAGGGCTTCTTCCATTTTAGCTAATCACATATGCACAGACTCATAGGAGGATTTATTGTCATCAAGTAGTGTCACATCTTCCTGCAGGCCATTATCAGCATGGATTCTGATAGCTCCTCTCTATGGGTAAGTCATAATTCTCCTGTCATGCATGACAAACTGTAAAACAGATAGGGTTTGTGTGTAAGGTTTTGTAAACACATTGGTCAAAGTTGGGTACTCCTTTCTGCCTGAAAGTTCACAAACTTCTTGTTGTTCCACGCGCTTACCATCTGGCAACTGGTTGCTGCTTTTTTATAGAGGCCTACACACCTGATACCCTGCATGCAGTTGGCGGGAAATTACACACCACCATCCAAATATGGACACACAGTAACGTCCCAAACACAGCAAAATAAGACTATCCAGGCATAAAACAGGGTCTCTGTAGATACAGACACTGCCATTCACTTCTAGTCTATGAAAATCCCACTCCTCATACCTTTTCATATTTGAGTTGTGAATATTAGCTGTCCTGGTGATGGATGATTCCAGGTTTCATGGCCATTGCTTAATTCACTTGTTCGTGAATGGTTGTGTTCTATGCCACATCACTTACTTAGCTTGAACATAGTTAACCATGCATGATAGGAGAGTATTAAAAAATACAGGAAGTTTGTAAATGCAGATTCAACAGACTGTATGTAAATGTAACAACATACAATTTGCTTTTTTATATTTGTGTGTGCATTAGAAATACATTTGTGAACCTTCTGTTTTATATTTGAGTATAGTGCATTTATTTATATTCAAATACAACAAAAACTATTAACTAACTATTAAATATTTCTCTGTAGAGTCATCTACATTTAAATCCCAAAATACATTTGTGAATCTGTGTGGATTCATTAAGAATGAGACTGATGTGACTCCGTAGGCTTCCACATCTCTACTACACATGTATAATGAGCTAAATCTAGTCCTGTCTGCTGCAGGTGAACTCTGGATCACTAGTTTGAAATCATTAACAGCCTCTTCTCTTGATGTTCTTATTTTCTCATCATTCTTTTTCTCGAAGTTAAATGACTGACATGTAGAAAACCAGGTTTTAGAAAACCAGGAGATGTTTTGTTTTGTGCCAAAAAGGTAAAGAGAATAATAATAGTGGTAGTATAATAAAAGATGCACCTTTTGCCTGCAATAAAATTTCTTTTGTTTTTGGGCATTCTGTTTTTAAATAATGTAAACATTACAACAAGACTGTAGGTACGGATTTTACCTGGGAGTGAAAAGGATTTTTTTTCTTTTTGTATTTAATGTTTATTAGTAAGGATTAAGCTAATTTTATTGGGATAATAATAGTGTGAGATCAAGTTATGGTCCGTGTTAAACATAATGCGACATCCCATAAACCACAGCATTTTCCATGGTAGGTATGATGGAAGTAAAGACACACACACTCGGGAACATTAAAAGAATCCTTTCACTTTGTTGGTAATCTGCAGTGTTAAACTCTAGCTTCATATGACCACTCTGTCATTGTTTTTAGTTTACATGTTAGCCTCCGTGATCTCCTTTAAATCTCTGCATTACTTTATTTGACAAATGTTCATGTAGAATGATTTCTGTTTGTTCCCCAAATTGTTGTCTAAAATAGATATAGTTTGTTTTAAGACTGAGAAGGTGGATGGTTGAATCTGCCTTGTACTTTGTTGTCATGTTTAATTTGGCTTAGCAAAGCCATGGACTAAGAAAGGGAGAATCAAAAAAAAAGACAAAAAACAACAGGTGCTCATGTTTATCTGAATGTATTATACCTTGTTTCTGTATTGACCTGATCAAACAGGCCAGGTATTTCCATGAGGAAACACAGATTATAATAAAACACTGCTGATAAGTAGAGCTTTGTCTCAGTTCAATTCAAAAGCTTACTCATATTCTGTCCTGTTGGCATACTTCAGTTTTAAGGATTTGTTGCTTGAAGAGGTAATACCTGAACACACATTAAAAAATCTGTTTGCTTCATGCGCTTTTTAAAAAAATTTCCAACTGAACCCCCACAGATTGAAAATAGACCTGAGGCTACAGTATAAAGGCTCAGCTTTGGGAACTACTACAAGGCCTTTTGTAAAGCTAAAATATTTCTTGGGTGGGAAAAGGCAAACTTTGACCTTAAGAAAGGAGCAGATGTTAACCTAAAATTGTTTGTTGTTTTAAATGGTTCTATTTTATGATCTCCATATATGACCCCCCCCTCCCCCCCAGCACACAACAAATCATACATACTCCCACACATGGCTAATGAATGAACACACACCTACATATTTTAAGTCTTTTTTTTTTTTCAAGGATGAACAGTTTATTTTAACTCTTTATAATGACACTTAGGTTTGTTCAGTATGAAAAGTACAAGACAACCAGCAGAGTATAACAGTTATTCAAAAATGTTAAAGTGCAAAACAATTTCCCACAGACATAGCAGTGCATACATATACTACAGCCCCTGGCTGTATGACACATAAATTATCTACCTTTACTTTCATCTGCATTTTACATAAATATGTGATCAAAAAGCAAAAACTTTACATCTGATGGTTTTGCCATCAGGTTTCGCATACATAATATATCATCCATTGAACCATATATCATATTTAGAGATAATCTGAAATTTACAGTAATCATATAAAAGTTATTCTAAGATTGTCTGAGACTGTAGTCCAGTGGCCTTTGAGTGATGTAACAGTCCAGTAGTAGTCCATTTCTATTTTTTGTAGTGATTAAATAGTCAGTTTTTGCTGACAGATTGACTATGATGAACAGCAGTGCAAAGCTGAGGTGTGGAATTACAGCTGTTCAATGATGTCACATTAAGCAATACCAATTTAATTCCTGCTTCTGCGACACACTGTACAGGTCACCAGTTTGGCCTGTGTTTTTTAGCTAAGTTTTGGGTAAGATCTGGATGTGGTGTATCATGTCTAAAAGGTAGTTGAGACATAAGATTGAGGAGTGAAGGGATGAAATTTTAGATCGGGTGTTGAAAAGGCACAGCAACCCGCGCAGGCTCTTCAGCTGTTGGCAGACTAAAGACTGAGTTAATGAGATCATAGAGGCTGTTGTGTGAGATCTGCAGGCTGACATTGGTGCTGTGAAGAGACGACGCACCCTCGACCTGGGCCATCTCATGAAAGTGTCGACAGATCAGAGGGACCACCTGTGGGGATGAGAGGAGGAAAATGCTTTACTCCCACGGTGCTACATAACTGCTGTGAGCTGAACTCTGAAATACTGCATCTGTCCCTTGAGATGAAGCTCAGGACCGATGGGAAGCTGTGTTACCTTGACTACGATGAGCTTCTTCTCCAGAGGTTTTCCATCAGGAAACTTCTCTCCAAAGCACATGTTGATGGTGTAGTCAGGAGAGCTGCCATTGTTCTCCCTAAAATGTTTCAGTTCTGAGACAGGTCCAAGTGGAGTCATTAATTTCAGAATGTGAACGGAACGCTGGCTTCAGATGTAATCGTGCTAACACGTGTGAGCGAGGGATCCACACCTACCATTTACATACTTCTCAAAGCTGAGGAGCTCCACCATCATGTTCTGGGGCAACTTTCTTGGGTCTGGGTGAGCCACGTTGGGGTCACCGGTGCTGGCAAACACATGGCACCTGTCCTGCCGCCAAGCGTAGATGCCAGTCTCCCGTACCTCCAGGAGCAGACCCTTCTGGATGCTGTTGAGGATGCGATTGGTGAAATCAATCTGGAGTAAAGAAGGTTGTTATTAGACAGACTTTTCGATTGGAAAAAAAAAGCTTTGTCACATTAGGAAAGATTTTAGTAGATGATGATTTAGTGGTAATTTTAGATATAGTATTTTTGGTGTAAAAAATTTCCATGAATTAGTTTTTTTCTACCTTTATTTCTGTCAATGACTTTTCTTCCCAAAAGACTCTCGAAACCACAGAGGGATTATGGTATAGATGGGGAGAGCCATCTGTACAAAAGTTGTGTCCAACGCTCCAAGCGCATTGCTTTACTGTGTTTTGTGGTTAAAGTCAGTAGACTTCCTCCTCAGATATTCAAAAGAAGTCTTGCATCATCATGACCTCTGAATTCAGACTGATCAAAGTTCCTGTTTACAGCCCTCTGTTAAAACTCTTTCCTGGTATATTTAAAACAGATTAAAAGGGTACCACGTGGTCCCACGATAAAGCCCATTTAAGGAAGAAGTAATTGGTGGTAGTTATTAGGGCAATGAGACCTATCAAAAACAAACTAGATATCCCCATGTTTCCCAGGTATCCAAAGGTGGATTATCAACATTTCCTCAGCTGTACAGACACCAAAATATATCTAACTTATCTCATACACTCACACTTCCAACACCTGCTGGGAAACACTAAGTGTGTATAACATACACTCATTCAATGAGTTTTCTTTGTGTTGTTGGATCTTTTTACTTTTCTTTGCTGAATGTTTGTACCTGTTTGTGGTCCAGCAGGCCGTCGGTGGGGGGGAAGCAGATAGAGTGGGCATTGAGCTCGGGAGCTTCGTGCTGGTAGTGGAGCTGGAGACGGGCTGCAGTCAGTGGGGTCTTGAGCATTTCTCTCTTCCTGTAGTGGATGGAGATCTCCAGATCGTATATACTTGGCTGCAGAGGTGAACTGACGACCGCCGGAGGATTTACTGTAAAAACAAGAAAAGAAGAAAAAAAATGATCCCTTTTTAAAAAATGATGAATTGGTAACCCGGTATAACTCCGGTATTCAAGTTGAGTTTTGCTTCGATTTGGCTGAACATACCCTCGTAGTAGTTTGGTTGCTCTGGCAACAGCTGTGGAGGATTCTCAGCTGCTCCATTATAGTTTCCAGGTACAGCTGGGTGTTGCTGACCATAGCTCTCTGCCCATGGCTGCTCTTCTGGTAAAGCCAATAAAAAGCAGAATGGATTATATTTAACCTTCATTATGAATCATATCAAATCATAAACAAGTTGAGATGATGTCGTTAACTTTAATGACTTCTAAAATATTAGGACTCTGTACCTGATGGATCATTCACAACAACCAAACGCATCATATCGTTGAGCAGATTTTGCTGTTTGGAGGGAAAAGGAACAGTTTAATACATGAGTAGAGGAAGGAAAACTTTGTAGTGTCCAATTAACAGAGAGAAGTGAAAATGTGCCTCAGGCACCTCATTTCCTTCTGGGTAGTGCTCGATGGGAGAGCTGTAGAATCTGGAATCTGGAATCATGTCAGAATCCTCCTGGGAGTTTTGTGTTGGCAGGCCTTCATAGTTGTCTGCAGATAAACAAAACAGAGTCACATTCATTTGTATTCAAACTGAAGGCGGTGGCACAGCGGAGGGCTCAGGTTGAGCGACTGTCGCCTTACACTCTGTGTTGATAATCTCGTAGATTTTATGAGGGTCGTCGGAATTCTTGGAATTGTCCTTGATCATCTTGAAGCGCACGGAGAGGTTGTTGAGGGCGCACCGGAAGTTGGTCTTCCACCTGGCCCTGTCGTTGGGGAACTCGTTGATTTTTCCACTCGCCACTGCCCACGCCTGTCAA
Organism: Amniataba percoides; assembly: GCA_037176925.1. Classification (NCBI taxonomy): domain Eukaryota; kingdom Metazoa; phylum Chordata; class Actinopteri; order Centrarchiformes; family Terapontidae; genus Amniataba; species Amniataba percoides. Next base: position 17,043,294 of record JBAJHX010000081.1, on the reverse strand, counting down.
CCACGCCAGGAAAGAGTTCAGATATGATGACAGCCGCTGCATCAGCCAGACTTTAAATATGGGCTTTTTCCTCCACTCTGTTCATCTACTATCTTAAATCACTTTGCACATCAGGGGTTTTACACAGTGATGTACATCCACATGGGTTATTTAAAGGACACTCACAGCCTGCACGTATACAAAACTGTGTTTCCCTGAAAACAAGTACTGAAAGTGTTTTCTCACTGTTGTGGTCTAGAGAAATATGCAAGACACAGGATTGCACTGAGAACGCTGTCCAAGAAGTCCACTATTTTTTATTTTACTGCTTTTTTCAATCATTTATTGTTATTTTTACTGTACACTTAAAGGTGCTAACTGTCCCCATTTCACTGTGATTACATCCTGTATGTAACACATGAAGGTTGAACAGGCGCTGTACAGAAATCTGCTCTCAGTCAAATATGGTGAATTATGATTACTTGCCAAACTATGATGTTGCATTGTAACACTGTTAAACTTTGTTTTATGCTCAGAACTACTGAGGGTCCTTTCTCCACAGTGTGCGCTTACATGGGGGAAAATTCTGGATTTCTATCGGTTATTCTTTAACCATTCAGGCTGTGGTGCTGCTTACTTTGCACCTACTTTGACTCAAAGAAAGTGGAAGTGCCACTTGTGGTGTTGGTATGCTATAATTACCCCTGGCAACACCTGCCACCCGCCAGTGAGGGTGACAGTAATGAAAAGACGGAATGCCTAATGAGCTGTCTGTGTTTGTGATATTATACTTTGTGTTACCTCCGTCCTTTGTAATCTCAGAGGCATTAATACAGTGTCCCAGAAATTGTGTCAAACAACAGAACATCTGCATCTTATCTAATCACGCTGGGTCAGATAACCCCAGGATCCAGGCTCAAAACTTACCCTGAATATCTTACTGTCCTCATCGTTGCAGTCCTTCCTGGAGTTGTGCTTCCAGGGAACTCTGAACTTGTTTTGGCCCACATAGCAGAGACCGGCGTACTGGCCCGTCCCCACCTGCTCTATGAGCCAGCTGGCAAACTGTGGCTTGGGAAGGCTGGGAGGGAAAAAAAAAACAAAATAACAGTCCGATCAGTGGGGGAGTGTTCGATGCAACCTCTTACAAGGAGGAAGTAGAGCCAAGCACCAGAAAGCAGACACAGTAAGCCTACCCAGAGTTTTTGTCTTTGCTCTTACACAGATTCACACAGCAGCCTGTAATCCAGTCCAACCCAAGGAAACACTTCACCAGACTTATTCAGCATTAAAAACACACAGAAAACACAACAACAACAATACATGACTGGATAAAAAGAAATGCAAACACACACTGTGGGTTTTTGTACAGGGAATCAGCTCCTTCGCAGGTCATCACACAACAACACAGAAGGCATGACAGAATATCCGACAGAAGAGAAGTGCAAAGACAGAATGTGTGTTGGTTTTTTTTTTTGGTTTGTTTTTAAAATCTCCCTACCTTTGCATGTCTCGGTGGATGTGCTCACCTCTCACTGAGCTGCGGATCTGGCTGTGGAGGCGTCCTGGAGGCATTTATTCAAACCGGTCCGGTGACATCACGCGAGCTTTCATCACGTCTCCTCCTCTCCGCCCGCCCCGCGTGCAGGGCGCGACCGATGGAGGCATTTCCCGACGAATGGGTGAGTTTGATTTACTTACTAACTCTGATCCAAACACCCCCCCCCCCTCCACCCACCCTCCCGGTAAATGGAGAAGACCCCCCTGTGCGCACCGGATGCGGAGGTGGGCAGGGCGCAGATGTGGAGTTTTGCTTCAGCTGCGCACAGAAAGTGAAAGTTTATTGGGCAGATTGTGTTTCGTCATTTTCTTGCATCACCGCGTCCTCCGAAACCTCTGCCGGGTTTTGTTGCTTTTTTCCCCCCCAGAGTGATGTTGAGCCTGAAGTTTGTGTGTGTGTGTGTGTGTGGAAAACCGGTTAAACCATGACACGTGGCCTTTATTGTTCTTAAATCCAATATAGAAATTAAGACGTCATAATAATGATGCCTTTAAAATATTCTTTATTTGCATATTAACGCTACATCACAATAAAGAACCTGTTTAATGCCCATAATGTGTCAGAAATATTATGTCTCACACATTATTTCACGCAGCTGCCCAGTCGCGATGTGTCGTAATGAGACAAACAGATGCGGGTTATTAGTTCACACAGTTTGTATAGACACAAATTCTCAAAAGCACTTTGGTTTTTTGAGATAGCCCATCCTGAGGTACAACACAGGACTACTTCACCTCATGTCATTTTTTTCACTTGTTGCTTGGATTTAGTTGTAAATATACACTAAAAAGCTAAAAACTGGAGCCTAGAAGAACACAGACACCTTCTTAAAATAAAGCAGTTTTTTTTACTTTAAAGTTGTAATCTCAAAGATTTATATGTAAATAAACGTGGGTGATGCAACACAGTAGTGATTAAGGCTCTGGCCCACTGATAAAAGCCTGCAGGCTCCGCTGGGTGTTAATGACGAGTTTCACCCAGGTCTGTTTCACCCATGGTGCAACAGACCTGCTCCTCAACTCACCTGTGTGTGAAGCGGCATATTGTTTTTCTTTCGGTCGCTACATATATGATATGTGTGACATATGACGATATGTTTCTTCTCTTTTACTGTTTCAAATAGTGTTTGATTTTCAACAGCTGAAAGTGTCTGGGGTTCAAACTGCCTTCTGAAAAAGTGCAGGGGAAAATTACACCCATGTGAGCCACAGAACAGTTAGTTTCACAAAGAATTATTATGAGGCAACTAATAGATATGACATGTTGTGGCAATGTGGCAATACTGTCTGAAAAGGTGTTTTATGATATCACAGGTCTGTGCTACCTGCTTCTGCGTTCTTTTACTCTCATAGTAAGATACAAGGCTGATAAGCGGATGACAAGATATTCAGCATTTCATAAATAGTTTCACATGACTGCTGTGGATTTGTCAGATAAGAGACATTTTAGCCAAGGAGAAGTGGCTCCACCTGCTCTGATGTGCTTTTGGAGAGTTGTTGCTCACTAAAATAGAATCCCATGAAACCACCCAGTTCCAGTGAATTTAGACAAGTGATTCCACCAGCAGCTATAGTTTTTGATAAGTGAAGAGCAAAGCTGAGCATGCAGGGGGACTTTCAGACTCAGGATTCTGCAGGTGTGCGGCAGTCATGTGTTTGAGTATTTATAACCCATATATGAGAGTGCAATGGGGCTGCCCTCATCTCCATTTCATTCTTTTTAATCTATTAAGCCCCCTCTACAAAAAAATAAATGTATAAAAATACACACCACACATACACAAAACACAACTATGATATATATCTGTCAAAAGGTCATAGTACAAAAGATCATGTGCTCTCTGTTGCAAGAGGGCATGCTGATGGCCTACTTCTCTCTGCTTGCTTTTAGAGAAAGATTGCTTTCTATTGTCTGACCGTGTCCTGACCACAGGCTGCGTTAGTGATCAACTGAAGCGTTATAACACCAATGCATTCGTCTATCAAAAGAGTCTTACATGTCTAGAGCCTGGCGTACATGTGTCAGGAAAAGGGAAGCGATACATGCTCACATGGAGCACTTCCCTTTTCCCGCACACTTGGGAGTGCTGCTCAGTTCAGGTAGACGGCCCTTTGCTGAAAGCACAGACTTCATCACCTCTACTGAGGAAGGATGTAGCCTTGTTGCTGAAAGACCGCAGAGAATGTTCACATCCCATTTCACACTTTTATCCAGAATGCAAAGGCAATATTGGTGCCGTCAAAGCCAAACAGTGGAAACTGAATGCTTTGTGGCAGAACAGTCAAGCGGAGCATTCCTACATGTGACAGACAAGTCAGCGGTTTACGTGCCTCCCACTGTGATGTCACAGAGGCCTGCAAAGCAAACACACATGAGTGAGATAACAGGCCCTTATCTTTCTGGCACGAACACACACGTGTGAGAATGCATGTTTGGAAATTTGTAGTAAGTGGGCACAATTAAGATAAAACTTCTCTTTTTTTGTGGGGGAAATTCTTACTGGAAAATTTCCCCCACAGATATGGAGATATGGAGGGTGCTGCAGATATGGAGGGTGCTGTGCTGCTGCACTCTCATTGTATTTCAAATAACCTGCCAGGGTTCTCATAAAGAGACACACCCTTACCAATGAATAAAACATTGACAAGCCGCAGCTTACACTGGTGTGTGTGTGGTTGTGTGGAGACGAGACTGAAAGAATAACAACAGTAGTTTGACCAAATTGTATTGTATTATCTAAGAAATTCCAACAAATCTAATAAAACTCTTGCCTTTTAGATATATTTCTGAGAGTGTTATTACTCCAGTTTTGTTTGGCCAACTACATACTTCACACTAATTTTACATCTCTCTTTTAAAGACTGGCCATGACTCATTGTTGGCTACGCTTCTAGATTTTACTTTGAACCATTCCTGTGAACCTTTGGACATGTGTTTGGGGTTGTTATCCTTAAATGACCCATAACCTTAGACTGATGTCTTTTTTTTTTATTCACAGCTGTCTTATGACCTTTAATAATTTCTGTGTGAGGAAGTGAAACTCCCTCTTGGCACAAAAGAATTTATACTGTAGATTCCAACAAATACTTGCCTGAAAAAGACAACAACAACAACAACAAAAAGTCACAAAGTGCCAAGGTGACCAAAGTCATCGATGTTGTTTGATAGTTGTTTTTTTTTTTTTAGAATAAGTGCTCCACAAAAGCACCACAAACGCACCACAGTTAATTAATCCTTCCTCAGCAGCCAGCTGTCATTACACATGTTGTGACATTTAAAGCTTTATCAGATGCTGGTTCAGATACAGCGTATGGGCAGATGTGATTTCAAGATGTTAAAAGACATTTCATGTGAGGGATAAAGCAGGTCTGTGGCAGACTTCTGTTTTCACCCAGCGCCCTCTGCTGTTGACAGAGGAGAGCCAGGCCGAGAAGCATGAAAAAGCACAGAGAATAATGGAGATTTGTATAACCTGAAGTATACACACACACACACACACACACACACAGAGAAAGAGAGAGATATAATTTGGTTTTCCAGCAGGGAATATCAAAATATCAATGAATCACAACTCAACCATGAAGAAAAATAATGATGATGAATGGAAGTATTCTCTCTGTGTTGCTTGTAACATGCTCCATGTGTTGTGATGTTACCTCTCATAAAAGTTTAAGTTTTCATATAAGACTTTTTAAAATTGAACTTGGGGGAAAATGGCTTGATTTGTCAGGGTTATTATATGAAGTATGCATTGAATGAGGGTCTGGCCCTGAATCATATGCTGCACCTTGTTTATCTAGAAGCCACAGATCTAATCTCCCTGTGGTCACTGAGGTGGGCAGTTTAAACATCTTTAGAGATAAAACAGATAGACTGAGCTGAGTGACAAGTGGAGAGTTAGTCCCATTTTCCTATGATGATGACTCCTGAGTCAATGAAATAGCCTGAAGTACTGTGGTACACAGGTGATCAAAAATGAGAATGGATGTATAATTTTGACACTAAATCTGAAAGAGGAAGCAGCCTTGATTATCATTTACTCTTAACATATACTTTTTAAGGTTTATAAAGTTCAAATTCCGAATGCAGTGAAGATGTGAGGATGTGACTGTGAAAGGGAGGAAGAGGTGTTTAATTAACAGCTTCTTAACAGGGAATCCCCCCTTTACTGGATGTAATTACCACTTTTTTGCCACCAGAGGGCGCAGCTCTCCCATTTTAAACTGGTTGGCCGTCTTCAGTTTTCCACACGCTGCCTGTCTCACTGCCTGAGGTTGCCAGTAGAGGATTGTCAACAAACAAAACGCACCTCGAAGATCTTTTGGCAATAATGAATAAAAGTTAGAATGAAACAAACAAACCAAAAAAAGTGCAAGTAAAGTCAACAAAAAAAAGTCTGAACTAAATGGTGACTGTGCTTGGAGGTCGTGTTTAACTGTCCAGTCAGAGGTGGTGCTGAAACGCTGCATCCTGCTCCACAGTGAAAAGAGCACAAACACTAAAGAAGGTGAAAGAGTTGGAGAGGCAGAGCTGCGTTGAGTCCTGCAGCGGTCCTCTGTGATAAACTGTCAGACACTGTAGGGAAACTCTGTGTGTGTGTGTGTGTGTGTGTGTGTCAGGGTGCTGGTGACTCCCCTCTCCTGCTCACAGACACGCTTGCTGCAGCCCGGATACAGCAGAGAGAGTCCGTGGTATCTGTGACTGTAAAGAGCCGGAGGAGAGAGAGAGAGAGAGAGATGGCCGTGTGTGTGTGTGACAATTTGAAGACTTGCCAGGGGTACATTGTCAAATTCAAAAGGCATTTCAAAGAACCAAACCATTCACTTTTTTTTTTTACCCCCCTCTTCTTTCTCTCTGTCTTTTTTCTCCCCCCCCTTTCTTTCTTTTCGCACGGTTGCAGGCCGTTTGAATCGACCAATGGGCCTTCAACTTCCACACATTGGAATGTAAATGAGCCCAGCGCGTGCTCCCCGCGCGCTGAAAGCTCGGGATTGTTTATTGAGCTCGCGGAGCCACGCGCCTGGCCCGATGGGAGGCGGCGTGCGGGAGAATCACACAGCGGGGGCGGGGCCTCGCCGCGAAGCGTGCGTCTCCCGAAAAGAAGGAGGGTGGGTGGGGTGTGTGTGTTGGGGAGGGGTGGAGGGGGGGCGCGTGTTGAAAAAGAGGAGTGCTGCCAAAGTTTGGGTCAGATCGGCTCGTGGAGTAAAAGCAGTCAAGAGAGGACTTGGACCGGAGTTAGCCACGCACACGCACGCACGCAGCCACGCACGCACGGTCCCCCACGCGAAGGACACGAGAGCCGCACACTGCCAAGCCGTCCGCGCTCCTCTCCCGGTCACACACCGCCCGCGGGACGCCGTCTATCCGACATGGAGACCGCCACCGTCACCGCCACGCAGACCGCCTTCGCCTTCGCACTGAGCGAGAGGCGCGCCGGCCTCAGCCTGCACGCCGCGGCTCAGGACTGCGCGCCCGCCGCCGCCAGCAGCGCCGCCGCCTACCAGAGCAAAGCCAAGGTGCTGAAGAGACAGCGCTCCAGCTCCCCCGAGCTGCTGCGCTGCAAGCGGCGCCTCAGCTTCAACGGCCTCGGCTACTCCATCCCGCAGCAGCAGCCCGTGGCCGTGGCGCGGCGCAACGAGCGGGAGCGGAACCGGGTCAAGCAGGTCAACATGGGCTTCCAGACGCTGCGCCAGCACGTGCCCAACGGCGCCGCCAACAAGAAGATGAGCAAGGTGGAGACCCTGAGGTCCGCGGTGGAGTACATCAGGGCTCTGCAGCAGCTCCTGGACGAGCACGACGCCGTGTCGGCCGCCTTCCAGTGCGGGCTGCCCTCCCCGACGCTGTCCAACAGCTACTCCGCGGACCCGGAGTCGCCCCACTCCGCCTACTCATCGGACGAAGGAGGTTACGAGCCGCTGAGCTCCGAGGAGCAGGAGCTGCTGGACTTCACCACCTGGTTCGACAGGTACTGAGCGGGAGAGCCAAACGCGCCTGTGCGTAAAACAAAAAGCGTCCGACAGGAGACTCGAAATACAGGCGTCAGGTCAGGACTCCGATCAGTGATCCGTCGCCTCCCTCCCTCACCCGGGCTGCTTCTGCAGGAGCAAAGCAATACTAAGAGAGAGAGAGAGAGAGAGAGAGAGGGAGAGAGAGAGAGAGGGAGCATCAACAGTGGCCCTGCAGCCTCCACAGGGAGGAGGGAGTTGGACTCGGTGTCACGTTGACGCGTGGAAGTGAAGAACTGTTGCTGTTGTGTTTGAATAAGTGCAATTAATACGTGACACGGTAGCTCTGCGGCTCGAGGGGCAACAGACGGCAACGGACTTTGTCTCAAAAGTGAAATTGTATCATACGACCTGCTGTTTTAACATGAAGACATATTTTTGTACATTGAGTCAAACAAACAATGTTCCCGAACAACAGTCACTGCCACTTTTTTTCTCCCCCCCACCCTCTGACAGGGCTTGAAGAGCTGTCAGAGAGGCGTGTGTGAGCTGTGTGACTTGGACAGCAATACCGAGGCTACTACCTGTGACAGATTGTAGTTGTTTTGTTTTTTATTTGTTTTTTTAATAGGTGGCGAGGAGACCTTTTATTAATGTATGCACTTGTTCTCCGTTTCCAGTAGCCTAAAATGTAAATATTCGATTTTAACAGATATATTTTGTGTAAAACGAGTTTTATAAATAAAGATGGATCTATTTATATTATATGTTCCTGACGTGGTTTGGTTCTTCTTCAGCTGTTATTGCGCACATTTATGCTCAGTGTGTGTGTGTGTGTGTGTGTGTGTGTTGGCTGCGGCGGTAATTGAGCAAACCAGGGAGCTTCTTTTCTATTCAAAGCCCCCGCGTGACCTTTTCTCGACTTGGTTGGGCGCACAGGGGGAAAATTGCGCAGCTGGGTGAGCACTCAATAACCATTATAGACGTGCACCTTCCACTGCGCTTTGTCTGCATTCAGGACGGGGAGATTAATATTACGTTTCATGCATTGCATTGTTTCTTTTGCATACTCTGCCTTTACCCAATAGAGCCCAGAGCGCCTGGAGCGGAGGGAGGGAGGGAGGGAGGGAGGGGAGGCAAGAGAGGTGCAATTCACTCCTCTCAAAGGGTATAGACACTTTGAAATACGGCCTGGGGAAAGTCAGCAAGACAATGAGGCGGGTCAAAATTCTTATTGCCCGATTGAGATCAATCTAAATAAAACCTGGGGTTGTAGCCTAGTCGTATCCCCGACTGTGTTTTTCATGGCGCACGCAGCCCAATCAAAAAGCCCATCTCCTGCGAAATGGGGAGCACAACAGCGCATTGTGAGCACCATTGTGTGCGCCTTTTGCGCCTCATTATGTCAATTATGGAAGATCCTCTATTGTAATTAAACACCGATGCCAAATTCGGCGAGGCAGAACGAGAAATAACGAGTTTAATTTCACCTGGTGCTCTCTGTGGGAGTGGAAAATTGGGAACAAGAGAGGCTGATTGAAGCCCTCCTTGTTGCCCAAGTATTTTATAATAAATGCTGAAACTGAAAGACATATGGGCAATGAAAAAAGGAGAAGTGTGTGAGTGATAGTGAGAAGTCAAATAAGCAAACGCCGTCACCTCTGGACATTTGAAATCTTTGCGAAAAGTAATTGAAAGATGTGTGACAGCTTTTTTCTTCTTCTTGCACCTGAAAGTGTGCCACACGCATGTGCACGCTCCATCTCTCTCTCTCTCTCTCTCTCTCACACACACACACACACACACACGCCCGCGCGTCGCAGCCTGCAGGTGTGAGCCACGTGCCTGCAGTCGGTGACAAAAGCTCCGGCTCTCTGATTGGTCAGCGGCTCGCGTTTGTGAGGCCTGTCGGCAAAGGCAGCGACGAAATCAAACAAGTGATAAATGGCATTAATTACGCTCTGCTTTCTAACCTTCCACGTCAGCGGGACGCAGAAAGACAAATCAGTGCTGGGCGCAGAACACCCCGCTGCTCCATTATGACCCGGGTGAAATGCTGTTTCTGATGCCCTTCAGTGTCAGGCAGAGGCCGCGCCGCACCCTGAAAATAAGCGCTCTTCTCCCGTCCTCCTAAGATGGATATGTAGTTTTCTCCTCAGCCATCCAGGGAGGAGCGGGGGCTGAAAATAGATGTATTCATGCCGTTTTGTCCGCGGGTCATTTTCATTTTGACAATGCATAAGGGCGATGTTAACTTTGGCGTAATCCAATGGTGAATAATCAATCACACGCGTAATGTATGCGTAAACCATGGAAACGCCGAATGCGCACACACCTAGACTATAATATGGGACCAAATTGGCCAAGAGTGGGGTGGTGAGGGGTCATCTGTTGCTCTGAATGCAGTCACCAGAGTGTTGCGGTGGATTTTAAAGCCATTTTTCACGAATAAGGGATCATCCATTATTCCAGCGTGTGCGTAAAGTGCGCACTGCTGAACTTGTCTGTGTGTGTGTGCTTAATGAATGTACTCCCCACAACATGAATCGTTTTACATGTTGTCAATATTTTCAGGAAAACATTCCAACAACGGTTTTCTCATCTATCTATCTATCATCTATCTGTCTATCTATCTGTGTGTGTATGCATATATATGTGTGTAATCATAACTCTATTTATAACTACGTTTTAATTTGACTTAACTTTGACTTAACATAACTTAACTTGTTATAAAAAAATGTAATGAATAAATGAATGAATGAAAATATTCTGTCAGGCTGCAGAAAAGTCCACCAGGAGTCAGTACCTGGATGATGTGAGCGCAGTCACAGCCCAGAGGCACATCTAGCCTGCAAAGCAACAGGTGCATCATGAACTTCAGACTACAGTAAAAGTCGACACCTGGGGATACAGCAGGGGGAAACCTGACTCTCTTACTGTGCATTACTTCAGATCACAATCACAACTGTCTCTGATTCTTCAATAATTCACAATCATCACAAATTAGATGAACATTTTATCTAATTTTGTAATGGTTTACCGAGTCAATATAAAGTCATACACTCCATAACAAATGAGTTTTGGTGGACAACTTGACTCTTGCCAGTTAATAGAAATCATATAGAAACCATCATATATGTATTTACAAGTATCAATACCACACTGTGAAAGCAAACCAAATAAAAATGCTACAAAAAAGCACGAGTATTATCAGCAGAGCTTAGTTTAAGTATGAAAAGTATTATTTATCTTATAATAAAATTATGCAGAAAAATGGTCTTATGTATTATGCTTGTGGCTTACTGCTGCATTAATGTGTGTATTGCATCTTCCTGCTGTGCTAATTTCAACTACTTTAAATACAGCTGGGTATTTTAATCTGCAGCTATACATCATGATCTATGAGATCATTAAGACTTGTAGCACACTGTCCTGTGAGCACCATGTATCTTTAGAAAGTCAACTTTAATCCTTGAGTTTATCAGAAAAGGAAAGTGTTTGAAACACTGTAATCTAAAAAGCCAATAACAGCCAGACAAATGCAGTGGAGTCAATATTTGTATTCAAAATGTAGTGGGCAAAAAATAAAGTGACTAGAGGGAAATATTCAAGTAAGGTAGAAATGTCTTGAATTTGTATAAAAGCACAGAACTTGAGGAAAGAACACACAAACCTGTAGCTGCTCTGTGAAATACGGATCACAGCCACAGCTGTAAAGATGCAAATCAGACAAAGGAGGGGTGTCCAGGGGCAGACCAGTGATGGAGATGAATTAAGAGATGGTGCACAACCTTGAGCAGTGCTTACAGAGGTGTTAATGTTTAAGCACAGGCACAGACATGTTTATATTCAACATAGACAGAAAGCATGCTGTAGTGACACACACTCTCTCTCTCTCTCTCTCTGTCTCTCTCTCTCTCTCTCTCTCTCTGTCTCTCTCTCTCTCTCTCTGACACAGCTGGTTCAGAGACAAATCTGTTGACCCCTTGGTTATTGATTGAGTGAGGTCCTGGCCAGTAGAAGGACGCACAGGTATTTAGTAGTAATCACTGCTGCTGCTGCTCCTTCTTTGGCTCCGATATAATATATGGTCAGTCACTGCATGTCACATTGGTTCTGAACCAAAATAATAATGTATAATGTAATGTAATAATGTATTTCAAGCTTCAGGTGTCTCCTCTCCTCTTTGGATTTAGAGAGTTTTGGATGCTGCAGAAGCTTTTATCTCACTGGAGCCGTCTTCATATAGGGACTTTTACTTGGAAATTTCTTTCTTAAAAGGGAGGGATATGTCACTTGTAAGCGTAGTCAGAGTTGACATTTGAATCAGAGCAGGTGCTGATGTCTGCTTCAATGAATTAAGCCCCTAAACAGAACATTTTAATAGTTTAAGCTCTGGGAAACACACTTGGATTATTAAGGTTTGAGTTTTTAGCAGATATGCACTGAATATCTGTTCAGCACATAATTCAACAGTCAGACTCAGACTCAGAGTTATATTGTTCATCATTGTGTGGAATAAATGGGTGCATCAATAATAGTTCTTTCTCTCCATCCCATTTCATTTCATTGTTTCTCTCAATGCAAGCAAATGTCATTGGGCCACTCCAGTGTGCTGCAAAGCCTCTTCCCCACACCGAAAGTCTTACTAAATAGGAGCCCTGCTCACTGCCGCCAAGTCAGTCTTACTTTCTGACAAAAAAGTCAGTCATTCGACTTGTGTTTTTCTTCTATCTCTCCAAGAAAAAGAAATCTCTCTCTTTTGAAATTAACGTTTGAATGCGTGCAGCTCAGCACTTTTAACTGACACCTCTGTATTTGTGTGAATAGGCCCTAAACTTCAGACGACCCAGCAGAGGAGGAACCAAGCTCAGGCCGTGAAGGGTGGAGGGATGGAAGAGGTGGGGATGTGTGGTAGGGTGGAGGTGGCGGGGGCTGTGATTTGCATGGGCCATTGTGCTGCACAAGTTTGGGTGCTTTTTTTTGGCCCGGGCCCTTTTGGCCATTTACTTCCACTCTGGCTGGCTGTGGCGGGCTGTGAATAGTCTCTGCTCGGAGGAGACACAAAGGCGCTTTTGTGCTGCGGCCGCACCATATTCATCATGTAATGCCTGTAAGACAAATCTGATTGGACGTCTCTGTCACTTTGATGTGGGTCCAGAGTGCGAGTGGCCCTGAGATTGCTAACTTCACTCTCTATTGCCTATTCTGCAGCATTGATATGGGGGTGGAGGCAAGGGGGTGAGAGGAGAGGTGGCTCAAGGGGGGGTGGGGGGAAAGGAGGGAAAAGGGAGAGCAGGCAGGGGGTAGTCCTCATTATTTGCAGGAGCAAATTCATAATAAATTTCCCCATTCTACAAAACCGGGTCGAGATGATTGACACTACTTTACGCCAGGCTGAACAAAAGCCCTGATTTGAGCAGAATACCAAATGAATGGGGCGAGCGTGGACTCAATTCAAACAATTTTAATCTCTCCCTGTCCTCCCTTATTTCTCCTCTCCTCCTCTCTCCCCCTTTCCCTCACACTTACCCTCTTTTTTCAACTCCAACTCTCCTGCCTCTTTTGTCCAGAGCATTCTCGTTTTACAGGGTAATTCTACTCCAACGGATGTGCTAATTGTGCTGGGTTAAACTGGATGCTGGTGGACTCCTGTGATACAGAGCTTATTCTTGCCTAATGACTGTAATGATGGTTCAGAGAGACTGCAGCCTGCAGTCTGGAGTGGGCTGCTTGTACAGAGCTCGAGAGGGAGATGGGTTTTCTTTCTTTCTTTTTTTTATTTTTTTACTTGTGTGTGTGTGGGCTGACTGGGATGGAAGAGCAGAGCTGGAGCTGATGTCTAAGGTTGAGGTGTAGGAGAGAGGATGATGAACACGACAGGGGCCACAGAACGGAGCTGCTGGTGGGACAGTGGCTAAGAAAAATGCTTTTTGAGTCTTGAGACTCAAGTTAGATTACACACATATACCAGTGACTTTAACAGTGATATGGAATATTAGCAGATACATCCTGACAACAATGGATGGAGCCTTTGTGATGTCCCAGCATAGGACTCTCAGTGGACATTATTAAGCCACAGGTTCCTTTTCACTTTCAGTAACGGTTGCCATAAAATCCAAATTTGGGCAAATGTACTAAGGCCTTGTGTGAACCCATCACATGTGAAAGGTGATAGGCACCTGTCACATATTACCAAGTCATGATTCATTTTACACTTATGTTTATTGAATTTGGCAATAGGGTGTTTTTGTCCCAGTGAATCAAGCAGATCTCATAATACCATTTTAATGGAACAATATTAGTTAATTACAGCACAGATCTACATAAAAAAACTCTCAGTAATGACACAAAAACATTTTATTGCTGGAAAGAAATAGGGGTTTTGCCTGTTCACGTTGAGAAAGTCAAAGTTTTTTCTTGAGTCAGACTCTTGTGGCTGTTGTAAGAACTTCATCTTAAGTTTTTCTAACAACAGAGCTGACTCTAATGTATCACACTACGTCTGCACTTTGTTTTATGCTGTCAGTTATGCTGTAAGTTAAGTTCGTTGCACTGATGATTCATGCCAGTTTTTCCTCTTAGTATCACTGCCATTATGTTTACAGACCTCCCGTCATCTCATTGAAAACTCACCCAAACTGTCCTAGTCTGCCCTCACTTGTGTGTATGTGTGTGATGACAAGGGATGTTAAGTCATCAAAGAAAAAAAACAGTAACTCCCATCAACTGTCTTTCTAAAAACATGTTATGTGTGGGCTTGCGGCTTACATTTGTGTGTTTCAGTCTTTGTGTGTGTGTTTGTGTTTGTGTGTGTGTTTAAATAGCTGTCATCCATGCCTCTGTGGAGATCAGGTGCATTCCTTCACTCAGCAATACTTTCTAATGTCCCGAGGTTTGTGTATGTGCATTGGGTTTTATGATTGTCTGCATGTCAGAGGTCATGGGTTTAACCCTGAAAAACACTTTTCAACCCTCTTTTTTTACTCAAAGAACTTCTGTCCCTCCCTACACACACACACACACACAGTCATGTCCTCGGGTCCTCAGCAGGTTGGAGCCTGCCCCTGGAGAACCTGTTCACTGTGACACACCATGGCTTCATCAGCCTCTGACACGCATTGCCCTCAGCTTCAGATCACATGCTTCATTCGCCCATTGTTCGATTCAGACAGACAGTAGGACACTTAGATATTTTCTTTTATGTGTCTTGTGAATATCTCTGCATGACACAATAGAAGTGCCGTCTTTATGCTATCAAAGCTTAGTGTACGCTGAAAGGTTTGTGTGTGAAGACCCTGAATGGAAACATGAGCGCACATGCAGGATTAGGATAAAAAAGAGAAATCAAGTTGAGGTGGTTCAGTAATGTTAAACCTCAGTTATGTTTAGTCTGATTAGTCTGGTTTCATAGCCTTGATCTTGCCTGCATATTGTTCACATGTACTTATTTGGATACTATCTGTTTCTCATACCCCTCTTTTGATCTTTTTTCCCCCGTCATCCTTCACACACACTGAAAAAACATAGAACAAGTACATTCAAGTACTGTTTTTAGTTTCCATTTTGAAATACAAGCACAGGTATTTCAGCTTCATACTGCTTATAGATTTCTACGACAGTCCACTGGAGAAACAAACAAAATACGTTTTTGCTAAACTACAATTATTCAAAATTACTACAGTAAAATACTGCTTAATGCACCAGATATAACAATCCAATACACTGTAACTAATTTGTTATGTCATACAATATGACCAACTTTCTTCTGATACTAGACATAATATTTTTCTGACAATAATGAAGTACTTTTAATAAAGTAAACTTAAAAAATAAAGAATATAAAAATAGATTACAATGTGGTATTTATGGTACTTTTTCTTCTCTTCACATGGATCTTAGGCTCTTTTAGAGAAATGCCAATGATGTCTTGAAGCAGGGCAACACAACACCTCGCTGCGTGTCAGTCCTAAATGAGGCATGGTTATGTGAAGCTGATTTGCATTAGAGCAACTGAAAGGAGTGAAAGATTTCTGGCAACAGTTTCATTTGTTTTTAGGAAAATACATTTCTGTGACTCAGACTGTGATCTGCTGACATATGCAGGTGGAGGTTGTTAGCAGTTCTCTCTCTCTCTCTTTCTTTCTCTCTCTCCCTCTCTCCTTATACTCTCTCTTTTATGCTCTCTCACATACACACACCCAGATGAACACACATATATGTACACACACACATGCACATATATATGCATAGTCCCATGTCCCCCTGCACCCCACAACCTATTATCAGCAGAGATGCCATGGCTTACAGAGTCCTGCCCCCTCCCTAAAACAAGGTAAAGGGAGGATTAGTGCGCACCATTTAGGGGCTCCTTTCAGCCCACCATTTCATTTCATTAGCTTGTGACCTCTCCAGTTAATTATTTTGATCTGGCCAAAGGCTCGGCCAGCTTTTAATGATCCTGACTGACTCACCGCCCCCATCTGAACGCACAATACTTAACACACCCATTGAGGACAAGGAAAAGGAGACGTGAAAAGGAAAGAGGGGAGAAAGAAGAAAGATTGAAAGTGGCATTTACCAGTCACCGGCAGAGGCTGTATGGAAGGGAACCTGGTGATGGTAGGGTGGCGTAACGCCCTCAGACTTTTTGTCAGAATATACCATTGTCCCTCATTGATGGAGTGGCACTCCTTTTTAAAGGGCGAAATCAGCGCAGAGCTTTAAGCTGATTTCACAAAAAAAAAAAAAAAAAGAAAGAATAAAAAAAGGGAATCCGCTGCACGTCCTCCTTTAAAAAAAAAAAAAAAGAACAGTGATAAAAAAGGGGAGGAAAAAAAGCTGGACCGCTATTGGGCCATTCAGACGTTAGAGACACATTTCGGTGATAACGATTACATCCAAGTTTTGTTGTGTTTCATCTAGAAGACAAAGCTTTAACACAACTTATAATGGAAGGCAATTAATAAATATATCTACCTAGTATGGAGGCTTTCAGGTTTCATCTCATCACGTGTTTTTTTTTTTTTTTGACAATTTCAAAGTAAATCTGTGCACACACAATATATATTTTTTATTTAATTATCCAGCTTTGTGACTCAAACAGCTCCTCCTCTCCTCTCCTCTCCTCTCCTCTCGGTCCACCTGTCTCCCTGTTGCTGTGCTGCACTAATTGCCTCTATTTGTTCATCCTGCGGGTGTTTGCGAAGGGATAGCTTCCGTTTACCCATGGCCACACTGCTCCATATTGAATGCAAACACAATAAAATCGAAGCAGCTTGTGGTGTTTAACGCCTTATAAGCTTGCAACCCAATACATTTTTTCATTTTAACCAAAGACGAAGGCTGAAAAGTTTTATAGGTGGAGCGAGCTGATGGTTGGGTTAGTCTGATATTCCCCCCACTCCACCCCACTTCTTCTTTCCGTTCTCTCTAAGTCTGTTTTTGTGCCTTGTATTTGCTGGCAGCGCTGTTGGCCAGTTTACTCTGTCTGGCTATGCATGTAAAGAGTGTCCCCTCTTTGTTCCAGCCTTGGGCCCACAGCCAAGCTCCCCCTTCAAAACTTAAGCCACACACACACACACACACACACATACACACACACACACGCGCGCACAGAACCCCACTCACCCCTTTTTTACTCTCTCAAACAACTCTCTCCCTCTCCCCTGTGCTGCCCTCAAATTGCAAATGACAAAAAAGGAGGATAGAACTGCAGAGACAAGCATCACTTTAAAAAGCAGGTGTCCAGAACTTTTCAGTGCTTGTCGATTTCAAATGGAGACCCTTTAACCTCCGTGCTTTTCTAGCTGGTGGCTGAGGTAGCCAGTCAGAAGCCTAATCAGTCTCGTCTGACAATACTGGGAGGTTGAGGGCTGTCAGTCCTTCTTTCAGACAGGGGCTCCAATGAAGCCGTGGCAGGGGAACCCCTGATTGATTAGTGCCTCTTTATTGAAGTGCGTGTGTGTGTGAGAGAGAGAGGGTGTGTGTCTATAGGGGCCCAGCCAGGAAGCTTTATTTAAATCCAGCGAGAGAGAGTACTATAATTATGACTTTTTCTTTCTGCTGGCCGGTTAAAGCTGACAGAAAGGGTTCTTATGGCTCACTTCACCCTCTCAGCCTCCTAAAGAGAGATTATTACTGGCCCAAGAGCTCGGGCCAGTCAGGCTCATCAGCGTGGCTTTATGGGCCGGAGAGAAGGGCCGGGTCCAGAGTACGACTCAAAAACACACACACACACACAAAAAAAGGTGGAGGACTGCGATGGAGACAAGTCACTGTGTAATCCCATTTCAGCCTTATTCACCGATGCCAGGGGACTGAACAATTTATGTGCCCAGTATGTTAAGTGAAACCAGTTGTAACAGAGGAGCAGCGTGCCAGTTCACTGCTATCACTGGCATTTAGATGTGTTATCCCCTTGCCCGACCCACACCGCCACCTCCAACAGACAAACAAACAAACAAACAAACACAAACAGAAGCCGACTGGGGGTCAGACAAATTAGTAAAATGTGGCCGATCCTGTGTGGCCTTGCTGGTAGGAGGTCTTCCTTCTCTCTCTCTCTCTCTCTCTCTCTCTCTCTCTCTTTTTATCAGGTCATCCACTATCAGTATGTGTCTGCATCCCCCTGCGGTTGGCTGAGCCTCAGTCCTGCTTCTATTGTTCAGTGACAGCTCCTATCTGCTGACCATTTAGAGATATGTATGTGTGTGTGTGTGTGTGTGTGTGTGTGTGTGTGTACTCACCTGCATTGTAGGTGGGCTGCCTCATAATTTGTCCATTTTAACTTCACTTTCATTCATAGCCTCCCCTCTGTTGCATTACTTGCAGATAAGAGAGCAAACACATGCTCTGGTGCAGGTAATAAAGCAGAGGGGTCACATACAGCCACTAAAGAGAGATTTCACTCAAACATTGTAAAGCTGTAATTTGCACCAGACTATAAGGAAGAGTGATTTGTTTTGGGGCGGGCCTGTAATTAAATGAATGATCGAGTGGGTTAATGGTCATCATTAGTGTGTACAGATAAGTGACAAGAAGAAATGTATGCAATATGGGAAGCGGACAGAGACAGAAGAAGTATTCTGATCCTTTATTTAAGCCAGAATAGCAATAACCACAATGTAAAATGTTCAGTTATAAGTGAGTTTTGTGCTAAAAATCTTACATATTATCAGCAAATGTACTTAAAACTGAAAATGCTCATCATTACTGATGCACATCAAGCACCATTTCACTGATTTAGTTGGCCATTTAGCTCATTTTAAGCACTTTATATATGGTTGGTAGGTTTAATCTAAACTCTGCATTACATTTTATGACCTCATGTTACGTTTGTGTGCAAAGTTTTAATGTGAATCTATCAAGGGAAGCTGAGTAAAAAATAAAAGTATTTTCCTCTTTAATGTAGTGAAACAGAACTAAGCAGAATACCATGAAAACATACATGTAAACAGGCCTCAAATTGCTCTTAAATATAGTACATGAGTACTTTAAATGCAATTTATTACATACCACCACTAGATGAGGATTTTGCTGTTCAAGTCACTGTGTGTGCATCTGTATATGAGTTTGTCTTTCAGTGTTTGTGTGAGTGTGTGAGAGAGTCTGTTCACATTGTATTTGGATGATTATAACATGCACCTCTGGGTGCGGCGAGACTTTACCTCTAGTGACAGTGTTGCTTTTTACATGAGCAGACCTATGACAAGACAAAGACACACACACACACTCACACACACACTAGACCTTCAGGTTGTCCTGGAGTCCTTGAACCACATTGTGCTGCCGTGCCCCTGTGGTACTGACATTACACATCACAATTACTGTCACTCCTCAGATCTAACCAATTTGTTGTCCGTAACTGCGCATGGAGGTACACGTATGTGAGGAGTTTCTGGGTTATGTTTGGTTTTACAGTTCTGTGTTTTAGACACACTGAGTATCCATCAGTAAGTGAAAAATGAGGTTATTATGCTATATTAGTATTCATAGATTTAACAGTTTCTGGTTTGGGCTTTCATCTTGAATGAACCTTTTTCTTAGGTGAATAGCAGTCAAGCAAAACTGGACACAGTGACAGACTTTGGAGTCAATATTTAGACTCAGGTAGTAGGTAGGCTTGGCTTTCTCCCCTCTGAGTTTTTGTTGCCGGTGGTAACAGGTTTTGGCCCATGTGAACAAGACGAGCAGCTCTTGTCATTTGATGCCCAGGATTAACAGTGTAATCCTAACACTTTGAAGTGTGCAGGATCTTAGTATCTCACATCACACAGTGCACCCTAAAAGACCTATCATTGTTATTGATCTAAAGAAACCGTCAGCCCACTTTTGCCTTTGAACATCACTTGATTTTCTTTTTCCGCTTTTTAGCCATTGAGAGGAATGTCAGAAGCATTTCTTGAAGTGTTACAAAGAGAGAAAGAAAGAAGGCGGTGACTCATTACATTCATTCAGTGTAATTATCCACATCATAATAAGCATAATAAGCATAAACAGCCCATCTCCCTTTGAATGTTTGTGCCTGTGTGTTGGGTTTTTGACTAATTTGGATGGCGTGTGGCGGCAGGTCCGCTCTGTTCAACATTAATCACAGTTTGTTAGGTAACAATCTCATTCTCTCTATCTTCTTTATGTCCTGTCCAGGTTCATGGCCCCCTCAAGTGCAAGGGATCCACAGGCATCAGTGCACACACACCTACACCTGCTTAAGCATTAACCACGTCAGCCGTAAGTGAACAAATGCACAGCTCCTCGCATATCCTCTCTATCTGTCAAACACACACACATACTCACACCTGTGTTTCGCATCTTCTAGTTGGAGGGGGAAAATTCCGACATGAGCCCATTTATCAGAGGGAGAAGGCAAGCGATTAGACATCGGTGATAAAGATTTTGAGTCAACATCCCGGCAGGTGTTGAGCGTTTTTTACTGCACACAAGTGACTCCACTCTGGGGTCTTTATGGGCAATAAAGACCCCCCCCCCCCATTCCTCTTCTCTGGGCAGAGTCCAGCCTGCAGACAGCCGATTACACTAACTGACCCTGTTCAAATGCGCCTATAGTATAGGTATATAACTATTTCATTGTTCTGCTCTTGCAAGATTTTCTTGACTCATACAACTTATTTCACTACTTAGATGGGTGGAAGTATCTTGCTAGTGTCCATTTTAAGTGCCACTACTAAGCAAATATGGCCTGAAATTGTGTGACATTATGTGTTACAGCGAAGTTGTACAGTAGGCTGCAGTATATCACCACACTGAGTGCTGTTAAACAGAGAACAAATTGTGTCCAGGTCAATGTCAAAACAGAAGGGTTTCAGGAAGTATTTTTTTTTCTTTAAAGATATGTGGCCCAAACTGACACTCTCTGTAAACAATGAACGAGCCTGACTAACTAGTTACATTTGTCAGTTGTCTGATTCAGCAGTTTCTTCTCTTCTCCTTTCCTTAGAGAAACAACATCGGCAGAGCTTTAGTCTTAGCTTATCCATCCAAGGAAGAAATCTCTCTACTCTGTGAAGAAAAATTAAATTAATAATGTACATCTGATGTGAAATCACATAACATAATGCAAAAAAGTCAAACTTGCCATTCCATTGAATTTATAGCAAAAAGGTGCCTGCTTGCTCACATGTCATACATAAACCAAAGAAATAAAACACCCAACTATTTATGGGAAAATTCAGGATTGTCAGATTTGGTTTCATAAATGTCCACTAGTCATCTATCCTCCTTCCAGAAACTAAAGTCTAGGTGGGGGTATTTCACACTCAGTAAGCCAGGCAACTTCAAAAACAGGTAACTTCTAAAATGAAATGGTGGTGGCTGCCTGACAAATGCATTTCCTGGGCATGCTATCACTATGGTCAGGATGAAAGAAAATTATAGGGGTTCAATTAGAATACAAAAGCAAGTGTAAAATACAAAAATGAAAAAAGTCCTTTCCCTTTATGACCAGAATTGGTGTTTTTTCTGTAGTTAACTGCACAATGTAACAGCAAATATCCAAAAAGCAAGTGAGCATTTGAACAACGATGCAAATTATATGTATAGTATCTGAGCTACCAGAGATCTACTGCAAAATAGGGTTAAGCTACTTATTTCATTACAAGTAGTTCATGACTCCCCAACACAGAGGGGCACTGAGAATGTTTCTGTAGATAACTGAGAGTTGATATCCTGTTTTACATTTTGGAAGTAGTTTCTTTCTATCTTATTAGCTAAATGTCACAGGTAGTAGGATATGTGGGCTAAACCTGGCAGTTTGTTGGTGTGAATACTGAAATTTATTCCTAGACTGCTCCTAAACACAAATCCATCTCATGCACTTAGTATTTCATTTGCACTCCATATGTACAGAATATTTACTTAATTACATAAATCATGAAACCATTTGTACAAAAAAACATTTATAGCTGCTGCCTCTTCCTGCCTGTGAAATATCACTTTTATACAAATATTTCTCAGTCACTGGATCGCGTCTGTATTTTCAGACTGGTTACCTCATAAAACTTGTGGAGGCATTGAGTTGTTGAGAGAGTTTGACAACTCAGTAGCCTAGAAGCAAATATACCGTTTTTCATGCTGTGACAGGTGCCTGCGCAGAGACTGTAGATCACTCATCTACAATCACATGAAATATACTGCACAGTGATTGAAACAAAATGTTCCCCTTCTGGTTATCTTTATCTTTGTGGTCCAATGCATAGGAATCAGTGTACCAGGCCACGTAATGACAGAGGTGTACTACTGTATCTGTTTGACCCAGGGGTGCCCAGTGTCGCTGCAGTGATAAGTAATCTCCTTGTAGACGCAGGAATGTGTGATGTGCTTTCACCTCTACTGGGGGGTCCGCATTCACTCACCTCAGAGACAGCGTTGAAGACCTACAGCAACCGCAGGAGCATGTATGAACCCCCCAGGTCATCACGAGCCACCTACTGAAACCAGCCACTCCATCAGACTTTGACAGGGACAAAGCCACAGGCTGCGGAAATTAACTGAGTTAGCCATTCAGATGCTAGTCTCTGCAGAGAAAGGCCTGCAGGGAGAATCTGGTCCATTTGTTCCCTGATCAATCAAAGTCCATTCCTGGCTGTCTTTTTGGTTTGCGATCAGAGAATTAGGTTGGATTGTCTTCCTAGTGATCCATTCCTGTGATAGTTTCACCACAATAGGCAACAGAAGAATGCCAGTTGGTTTTCCTGCAGGGATTCTTTACTGTATTGGACAAATACAGATGGATGGACAGCGGGCTGGGAGCTATTGTTGGTATGGTGGGGAGGTTGTCCTGCATCTGCTGCCTACTGGGACCAGTTACATCAATAATAGTCCAAAAACAGTCTGCTCATTCAGCCATTGTTTGCATGTTGTGGTACACTGATGTGTTAACATATGTACATGTCGATTCCTGTTCAGAAAAAAGACTGTTTCTGTCCCCTAAACTCAGAAATTGTGAGTAAAATTCTATTTGAATTCATGTAAAAATTAATATATTTCCTTTCTGACTCCTATTTACAACATTTAAAGAATCCTTAGAATATAATTCCAGTCTTTTCATCACTTTATTTCTCTAGGTCAAACCTCACAAAAGACATAACGAAAGACACTTTCTCTCATTGTCCACACAGATTTTCCTCTTTTCTCTTCCATTCCTCCTGACCTCTTTCAAGTAAAAGTCCCTAAACACACAAGAACACACACAGACAGACACACGAACCCTTGTCTTGGTTCGCTTGTAAATAAAAAAGATGTATCTTTAATAGCTCCCTTCAAGATAGCAGAAGGAAAGAAGAGTAAATAGAACCATGATAAAGCAAAGAGGGACCAATAGCTGGTGGTCTGGTGTGCTGCCACAGTTTGCTCAATGTTAAACTAATAAGATAATGCATGTAGTCGCTCCATTCAGAGATAGAGCCTGGACAGGGCACTGTGTGGCTTGTGGTCTCAGTGCCTGTATCAGTAGCTCAGATTTTCAGTTAGATAGCGGGGGGCTAAAACATGTGCGTGCTGAGTTAACAATAGTGTTTACAGCTCCCGCTTATTGGCAGGTGTAACTTTAAAGCAGAGTGTTTAGCCCCGTGAACTTTGCTCCTCGGACTGCGAGTGTTTGCCAAAAAAAAAAAGCCTTATTGCAAAACAGGTGAGACGCAGTTTGAGCCAAGAAATAGAAGGAGGGAAAGGATGGGGGACATGTCGAGTTTGATTGCATGTTGATGAAAGGGAAGGTGAATGGGAGAGATTTGAATGAGATTCGCAAAGACAAGGAAGGGAACAGGAGGAAAGAAAGAGGCCCGCTCCACTTGGAACGATATAAAATGATCCTGCAGAAAGACTTAGACTTAGCGTTACTTCCATCATTACTATGCCAACCATCTCTCCAGAGGTGACCTCACCGCCCACCACCACGCTCCCTCACACCTCTCCAACCAACAGATTAGCCCCCTTGGCCCGTGCTCCATTTACCAGGCGCTCCGGGGATGCTCCTGTGCGGCTGAGCGAGTGGGGAGCTTCTTAATTTGTGACCCGTGCGGAAGGCAAGAAGGGAATACGGCAGGGTTTGGTGGGGACATTTGGTTTGAGGCCCGAGGGAGAGGAAAGTTGTTCAAGCAGTGGGCCTTCACAAATGTGACACACACCCACAGGCTCAGAATTTTGAGGCCGGAAAGAAGAACAGAAAGACAAGTGGGCAAGAGGTGGGTGAGATTTTTTTTTTGCAAACTGATGCGCATCTGATGCTCTTTTCCTGTAAAAACAAGTGCAATATTTATTGTGCTTCTTGGCATATGTGCTTGATTTAGTACATTTGTTTGTATGCATAATAAAGAAAAGCGCTTGCTCAAACTTTGCACTTTGTCTGCGTGTTTGTCATACGCCGAACGCCAGTTGAGGTACACAGCGAAAAGACGAGTGTGTAACCTGCTGTCCCTGAGGCATCATCACAAATACACACACACACGCATGTTGTTTTTCCTCAAACAACTTGGGGTTTTGTGTTGCTGGGTTGGCAAATCAAGATTTCTGAGCACCAAAACAATTTTCCATTTGGAAGAAGGAACACAGGTCTTTGTTTATTCCCTGCTTCATTCAATTACCCCCTCTTTGGTTTGTTTAACATTTCATACTCATGATCTAATTTTTGTTTGGTTGCTCTTCAGATCTGTAAATTAATGCCTCAGCTGAGCGCAGAAGCTTGCATGTGGTGCAGAATTCATTAAGCCAGCTCGTCCCCTGCGTGTGTGCACATCGCAGAACGACGGCATCCCCAGAAAGACGGCATGAGTGTGTGTGTGTGTGTGTGTGTGTGCACGCCTGTGTGTGTACATGTGATGCTTCGGTGAAAGGCACCATCTGTTCCATGTGACAGTAATGAAGTGAGGGGCATTGTAGTACAAAGCCTCAGACCCATTCATCACAGCTGTAGGCGGGCCAAGCATATTCCCCCTGTCTTATAAGGATAACTCTACACACACACACACACACACACACACAACTGTATGGTTCTGTAAGTATGCTACTACTACCTAAACGGTGTGCACATACACACTTGTAGATTCACAAATGTTCGCTCTCTATGAAATGCTGACACATTATCAGTGGAATCTCGGCCGTGGTTTCATTTGCATTGTTTGAAGACGCTCTCTGATTGGTTGGTTTGAAGAAACTCTCTGATTGGTTGGTTTAAAGACGCTTTCTGATTGGTTCCTTTGAAGACCCTCTCTGATTGGCTAGTTTGAAGACGCTTTCTGATTGGTTCGTTTGAAGACTCTCTCTGATTGGTTGGTTTGAAGACGCTCTCTGATTGGTTCGTTTTAAGATGCTCTCTGATTGGTCCGTTTTAAGACGCTTTCTGATTGGTTCGTTTGAAGACGCTCTCTGATTGGTTCTTTTGAAGACGCTTTCTGATTGGTAGGTTTAAAGACCCTCTCTGATTGGTTCGTTTGAAGATGCTCTCTGATTGGTCCGTTTGAAGAAGCTCTCTGATTGGTTGGTTTAAAGACCCTCTCTGATTGGTTAGTTTGAAGACGCGTTCTGATTGATTCGTGTGAGGACGCGTTCTGATTGGTTGGTTTGAAGTCGCTTTCTGATTGGTTGATTTGAAGACGCGTTCTGATTGGTTCGTTTGAGGACGCCGTCTGATTGGTTGGATTGAAGACCCTCTGTGATTGGTTAATTTGAGGACGCTCTCTGATTGGTT
>JBAJHX010000081.1:16992072-17005130 GCA_037176925.1 Amniataba percoides | reverse complement strand
AAACAAAACCAAACAGGGCAGGAAGGCAAGACAGGGAGACAAGGCACAAGAAACAACAAAATGCAAACCATGACAGTCTTATTCTGGCTTTCATTTTCATCATATAACATAGCCATAAATGAACCTTACCTTAAACCTTAAAGTATCATTTATAGCTGTGTTATAAGTTGTACATTGCAGTTTAGGTTATAGGTTTCAGTGCAAGTCACACATATTCCCCCAATGCCAGGTTCTTTTGAATGACTACCTAAGCCCTCAGGTGTGCCCTTCTTGAACGCTCTACCCATCCTGCTCCTTTGTCACAGCGGGCTTTCAGCCTGAGACTTGAAAATGTTTGTGATCTCTGTGAAACTTCATTTCCCAGAAATGTGTCAGATGGATTCAGGTATTGAAAAAAAGTACAGTGAGTGAAAAATGCATGACATTTACAGATGTTATTTCTATTGTTTTACCAAAGTTATAAATCATTCTTATCTTCACACTATCTCCGCTATCTTCCCCTTTTTGAACACATTATAGAGGGATTCTCTCGAGCAATAAAGATAACAAGACTTCACTGATTTTACAGTTCCTAGGTGGTCTTTAGTTGAAACTGGTTGTATTTAACACAAATGGTACTTTGATTAAAAAAAGAGAAGAAATTATGATGCAAAAAATGGCACAACAAAGCTAAGATGTCAGTTACCCATAATCCCACAGTGTTATACTACAAGGAATTATGTTTTCTGTTGCAGACACTTTATGGGTTCCTCCTCTACTCTGTGCACTCTTTTATTAACCTTTCCCGCCGCGTCCTATCTCTGCTTTCTGCTGTGTTCGTGACACCACATTTGTCTGACCTCAGGCAAAACCCTTTTTGCTGCAGCATTATTAAGTCACAGAGCACAATGGCTAATGACTGCCCACACAGTTGTTTACTTTTCACGTTTTGTGGACCATTGCAATTCATCGTGGTTTTCCCCCAAGTGGAGACTTTGATACCTGGCCAAGTTCAGTTGGTTTGAAGCAGATAAAAAAAAAAAAACAAGCAAACAAAAAAAAAAAAAAAAAGAAAGAAACAGCCACTCCTTAGAAACAGACTCCATTTCTAAGAGGTAGGCAAATGAGACAGCAGGAAGAAAACCCCTCCACACCTTTTCATAACCGTAGATGCTCCTTGGCAGTTTGGTCAATAAATATACTGGAACACTTCGTTTCAGTTGTTAAGGAGAATGTGTAAAAAGCAGAACGTGAAAGATGATTACGCACATTAAGAGACGTGTTTCAATGCTGCTGAAGCCAAACATGCCCTAAGAGAAATATAATTACTGTAGAGCAGGTTGTGTAATGGTGATTCATCTTATTCAGAGGTTCTGTCACAGACAAACGGATCACTTGCCTGCTCCTCTCATGCAGCGGTATGCTATTAGGACAACATATCAGTGCACTGTGTCAATGAGAAACACAGCGCATCCACTTTCTCTCTCTCTCCACCTCTCTCGCTCTCTGCGGCTGATGGAGGTGATGTGAAAGTAGACAGATGGGGTTGGCAGCCAGACAACAGGCTGTTGTCTTCTGCGTCTGTTACGGGGCTCTCTGTCCTCGCTCCCATGTCTCCCCTCTACTTCTTCTTCAAGTAGCCACGCTCTCTCCTTACTTGAGTTTACACCCTTTCCTCACCAATATTTCTGTGTTTTCACACTTTGCAGGCGAAATGCCACTATAAACATGTTTTCCTTCATTTCTCCTGTTTGCCCTCTTTCACCCCATTCTCCCCTCTCTCCATTCTTTTACCCAGAGCCATTATGGCCCCCACGCTAACAGAGGCCTTCATTAAATGTCAATTATACACCAGAGACCACACAGTGGAAGGACAAGACACAATGATTTCTGACCCCAAAAGGTCAACATGCTTATGGGCATTCAGCTCTTGTTGGACAACAGTCTGTCAACTCTGAGGTCTCTTAGAAAACTTTGAATTCTCTGACCAAGAGCTGGACTAAAACCTAATGATACAATATAAGAAATGTCGTAGTATATAGTAATTAGTATTAAGTATAATACCCAGTCACCACAGGCTGATGTAAATAGAAGTTTCCCTTTGGAAAAAGGGAAAGGGAGTTGGATTTTGAAGTGCCATGCAGCCCCCCCCTCGCTCCATATGTGCACGAGCATGGGAATATTTTGATCGCACATCTGTGCACTCCCCAGCGAGTTGCTGCGCGTGGGTCTCGTACTGTGGAGAGTACCAGGCCAGATGGTGAGATGGTGAGTGTTGAGGGGGGGTGAGGGGGGGTTGTCGCCACATGTTGTGAGTCTCCATTCAGACAAGCTGTGCAGTGTGGACATGCCCCCAGCTCTAAATAAACCTGTGGCAGCACCCAGGGTGGAGCCTGTAGCGCCAAGAGTGGTAGGTAGGAGGGTAAGACGAAGGATAAAGTGAGTAAAGAGATTTCGCCGAGGAGCACATAACAAGAGCCTGTTTGTTGTTTTGGTCGCATGCTGTGCGTTGTCACATATTTTGTCCTGAGCTCCACGTCGGCCTTTGTTTAGGTTTTCTTTTTCTTTTTTTTTTTTTTTCAAATTGCATTGCACATAACGGCACAGCTCTACATTACCAGACATCTATAACTGCCTCCATCTTCTGACCCTGTGTGAACCAAATTCCCCTTTTCTGTTCAGTATCCACACTGCATGAGATTATTTGCACAAGACTTAATGTGTGTGAGAGAAAGAGGCATGGGGGAAAAAAACAGAGCACATTTGCAGAAACAGACTGTGAGACAATAAATGTGAGGGAGCGGTAGAAAGATAGAGAGCCATCTGGCAATTTTTAGCTGGCCGCTGTGAGAGAAAAGGGGGGCAAAGAAGGATTCAGTGCCCCAAATGAGCGCAGGATAATTCTAAAAGAGTGTAAACCACAGTGAGACTGAAATTCTCTTAATTTCTGCCAGAGCAGGCTGTATATAGATAAGAGCATCTCTATCACAGGAAAGATGTACCATTGGGAGGTTTGTGGAGAAACTTCCTGGGGCACATGCAAACCCACCGGCGCAGCAGTTTTATCTTTTCCCCTTCTTTCCAGGGAAGTGCTCCCAGATTACTAATGCATCTCCCTGTCAGCAACGGGCTGAAAATAGGTGAGCGCTGACCCATTTAATCAGAGCTGTACTGACCCCCAACTAAGGTGAGAGCAAACGTTTGGTCAGGAGCTGCAGGAGCGGCTCAGATCATGCTCGCCCCGCGGCCTTTCATCTGCAATTAAAGTGAGGTGGAAATTACAGGTAACTGTCTGAATGGGGCTGGTTGACTTTGGGATAATCTAATGTTTCAACACAGAGGTCATGGTATCCCCTTTTGCAACACTTTCCCACCCACCCTACTCGTTTTAAAGGTAGGACTCCAGATCACAGATTGTTTGTCCAGCTAACTGGTTTAGCGCTCCCTGAAAGGTGGAAAGATGTGACACAGTGTCGATGCTCGTGGGAGACTGATGGTTAAGTTCAGCCGGCTCGTTGACCCACGTCCACCCTCTCTATCTTTCTCTGTGTCCCTCGCTGTGCCCCTCTGTGGCCCCTGGTCGCCACCTCTGGCCCTCTGGCCCCTGACGTCCACCCCCAGTGTGCTCCTGTCCACCCACCGCATCCCCTCAAAGAGCCCCGGGGTCAAACGAGCAGCAGTGAAGGTGAAAATGCATCTCTTCCCCCGACCCGTTTGTTCAAGGCTGCCATTATGCGGGTTGTGATCAAGCAACCAAGTTCAGCTCCAAGATAAACCGACCACCCCTCCACTCCTCCGCCTCCCTCCCTCCCTCCCTCTCCACTCTCTGTTTCCCCCAGGGAGATGCACCCCCAGGCAGGGTGTCTTCTCTCTTTCATTGCACCCCATCTCTGGCAGAGGACCTGCTCCCTGTTTATTCTCTTTTCAATACCCCCTCTTTTGTATGCTCCTTCTTTTTGGTCTTACGCTATCATGCCTGTGCTCTACTCTTTCTCATAACCCTTACCCATTATTTTTTGGCCCTGCATCCTCCACTCTCTCTTCCCTCCCTTATTTTCCTATCGGCATGCCTCTTCATTCCCGTCTCATCTTTTCCTCTCCTCTTTTATCTTTAATCTTCTGTCTCTCCATCTCCTCTCTGATCCTCTCTTTCCTCCCTATATCTCTTTCAGTGTGGCCTAGACACCTCGTAGTCTGGAAACTGTCCCATCCCGGCTCTGCCCCCGAGGCCCTCTGCACGGCCCCGTGGGTAATGGGCATTGTGTATTCCCACTGATCCCTGACGGGGCCATATTGTGCCTCGGCGGGATGTCAGGAGCACAAAGCCAACCGGCCTGCCACATTGTCTCACACTCCAAATGAAGAAGTTCCTCCTCTGGCTCCCAACACAGCCTTGAAATGTCAGTAGAGGAGGAGGAGGAGGTGTTGGGTGCTGTTGGTGTGTGGAAAGTTGGGGTGCTTTTCTTTTCTTTTTTTTTTTTTTAAGAGAATGGATATGTGAGTGTGTGTGTGGGGGGGTTATTGTTAGAGATGAGGGTTGTGTGTTACTCATTAATGCGCCAACACTGCACTCATTTGGATCTAAATCCCACACACACACACACACACACACACATACACTCTTGGGTGCTTGCTCTCACTCTTAAAAGGCCTACATACATGGAGATGAGCACACACACACACACACACACACACACACACACACACACACACACACACACACACACACACACACACACACACATTTGGCTGGGAAACTGCATGTGGATTTATGAATGGGAGCTGTTTTGTGTTGTAAATTTCCTGGATTCCCCCCGCTATCAAAACAACATGAATTTCAGAGCCAACAGTCACTCAGAGCAGGTTAAACCAAACGCACCACTATCTTTTCACCCGTATAGATTTTTCTTTGAACTTGAGCACAAGTTCACTGGCAATCTATCTGCTCAGGTGCGCTGTCACCCTCACACACCATGAATATCAAGGGTAGGATTCAGATGCCACCGAAGTGCAGCTCGATAAAGAGAGATAAGGAGCTTCACGGGCAGGTCTTCAACTTCACAGCTATCACAGAGCAGGAGTGATTGGGAAGAGACGTGCCGTTCAGACACTCTCTGTCTGCCCGCGTCTGTCTAATACAAGTCAATATTAACTGTCTGGAGATAAACTGCTACTTCAACATGCCCCGGCTTCTAATTTCCTGTATTTTTTGTCTGTTAAGTTGACCTTGAATTGATTGATTTCAGATTGCTCATTGCTTTACTTCTATCACTCAGCGTGGCAGAAAAGTAATTTCACTTTGATACACAGACTTTATGGTGAGTGATATTCTTTTTGATCCCCCAAAGGCTGGTCAATAAATGTAGTCGTCATTAGCAGGGTTAGAGGGATGGTCGGACAGAGAGGCTGACTGTGACACCAGAGGCTGTGGCTCAGTCTTTGTACCTTTTTAATAATGAGGGCAATCTATTACAAAAACCCAAACATTTTGTAGTTTTGGTTTTATTGGAGATCTCAGAGGTGGATTTCTAAAAGTGTTTAAAGTCCATTTTTAACTTTCACTCGAAGTCCTCTTGCTAGTTTTTATCCAAGCTTTCAATTCCAAATATTATGTGCAGGTTATAAATCAGTGGAGGAAGTGGATGCCTGATGCCAAGCTTACATTCAGTGAGAACAATGTAACGGTGTCAAAAAGTTTTTAAAACAGAAGATGCAATGTGGGGGTTAGGTTAAAGTATTAAATATTGTTTAAATACATAGAGGAATAAAACTCAATTAAATCACACTGTAATATCACATTTAATAGAATTCCATCCAATTTTACCCTGTGCAATGTTATACAGGATATAATACAAACATTTGAGTTGTTCACTTAAATCACCATATTCTGCTTCCTGTCTCAGACATACATTGTTCCCTGCCATTTAAATGGTACCCATTATTAGAGGAAGGAGAATTAACCTGTGAAAGGCACTTTATTTGGTTTACTTGTCTTAAGTGCAAAAACAGCAAAGCAGCCACTTAATCAAATTATCCCTGCCTGTTGACATTGCACTTTGCTCTGCACAGGAATGTTCATCTCATTTAAACGCACTCTCACATTCCGACTGCCATCACATTTCAATAACTAAATGGGTCACTTAACAAGGATGGTGTTTGTGTAATACTTTCATTTATCAGTGTGTACATATGTTCCCCGCGTATGTTGACCGAAGCCTTACAGGAATCCCCGTAGCAGCTGAATGGGCCAAAAGTACATTTTTATTTGTGTTGCACTTCTCCAACAAACCGCTTCCACCGCAGTGTTTCAAGAAGCTTAATGAAGTGCTATTTGTGGGAAAGGGTGTGAATGTGTGTATTTGCCTGCCAGCTGGAGCGGCCGGGTCAACAGGACGTCTGAGGTTATAACATGCAGGTTGAGCAAACTGCCCCCTGTGAATCCTGTGTGTGAACCGTTGACACTGAGCACAGTTAGATTGGCTGTGGCTATAATACGGACACGGCCGGGGCTCAGGGGGCTCAGTTTGGGGTCGAACCCTGCAATGCCCAGTCGTTCAGACGCCCTGGAGAGAGAGCCTGTCAGCATGTCTGGGGCTGAAGAGCGCTAATCCTCGTAGAACTGGCCACGCCGGGGCCTCGCTCTTGAAAATGTCCATGCTGTAAAGCGACGGCAAATTTTCACTCTTTTCTTTTGCTTTGTTTGTCTGCTCACTTCTTGAGTCCCGTCTGACGCTTCAGTCATTTTAATGTCACTTGTGTCTCCTTCTAGATTAGACCCTGTCTTCTTACTGGTTTTAAAAGGAAGGCCTCCTTTAGTATATGCTCTACGTGGTCACTGACATGACTAATAACATCCAAATTACCATATTTTTCGGACTATAAGACACACTTAAAATCCTTAGATTTTCTTAAATCAGTGCGTCTTATAATCCGGTGCACCTTATGTATGAATTCTGGTTGTGCTTACTGACCTCAAATGGCTTTTATGTGGTACACGGTGCTCAAAAATTGGTCAAAATGTTTTAGTACGACTTTGGTAAGCTACGAGGCCGCGCTGCTTGCTGGCATTACGGCCACTGTAGTCAGGAGCCTCGTGGAGTAATATGTACTGTGTTTAATGTGCCTTTATAATCCGGTGTGCCTTATGTATGAAAATAGACCATTCATTGATATTGCATTGACAGTGCGCCTTTTATAATCCGGTGCGTCTTATGATCCGAAAAATACAGTAATCTAACTTGTAACTAACCTGTAACAATAAAAACTCATATTTCACACGGATGGCATGGATGCACAATTCCCATCACAACGATGCATATTTGACTCTTTGTCAGCTACACCACCCACCTCGATACATGAATGTTGCAAATCCCACACCAAAAACCAGTGACAGGGAAGAGAATCGAAGCTAAATCCAATAGGAAAAAACAAGAAACACCACATAATCTCTACAAGTTAGTTTTCCTGTGCCATAATGAACCTAAGCATGAATACTATTTGAAGTGTGGCAGATTGAACCAAAAAGTTAGTTTGTAGTCTTGTAGTAGTGAATATGACATGCCTGTTTCCGCTTTTCTCTTGAGTCACAGACCATTGATACTCAGCCTCCTCTCTTGTGGTGTGGCAGTCTGTACATACACACCTTTTTTTTTTTTTAGTCCCATTCACACCATCTCTCTGTTTTACATTTCAACTCTCTCTCTCTCTCTCTCTCTCTCACTCGCCTTCTGTCTCTCTCCCCCTTCTCCTTTCTCTGACTTATCTTTCCATTCTGCAGTAATGAGCGTGCGGTAGCTGCAGGCCCGTCCGTGCTCTGTGTTAATCCTTCCTTTCAGCTGGAGGGCCATTTAGAGCACAAGCACCCAGAGCCTGTTCCAGAATTTAATTAAACATTCTTGGTGTCGCCGTGTTACCTTGCACTCTCTCTCTTTCTCCCTTTCAGACATGCACACGCACGCATACGCATGCACACACCCACCTACACCTTAAAAGAGAAAAAAACTAAACAAAAGCGCTTTTTGGAATCCAGAGCTTCCCTACTCATAAACTTCTATGTATGTGTGAAGACATCATGCGTCTCCCATGTCAGTGTGTCCTCTTTATCTCCAGCCTCAAACTGGTGGAACTGATGCATGTTATGTTTACTTTCTAACCTGGCACTGACTGTGCCTCATACCTGTCTGCATGGTTGATAAGTTCACTCATAGATCACTGTCACCTAAACTGCTTCAGTTTTGATAACACAGAAAATATAAACACAAAAAACTGACAAAGCAGCAACAGTCAGTAATGCAGATCAGGTCATCAGATCATGTGTGTGTCATCCTCCTATTTGCTCAAATGTTTATCTTAATGCTCCTGAGTGACAACTTACAGGTGCAATTGGAGGAGATTCTCTCATGGCTCAGTTCAGACAAGATGAAGTATTGCAAAATGGCCGTGTTATTCCTCTACTTAGTGATTAGAGGAGGGCATGTTACAATTTATTTGACTGTGAGGAATTTGCTCCAGGCGTCTCTGCAACCTCATATGGCTGATAAAGTTTGAACTCCATAAATCAAATCTGCGTGTTTCGCCACACCTAAGTCCAATAGCTCATGTATTGTGCACTACAAAACAGGCATGCATGTGCACACTTTTGTGAGCATGCATGTCTGAGACGACCACACAAACAATTTTCTCTGCTAATGGAAATGGGTCTCTGGAGGGTGGCATTTTGGTTGTTGCCATTCAACTTTGGTGATTTGGATTCTGTGTACGTGTTGTTTGTGTGGTGGCTTGGCCCGGACTCCTCTGCCTTTCTGCAAGTCTGGTACAAGTCTGGCAAGTTGTCATGGCTTAATGACCAAAGTCTCTGAGCTCTAAACCTAATCAGGAGGTGGCAGGAGGCTTTTCATTTTTGTCACACACACACACAGACACACACACACACGCATGTACAAGGAGGCAAACATGTATGCAATCTGGCTCTGTGCGCGCGTAACACACATAATATAAGTCAGAACAGTTGGACAGGTGTAAATCATGCACAGGTCAGTTATGCCTATCAGCCAATCGGGAGAGTGCGTCGGTCGAGATAAATCATTTCTCCCCAATCAGATGCCGAGGAGGGCCAGAATACAGAGCTAGTTCCCCCTTGCTGTGAGTGAGTGTGCGTTATCTTCCCTGGACTAACAGAGGCCCTCATTCATACTCAGGTCTTTATAACTGGCAAAAGAAAGACTAATTTGGGTGGAGGTTTTTTTTGGTGGAGGGGGCAGTATGGGGGAGCTGTATTGTTTGCCTAATCCGCAGTGACTGGGAAGTTGTACACTGTGCAAATAACGCATATTTGAGCAGCTCTGCTCCAAAGTAAAGCCCCTTCTGCCCCAAACGTTGAGATAAGCATTGGGCTTGGTTTCATTCAGAGAGCGCTGTCTTAACGGTCAATTTTTTTTGGCTCTCTCCCGCATGCCATTTTGTTTTCCATCAGAGCTGCATAGCACATCAAATCAAGCTGGATATTCCAGCACCAGGATAGATTTGAATGCTGTTGCAGAGGCAATTATGGAATTCTTATCTTACAGCAATTTAGCTTATCAGTGCCTGTATCTGCAGAGAGATAGGGCGAGAGGAGTTATGACAATCTTCTTTTATTGGATAGCAGACAGTCGAGAGTGATAGAGGAGATACTGTAGAATGATGGAAAGTTTTCGCAGCACTCAAATTTTGCAGAAAATCTCTTTTGAAAGTTTTCTTCTTCCCCTCCTTCGTTGTACCCTTTTTTAAATTCCCTCTTTTTACTTCCTCCTTCACTAACTGAGCTTCATGTTTGAGAGAAACTTTCGTATGTTCAGAGAAGCACTTCTCTGATTGATTTATTGCCCCCAAAATGTCCTCCGCCGATAGATGTGGGGTGCTTTGAGTTATAGCTAAAATCATAAATATAAAAACCATCTATGAAGTAGTCCATCTGCATGTCATCCATCCATCCGCTAACCAACAAAGAGGACAATTTCTCATCCAGTCACCCAGACCATTTAGCTGAACAACTAACATATATCAGGCAGTCAACCAACCAGTCAGTCAGGGCAGTGTGCTGATTTAGTTACTGGTGAGTCATGAAATATGTTCCTGGAAGGATGCTTAGAGCAATATCCATTAGTTCGATTACTTATGACAACAAACTGCACAGCAGTATATTACACACTGAGACTCGGTTTTATAGCTCTGGAAAGTTATCACAACTTTCATCGTGATCTGCTGTAGAAATGTGGCATTTGTGTTTAAAGTATCTCTGGAAATATGTTTTTGCATGTTTTGGATAAGCAACTGTAGTGCCTCTTCGAATGTTTGTCGTGTTGTGGTCTAGCGTAGTTAAGCAGAGTTCACTTCAGTTGTCATCCCTCGCTTTAGTTTTTCAGACACTCGGTCTGCTGGTTGGATCAGATCCAGGTTCATCAGCCTCAACCTGTGCAGAGAGGGCAAGGTGAGACCCCACTGAGGTGTCGTAACAATGCATTTTTCCTCTTTTCCACTCCTTTGCCAGGAGCGACAGTGGTTTATTCTCCGTAAGAAAAAGGAACACATGGGTGAAGCTCTGCATGCTGCAGGAGTGGGACAGTCGTGTGTTTGTGTGTGTGACAGTTAGTTGGCATGGTCAGGCATCAGTGAAATGTTTTACCTTGTTTGACGTGGAGCAGCCAGGCTTGTACCATGGCCCCGGGCTGCCTGCGGAGTGTTTTGACGATGCGTCAGTGTAAATCTAAATGTTCTGGCAACCTGCTTTCTCCACAACTTCAAATTTTCTTTCACATGGCCCAGGGCTGACTTCACTATCTTGCCCACTATTTGACTTTCAGATTAGTCAATCTATTACATTACCATAGGATTGGTTTTCAAACACTGCAGACGTTGGAGCACGTAAGTCAAACAGAGTGCACGGAAAGGTTTGATAAGGAGTGCGCGACCAACAGTTAAATCCCCTGTTTATTCTATAGCGTTTTAAGGCTCAATAAATTCAGACAGCTGCAGCAGTTAGCGCCACTGTGTTACCTTTTGATTTATTGTGATAGATCTCTGCATCAGAACTTTAAAGGCCTTGTGTAGTCCAGGCCTTTCTTAATCTCCCGTCATCTGCATGGAACTGCATAAAACTACAGCTCACAATGGAAGCGCAGATCAACACCAACAAGGCTAACTTGTCCAACAAAGTGCTGCTTTATTTCAGCCATCCTTTAAAACACACAAGCTATAATCTATGGGGGGAGTGTTTGGATTTGAGGTCTGAATCTCTCAAAAGCAGTGTTCCCCTTTCTTCCCTTTTTGCTGTATTGAGGAATTCCCTTATCTTGCCCCACCAGTGGCGTAGCACAGAAAAGAGCAGGCTGCTCCATTGTCAGCCCCTTAGAGTTCCAGTCTTGTTTGATAGTGTTTTCTGCGGGTCACTTGACACCCCCTCCTTCTTTTTTCCAACACCCCCCCATGCCCCTTCATTGTTTGCCTCCTCTATTATTCCCCTAACCAGATTCTGGGTGGGGATGAGGGGGGATACTGAGAGGTGGATGAAGGGAGGATAGGGAAGTTTGTCATCGGTTTTGAAACAGTGAAAAGGCCTCAGTCTGCTAGCAGCCAGCCAGGGTGAACCAGAAAACCATGGAACCATATGGAGCCTCCAGACAATCAAATTACTTTTTTTCTCCTCTCTTCTTCCCCCCCATTCATCTTTCTTTCTTTCATTTTCTTAAAGAAATTATCGAAGACCTTTGCATTTACTGCCCCAACAGCAGGGAGGGCATAAGTAGAAGAGGTGACCAAATTCCACTGCTCCTAATAAGTTAATGAAATAATGAGATCATCCCTTGTCCATCGCGCCCGCAGGATCTCTGGGGCAAATGCTTTGCTCTGAAGGTGAAGACCCTCAAGGGGTAAAATTGTCAAAAGCTCCATAGAAAATTTTGCTTTGAAAATGGGACTTCATCAGAAATTTCAGCCCACTCTTTAGACAAAATACATTTAAAATGATAAGTAGATGAATATGAAGGGTATTCAGCAACATATGACTCTCCACTTCACATGGCACTAATCATTCTGTCATTCAAATGAAGTGAAGCACTTGGTGCTGCTGACACATGAAAGGTTTTACACTCTATGAATATTTTCAGTCTGTGCTGTAGACAGAATTATAGCTGATGTGAAGGATGACTGTTTTTGCACCTGTGACAAAATGATTTCACCATCTCCTTTAGGAGTTGCTTCCATTTGCCATGGTAACAAGCTCCCTCCCCCAGCTATTTAAATGGCAAGGTGAGTGGAGAATAGCCAGGGGGTGTTTCATGGGGCTGAGGGACATGCACGTGTTTTGGGGTAGAACTCACGCCAGAGTCAATGCCTGGGTGGCCAATTAGCAAAAAGGAAAGAAAAGACCCTGTGCCATCAACCAATGACGGCTGGGGGCAGCAGAGAAGGGGGAAGGTTTTTTTTTGTCTGTTTTCCTCTCCCTTTACTCCCTCCCTCTGTTCCTCTTTTACTCTCTAACTTTGTCTGTCAACTTGGTGTCCACAGCAAAACTCCATCAGAATACCCAATGAGGATTACTAGACTGGAAGCAGTGGGATTTCTCGGGTTGTGTGTGTCCTGTGTGCGTTTATGTATGTATGCACGGCCGTGTGTGTGTGTCTCACTTGTTTGTGGAACAAAAATGTCCTAGTGTGTCCCTAGACAGACATTTGGCTGTCTCCCATTGGCCATAGAGGATTACAAACCCTCTCTTTGCCTCTTCACACTGGCCCACAGTGCTCCAATCCCCCTGGCTAATGACCCAGTGAGACACATTCATTCCTTCAAATAGACCTCAGATCTGGGCTCATCCCTGATATTCCCTTACATAAAACATTCAAACACCAGAAGCTGATTACCACGAAATCATGGACATTAAAAAATCACATAGCTACATTTTTCTGCTCTTCCCTTGACGATGTTAGTTCGTTCTTTCAAGTTCAAGTTTCAGAAAGCTTTTGTTGGCTTTGATAAGCAACAATCATTTGTACTGAGCTGTCCTATGTAGGACTTTGAAAGCGCTTCACATGAGACATTTATTG
>JBAJHX010000081.1:16977945-16992026 GCA_037176925.1 Amniataba percoides | reverse complement strand
CCGATCTTCCTGTTGTTGTGGGAGGCCCGAACAGACACCAATGAGCTCTGGTTGACACTCGGCACCGTGACTGCTCTAATGCTTCAAGAGATCAACAAGGTGGTGGTTTAAGTACTGTTCCTCCCAGGCTTGCCCATTAATGAATCGGGCGTAGATGGAGCGTAAGAGAGACCTGTGGGAGCGTGTCTTCCAGTCTCCTTTGCTTCATCCTTCGTCTTTGCGCTCTTCCCCTCCAGATATTCCACTGAGCTGATCCTTCCTGATGCCACGCCAAGCCCCGAGCGCGTTACTCCCCTTCCAGCAATACGGCCTATTTATACACATCAGGTTTATGAAGAGTGGAACGCTGCCAATGGTGCGGGAAGCCAAGTGCCGCTAAAATGAGTTCGGATCAAAGAGGGTCCATTTTAAAGTGATATGTGAATGTAGTGATTTTTTTATACTATATATATATACAGTCATTTGTTGTTACTGAAGTAACCAGGAGAGGCATCTGACTCACACATGGCTCATATAATACTGTAAGTGCTGCAGAGAATGATCCCCCTATGAGGATTGCTTGTTTTCACTCTGCTTCAGGGGAGTGATGCTTTGTGGTGAAGCTAATGTTAGCTGGCTTGCAATATCCCAATTAACCTTTCCAGCAAAAATGCATTAAAACATACAGCTTCTGCTTGTTTTTGCTCATATGTACAGCATGTGAATGAGTGTGTCTCCTTTCACACAAGCAGCCTGTTTTAATGACTCCAGGCCTCACTGTTGAAATTGAGAATAACTAATGAGTGTGTGGCGGCGGGCATGCGTGCATTTCTGTGGAAGCATGCGTTTTTGTGTGTGCCTGCGTGTACGGGTGCGTGTTGAGGAGCGCGGGCCTGGAGTGGGGTGCTGCTACTGCATTTGGGTCTTTGTGGCTCTCTGTGAAGCAGGGTCGACCTTGTGGGGCTCTCCTCTGGGGCCCAGACAATGCCAGTGCAGGATTATCCACCCCAGGACAAAGTGTGTGATTACCATGAGAAAACAGCCAGCTCCAGCCCCATAGCCAAGGACTGCCAGGCCTGCTGGAGAGGTGGGCCGCCACTCATTAGCTGCAGGGAGATTCTGAATGCAGGCGCACACTCACCGCCTTACACCACGCACACACACAAGGGAACACAATGACACACACACGCAAATACTGACACGCATGCTCATACTGATACACATGCGCACGCACTCACAAATGCGATTTGTGGCTCATGCATACACAACAGTCGGGTTTACAAACACTACGCAGTTATTAACTTTTCATCATTTATGCAAATGCGAGCCTGTTCTCACAAGAAAGTTATGCTTTGCTGTTATTTATATGATGGCTATAAAAACACTGGAGCCAGCTGGACTAAACCAGGTCTTTTTAATACTAAACCAACGATGCAGATATAGAAATGCTTCATATTCCTAACCAAAAATAATTTTACCAAAAAGTAACACAAAGAAGTGTGAGCCAAACGTTGATGTGGATATCAGCTTCACTGTTAATGCTGTGAATGTGGAAATATGAAAAGCTGCTTTACGAACAATATGATGATAATTTTTACTTTGTTCAATTGCTTAGCAAAATGAGCACATGTCAATTAGGGCTGTGTGATAATTCAGTATTATTGTGTGTCAACTTTTAGTGTAATTGTATACTGCTGATATGATTGTTGTATTTTGACGGTATTCTATTGACCAAATTAGAAATTAAGAGTACATTTCAATTGAATCTATTGTCTCAGACATGTAAAGGGTTTTGTCTCCATTCAAGATAAGTGCAATTCTTTCATGTAATTTATACATATTAGTTGTAATATGTATCAATAGTGGAAAAATATTCTAAATGTCATGATTTCACCCACCCCAAAAGTCAATCTATACCTGAAATTGTGTGTATGTGTGTGAATATGCACATAGCATATTGGCGATGTTGCTTTGTTGATGTGTGTATTTGCATAATGAGCATTGTCACTTTGAAGCAAGTGTGCTTTGCGGTAGCATTAAGAGTGTGTGCTCCACAATGCACAGACACAGATTGGTGTCCCATCCTGCTGCGATGACCCCCGAAGAGAGCGGCAGGTCTTTTGTGGAGTTTGCATCTTAAGCCTCCGATCAGTGGATTTCCCACCTCTTCACTGAAGAGTCTCTCTGTCTACCCTGGATTAAAGGGATGAGCTGATACTCCTCCATCTCCTCATCCATCCCTCTGTCTCCTCCGAGGAGGGATGAGAAGAAGATGTCTTTTGTTGGAGGGAGGGCAATGCACTCCAGTTGAGCTGGAGAGTCTCTGAGTCTTTGGGGAAGGAGAGGAGCAGACGGAGGGAGGACAGGAGACATGATTATTGATGAGGAAGACGTTTTTTAAAAGACGCCTACCAGGAGGTATCCCAGTCCATGGGCACTTGAAGACAAGCGCGCACACACACACACGCTGAGAGAGGGGGAGATTATGAGCGCATTGTTTTAACTGGGTGGCAGCTCTCGGTCATCAGGGAGGTCAAGAGTTCGGTCCCCTGCCACTTTGACCCCTCACAGTTACAGCATTTTTTTTGTGTGGAGCGAGCTCTTTTATATTTCTTAGTCTTTTACAACTTTGTGCTATTTTACGACCTCTTTGTTTCCTTATTGTTGGGAGGGGCAGAAGTAGCAGTGGGCAGGACGGATCGAGCTGGTGGGGAAATGCATTGAATCAGACGTGTCTTATTGAAAACTTCTCTTCCTTTTGACTTTTTTTTTTTTTTTTTTTTTTTTTTTGCACCATGATCCAATCATGTCTAGTTTTACCTTCTCCTCCACTTTCATTTATTCTTATGGCGAACTTCTCCGCACTTCAATCCATCTCCTCTCCCTTCCTGTTCTTCTTTCTCCCTCCAGGGTGGGAGACAGGTCACAGCTGTAGGGGGACGGCGAGCCTGTCACGTGTTGCTTTGTCTCAGCTCTCACCAAAACATACCGACACAAGTTACCCTGGCAACTGCCCTTTCCTTTTAGCCGCCCTACTGTAGTTGGGAGGAAATGGCAGCATTCCTCCTCAGGCCAGTATTCTCTGGTGATTCCCCAAAAGGTCACTTTGACTTTTAATTTCTCTCCTCTGGGTATGATTCATGATTTGCTCTCTTATATGGGCCGGTTGATGTTTATATTTGACTTCTAGAGGAGCTAAAATAAATTCTGATCTGATTGGGCACTCAGCTATTCATCTACCTGGAGATGGCTGCCAAAACGTTATTTCGCTGAAGCGGGAGTTAGTGAATGTCACGAGAGAGAAATGAATCCTGGTGTGTAGCTCTATAAATATTTGACTCTCCTTCCTTGAGCCCTCACCGCGAGAGGAGGCTCTGCCTATTCCTGCTCTCCTCACCAGAGGGAACAGGGTGGCAAGTCGTCTGATTAATTGACTTAAAGATAACATAAATCATGTTTTTTGGGAGACCTAGAAAAAAGTTTGGGCCTATCCTCTGTATCCTGCAGAACATCTTATTCAGCAGTAAATTTGAGCCTGTTATCAGTGAAACATTACGCCGCTAAAGCCTGCCCTGCTTTCTCCCACATTCCTTTGCAGCCTCTTCTTTGAACTGAGCCATGTAGGGTGGTAGAAACCCATTCTCTCACAATACCCACTATTCCAATCTATGTGTCACTTTTCTACTTTTAGCCACTACTTACAGGGAAATGAGGGTCTTATTTGTTTTAGTGGTGAGGTGGTGAGTGCAAATTTAGCGTGACCCATCAGTCAGAGCGGACACAGTTGTGAGAATAGGATCCATGTTAAAAAAATATCCATGTTTTCCACCTTCTGTCTCACACATTTTAGGAAATGTGTGCATACATTGCTTTTCTTTGCGACAGGCTTCCCAGGAGGATAGCTTTCACTTGTGTGTGTGTGTGTGTGTGTGTTGACTATGAGATCATCTGTGAGTATCACAGATGGCCTGGGGTCCCTTTGCTGACATGACTCTCATTTATAACCATCAGGGGTGGATGCTGCACCCATGCCTCTCTTCCCAGCTCATTCTCCTTCTCTCTCTCTCTCTCTCTCTCTCTCTCTGTCAGACACACACACACAAGCAAACACATACATACACACACAAACTATGGACTAGTGCACTCTACCTAGCAACGCTCGGCACTGAATGGCATCACACTGCTCCGTGGTCCAACTCTATAGTCAGCGGAATCAATAGACGGCTGATGTTTGAGGATCTGGCTGCTGTCCACAAGGGGGACTGTTTGTCTTTGCTGATCTGTCATCACAATCGCCCCAGCATTATGTCATCTTCCATTCATTCAGATGTCCAGATTCAGCTGAAAATTACAAAGTTTCATGGTTAAAAAACAGTTTTTGTCTTGGCATAAAAATGAAAATGATCATTTTGATCATTTTGAAAATGATGATGATATTCTTTTGGGAACTCATCTGTCCTGTTCAACAGTTACTATGAATTTTTGAATACCCCAAGTGAGGGAACTCAACAAGCTGTTACACACAGCCCCCCCCTCCTCCCTCCTCGCCTTCACATCCATCCGCACAGCAACCGATGCTCATTGAAGAAAAAGGATCAGCTCCTTCTGGTGTGTTCCCTCGGCCCGTTTAGCATAGGTCCCCACCCCGGGGCCTTCGGGCATGGCTCTGTGCCCTGACACCGGAGTCTGGGGGAATGCACACCCTGCTGAATGCTTTCTAATGGCTCAGAATGGTCTTTAATGAGCTTGAAGATGCTGTGCTCCGTATGGCGCTGTTCACCTGGGAAAATCACAATCTGTGCACCCAAGAACTGGACACAGGCCGTATAGGGACACACACACATTATATAGATGGCTGAAGCGTGCACACACACACACACACACACACACACATAGAGAACAAAATAAGAAACACACATTCAAATGGCTTTTTGCAGCCTCAGCACACTATTGTCCTTTTATTGAATGGAGCTGGAACGTGGTCAGTCACGGTTCCATTAGGGTGCTGTGTGTTTGAGGACTGATGTGCGCTTGTGTGTGTGTGTTTGTGTGTGTGTGTGTGATTTGTTTTGTGTTACTATGTCTAATCTTCTCCAGTCTTGCGCTTATTTCTTATTAGACCTCTTCTGCCTAATGAAAGAATACTGTTTTCCTTTAATAACAAATATTACAATAGTGGAATACATAGAATATGTAAGATGCAATGGCCCCCGCTTCTCTTCATGCTGATGCTGGGCACTAATTAACAATAGCGGTACCACATATAAACCCATTCGTTCCCTCTCTCCACCCCTCCAGCCCCCTCTCGTTCCACCAGTCTCCTATCTACCTCACAAGTCTCTGGGGTCTCATAAAGTAGCACACTGAATTTGGACAATCCAACATGTGCTTTGTTCCCCCCGACCAGAGCTTTTCCCCCATTAATAATCTCCCTGTCTTCTAACCTTTCCTGCATAAACCTTTCTCTCAATAGTTTTCCAGGTTTGCCTCATTTGCTCTTTTTTATTTTCTAACTTTTCTATGTGTATGTTTTACTTTCTTCCACAAGAAGTAAGTCAGTGAGAAATCAAAGGTTGTTTGGTACGTTCATCACTGGTTTTCCTTTTGATGATGTCTTGCCGTTTTTGTGCTCTTCCTAAATCCATCTTGCACATGTTGCTCACAGTTTTTGTGTCTGCGTCTGTCCCTTCTCACTCCCTCTCACTGTTTGTCTCTCCCCTGTCACCTTCATTTGTGCCCACGCAGCTGCAGGACTTTCT
The DNA here is from genome assembly GCA_037176925.1 of Amniataba percoides. Lineage (NCBI taxonomy): Eukaryota > Metazoa > Chordata > Actinopteri > Centrarchiformes > Terapontidae > Amniataba > Amniataba percoides. The sequence goes on along the minus strand of JBAJHX010000081.1, from coordinate 16,986,288 downwards.
AACATCCATGACCAGCAGTGAGAGCTCCTCTATCAGCAGAGGGTGTGAACGTGACCAAGCGGGGACTTCCCTCTCTTCCTTGGTCCACAAAGGCAGGGTGGCCATGCAACAGAACATCAGCACCAACAGAAAGGCACCCGCTTTTGTTTGCATTTAATGGATGCTGCCCATTCACTTATGCTCCTCTCTTCAATCTTAGCTCTTTTTATTTTTGGTTTCTGCCTTCTTTTCTTTTAGCACGAGCAGTGCCGTAAAAGTTTTTTTTTCCTCTTTCTTTCTTCTCTTCCTGTGCTATCAGAAGTTAAATCTGGGCTCCAGTGGCATTACAGTTGAGTGCACATATCACACACATCGCAAGTCAAAGGTGTCTTTGATGTCAACCTATGTAAATCTCCTTCTTCATCCATCTTTCTTCACAGGTTCGCTGCAGATGTGCGCCCCCGCCCCCCCTCCTCACCTGAGTTTTACTGTTCCACTTCACAGAGCATCAGTGGTCAGGTCAGCAGAGCACAGTGAGCCTTGGCTTGTGGGCCCCTGAATCAGGAGTTCAGGGGGCCCCTGCTGCCCGCCAGAGGGAGTACCCGTGGACGCAAGGGGAGGGCCGGGGCGGCCCCGTTTGACAGCTCAACACACAGGGTCTGCTGGTGACCAGGGGGCCGTCGAGGGGGCCAAACTATACTGCTTTAGATAGCACCACACCCCGGTTCCATCCCCCAAGCCTCTGGGCTGTTGTTCCTCCAGAGAAGAGGGTGTGTTTGCAGGAGAGACCAGGCGAGGAGAGGCAGGGCCCGGGACAAAAGGCGGTCCTCGGGCCAGCACTGTTCTGCATGGTAGCGGCTGTATTCTTCTCCTCTCTTTTTTGCCTTTTCTTTTCTTTGGGTCAGCTGCCTTTGTGGGGACATGATGGAGGCCGGGGGGCAGATATGATAGATGGAACTGGGGGGCATGGACGAGCTGAGGGGGCCGCAGGGAGGACGGGGATGGAGGGGCCCGGTGTCGTGCTCCCTGTCTGAGAGGAACGTGCGAGGCATGGGGTGGCCCTGGGTGGTATGCTGGGCCTGGAGGGGGGTGTATAGTTTCTGTGTTGTGTGTGTGTTTCATTTCGAGGGAGTGTGGATGGAAATTGGGGGGAGGGCGCAAGCTTTGGCGAGAAGGAGCGTGTAAGGGATGCGAGGGTCCGGGCCGTATCTATGAAGGAGGACATACGAGGGAAGAGGGATGTTGCTGCGGGTGGGGAATTGTTGCAGATGAGAGTACATGTTGAGGCAAAAGAATCACTTTTCAGCATCGTGGGGGATCCAGCTTCCTTGATGAATCTGCAAAAAAAAAAAGTCCACCACAAGCAGAAATCTCAAGTTGATGAATATTGGCTACCATAGCAAAAATGTTGCATATGATGCACTTAAATGTCAAACATTCTTGTGATATGTCATTTCTTATTGTTATGGATTTCCATCTAAAAGTTGAAATAGCCAATATGGTACTTTGCCAGGGAGAGAGTAGAGACCAGTGAGTCGCACTGACTTCTCCTTGTATGTGTATGTGTGTGTGTGTGTGTGCTTGTAGTGAATGTGTGCACATGCACTGGGTGCTGCTGTATATGGAGCTCAGTTCTCAAGGGGAGAAAAGACAGATGAGTGTACAGAGTTGGGATGAGGCCACAATATTTCATCACAGACAGTATAGAACCAGGGCTGGATAAATTGTTTAAAATAATCATCATATGACCAGTAACATATAATACCACACACACGGCATATGACGCTGTCATCCATTTTGAAGCTCCTCTCTGCTCATCTGTTTCTTGCGTAATCTGCAGAGCATCTCCCTCTTTATTACATCACATCATAAGGATTAGAAATAGTAGTATTCCCAAAGGGATTGCCCTCCTCCTATGGCCTCCTTACTGCACCTTGCACTGTGGAATGTCCTCTCAGCAAGTCAATGACAGCCTGCTTCTCGAATTGCTTCCCTCTCCCACTGTTCACCTTGCAATGTGGAATGTCCTAATCCATAGGGATACACAAACAAGTGTTTATAACCCCAGGAACACCTTTCAGCAATTTGCATAAAAAAACGAAGCCCCATTCAAACGCCTGACACCATTCAAATTCAGAATTTCTTGTTATTTGACAGGTAATTGCAAAAATGCATTCAGTCGATTTAACAGGAGCAGTTATTGCTGCTCCTTCATCTGATAAACACACTCTTTTGTTTCGTGAGCTTGTTTGAAATGGCTCAGATCGTTGCCAAGGTCACTGAATGGGCTGTAAGACATTAAGTGTGATGTCACTGAATGGGGGCCTTAAGACATTAGGTATGAGGCTGCTATTTTTTAAGACAAAAGTAGCAACCTCATGTAACTCCCACTGTAGTCCATCACATTAAGTGGCGGTCTTTGTTGACACAGACGGACCACCTGCTGCATGACAAAGCGCCCCTATGCCACACTCTCACTTTCCTCCCACCAAGAAAGATAGCAAAACCTCCTCCCGGTGCATCACAGGCAGGAAAACACAAACAAACAAAAAGGACACCAGGACAGACGCCAATCTTCTGCCCATCAAATACCAATCACGGCCTGGAAACCTGCTGGCATCCATCCAAATAACTGAAATTAGTATCTGGCAACATGCTGGCCGTCCAGTAACCGGCAGCCTGGTGGCTGTCACCCAGTGCCCAGAGAGAGACATCCTCTTAGGGCTGGGACAAAGGTGGCTGGTCCTCAGGGATTACCCATTAGCATGCTAGTCTGTGTGTTTAACACTGGCCTGAATGGAAAGGACAAGAGCCAGCACCCTGGTCTATTCTTAAGCAGGGAAGTGTTACTGTTTCAGCTGCTAATGCCGGACTGACTTATGCATATACACGCATACATGCATATATATGAGAGGAATTTTTGTTTCCATCGGTATGCTGACTGGCTCAATGACAGCTCATTTTTGTTTTCAAATTATGTACTAAAAGTTCAACTGCAAAAATGGAACACTTATAAAAAATACCAATTTATTCAATACATTTCTTTCTTAATTATTTACAAAAGGAGAGTTTTAAAATCATCTCATGAGGCTTGTTAGCTTTCATGAACCTTTACTTGACTTCCTCCTAACAATGTGGTTGGCTGGCCTTTTGAACTCTGGTGTCCTTTAGCGGTTATCAGACTGTGACATCCACTGAGGTTGGAGCAAAAAATGTTTGTTGTCAGATGTGCAGAAGTGTGATTAGTGCCTTTATGGTAGGAAAGAATGGCATGAATTGCACAGAGAGGCAAGATGAATGCACATATTATCCTCCCTATTCTGGGATTCCTGAATTCCCTAAAGTTTGAACAGGAGCAGGGAAAGTTGAAACCAGGTGGTAGTTGAAATGACTGCTGATTTATTCATTCAGTCAAACCAACCAATTTCTCATTGGTAATTTCTGTGAGTTGGGGTGATCATAGACTTTCATTTCCTCTCCCTCTGTGTGTGTGTGTTAGCCTAATGATGTGTAAAGACGCCTGTATGGAAATGTGTATTTGTGAATCTTTGTGATTGTCCTCAGCGATTGTGTTTTACGGTGTATGCGTGTCAGTGATTGTGTGAAATGCTCCCCTTTCCGTGCTGCTGTGTGTGTGATTATGTGCTCAGGCTCGCTGGCTGGCGGCTGATAATAACACAAGAGGCCGTGTGTTTGTGGATCTCTTAGCAGAGGAGATTCCCACCGTGCTCAGCGTGTCTGGGCTCTGTGTGTTTTTGGGGTTGCACGCGTGACTCCGCCAGCTGTTCCATTCTCCCCATTGGCCCCCTCAACCCTACCCAGCCCTTGTCCCTCGCCGACCCCTCCTTCCCTCAGAGGCCTGCTCTTCATCTGATAAGGGCCACGCTGGCCAAACCCTCAGCAGAGCTCCTCAGAGCCCCTCAGAGCTGCTCCATGCTAACAATACACCCTCCTTCCCCTCCACGCTCACACCATTTACATGTGAAAACACTGGGTCTTATCTCCAGTTCACTGGAGCTATGGCACCGCAGCCAAGTGCTCATGTGTGTGAGCAAAAGTGGCCTTGAGAAAGACAGAAAGAGAAAGCAAGAGAACACCTTTAAGGGTAAATCTATATTTATATCCCTACTTAAGCTTTATATTTCTCCCTTTTACCTGTAGAGAAATATTATCAGAAACTGCGTGAACAAATTAAACCTAATGCAACCATAAGAGTCTCATTTGCCACTGGTTGAAAAAAATTCATGTCTTTTTTGTAAGTGGGACATTAGCCAGCTTTATCACACTTGCACTGTATCCAATAGCTAACGGCTGCGGTAATGCCAAATGAAAGACCCCCAAGAGAGGAAAACTAGTCTCTCTGCTCCATCATCTTGGAATATTGCCATGGTTTCTGTTAACTATAATCCCCATGTCCATGAGCATTAACGTCATCACTTTCCTCACTACTACCATGACAGCCGACTACCATTTTTACTTCTGTACTTTTGTTATTTGTCGCAGCTTGCATCATCTTTACTGTTCTCTGCATCAGCGTCCAGTGAGGGTCAGCTCACTTAAGGGTAACAGGACAGCATCCTGTGGTCGATAAACACTATTTTTGCAGTATATGTAGGATGTCCTCTCTTCTGTCAGTTAGCCAGCTGCTGGGGCAGACCGAGATGGGAGAGACAGCAAAAGAGAAGCGTGCAGGCTTTTAATTAAAGTCTGTGTAGTTAAGGGCTCGGGCTAAGCAAACATGGGCCTCCAGCATCAGAGTTTAAGATGAGGTAAAGGAGAGCGGGGCGATGAGAGGAGAGCTCCTCACATTGGATCAGAAGGGGGGGTGGTGGGGAGTGAAAATGAGAGATGTGCGAGTGTGGGAAGATAAAAGATGAGTAGACGGGGATAAAGGACCATTAGGAAGTGAAGGGCAGGTAAAGGGAATGGGAAGGACGGCGGTGGGGGGCGGCTGCGTGTTGTCAGCAATGGTATCGCGTTATCTGATGTATCATAATGCGATGCGGATATTGGACTGGGCTGGGCAAGATGAGATGCAAGGTTTGGGGTGCACATTACAATGAAAATAGGGGGCGACTTGTGTGATAATATTCATTCATGTATTCACTGATCTATTCAGTGTCATATGAGATGTAGATAGTTGCCATGAATCTTAGATATATGCAGATCTGGAACTGAATGCTAAAGATTTTTTCTAACCATTTAAGTACTTTGACACAAAGCTTGAATCTGACATATTAGATGACAACAGTGTAGCTGACACCAGACTAAGAGCTTCAGTTTCGCACCATGGACATTCTGCTTTGAGCTTTTGTCCTTTATGGTGACATGGTGACACCTATTGGTGGTAATGTAGAATTGCAGGGCTGTGCTGTAATTAAACATTAATGCATTAATACTTGAGGTGACTGGGGAGATGCAATGATATTCATGATTTGAATTTCACAGCGGAGGCTCTCTAAAAAGGGATTCAAATGTACTTATATGTACAATTTTAGTTTCTATTTAGTATTTTTATTCCATGATATGTTAAGCTTAGGCTACTTTGCAGTGCAGTTAGTTATTTCACCACATTTATTTGACAGATATAGCAACTAGCTAGTTTGCTAATTAAGATTTTACATTAAAAACATACAGGATTCATACAGGAATCATGTTGCAACCCATCAGATTTATCTTGTGATCCCTTAGAGGGGCCTGAACCCTCGGTTGGGAACCAGTGAACTAAACTGAACTTATTTAGTACTTAGGATTTATGGATACTATATCTATAGTTTTAAATCCATTACTTCAAGACTTTAAGCAATCACAGTATGGTGCTTTGTTCTTGAGAAAAAGATCTGAATACACCACTGGATGTTTTATTCTCTCCACCCACAGTGTAGATGTCTTTCCTGCCACTAAATCTTTATCACTGGGGGATCTGTAGTCTAAGCTTTGTCAATGTGGGACTCAGCTGGCGGTGCAGCTCCACACTCTGCAATAAACACAAAACTAATATACTAAACTGCTGAGAAAATCTAATATTAGATGCCCAGGAAGACTCATACACACAATCTCTGAGTCAGAATTTTATATTACTTTGAATGTACAGAATACAACGGATAAACAGATCATGATGGGTGATGTCACAAATACGTAAATAACTAACCTTATGAGATCAAATCAGAAAATAAATGGATTTTCACCTTAAACATTTCATAAAAACAAAAGCAAGATATAAACAACCAAACAAAGAGACTGATATAAATTCTGTCCTGAGAAATGTTTTCCAGTTTTACAGCTAATAACATAAATTCTGTTTTAACCAATAAACCTTTGCACATTGTAATACAATGAAGGTACAAACAGTTGTGACACATTATCGTCGCTTTGGAGGGTAATATCCTTGGGTAAAGGTTAATTATGATTATCTTTGGTTTGATTGTTTTTTTTTCTTTCTTGTGCCTGCATTATCACTGCTGGCTCTGGGGGAAGAGTAAGATGCACACACAGCTACATTTAAACATTCAACTCTCACTTTAAACTCTACTTTTAAATAGATTTCTTTACGTTCCCTATCTCCATATGTACAGTGTCGAACAAACCGCTTTGAAATGAGCAAACATAAATCAAAAGATAATAGTACATTGATAAACACAGATCCTTCAGATGTGGATTTCATCAGTTACTGTCAAATACTACAGAGGATGATTTTCCAGGATGACACCCAGTTATATACATTAGAAAATCACAGGCAATACAAATGGAACAATCTCATCTAAGACACGAGATTCTTAAATGTGTGTTTTAACGAGATTACTGTAAAAATCTCAGACCAGGCTGCTGTATTTTTTTAGGCATTTTAAACAGGCAATTTGTGCTCACAAACACATAACATACAAAGGCACTGATGGCCAAACTAACAGAAAAAGGCCTCTACAAATCATTTGTCTTTTTATTTTGTATCTACATAAATACATTATTGGTCTTCAATAACAAATGTCAGGACATGTTATATGTGGTTCTTATGTTTAGAGGAATGATTTATGAAACTCACGTGGACGTAGGATATACATTTATATAATCTCAGCATTATTTAAAAAAAACATCTTGATGGTCCTTTTCACACTTTTAGCTTGGACTTAAATGACAACAAGAAATGGTGGGGATAAAGTTTAAAGTATCACTAAAGGAAGTAAGAAATGTTAATATTTACTATAATTAATTCAGAATCATGTCACTGTTCACATCAATACTGAAAGATTAAAAATGTTGAGTACCTCTGATTGAGCTGCTCTTTTACATCACAACTGCATGTGTTTCTGTTCACTATAAATTTTACCCAACACTATTGTATTGTTTAAAAGTGTGTCAACTTCATCTATAATAAGCCAATGCCGTTGCGAAACTGATCCAAGTAAAGTAAGTCTCTTTCTCATACCTGAATGCTAGATTCATTCATTGCATTCAGGTATTTAACATGACAGAAATCTCTTATTAACGCTGCTATGGGAAATGCTGTAGATGTGAAATGTGAAGTTCAGTGAGGAGTTTTACAAAATGGTGCATGACTTTTAATCAGCTGTCTAAGTGCTGCTCAAGTGTTACACAAAGGAGAATAACAGCACTCTATCATGACTACTCTACAACAATATAATGACCAGTTCAGGCGCTGCCACACTCTGCTCTCATCACATATGACATGTTAGTGAATGGCCACTTAACTCCTGCTCCTTCAGAGATGAAGGTTGAACGCAGCGTTTCTTCGAGGGGAGCACAATTCAACTGAGGTGAACTGATGAAAAATGAATGAACTGTTTAATGTGTAGTGCAGTCACGACCCCAGCAGGGGGAGCCAGCATACAAGATCGGTCCAGCAGAACGCGCTCGTCTCGGTGCAGTGCTTCGCTTGGCCAATGTGAAGGCAGCGAGTTTAGGACAACTACAGTCTACAGTCTCTTAGTCCCTGCTGATTCTCCTCAGCACATCTTCGCAATGGACACTCCCGAACTCTCTTGTGGCCCTGTAGCCTGGTCCTTCAGTCCTGCAGTCTCCACCAAGCAATCAGCCTACGTGAGAGCTGCTACAGCTGGTCCGATTCCTCTCTGGAGCTCAAACTCGGCAGATTGCCTGAGGCCACAGTTCGGGGTGCGTTGGGTGGAGAGGGCACTGCTGCGGGGTGGCTCGGAGGGTCTTGCGGGCCCTCGTACTGAGGCAGCTCACCCTCTGATGGAAGCTCCCCATCTGAGAGGTATGGGGGAGGAGGGAGATCAAACCAAGGAGGCCGACTAAAGAAAAAAGACAGAGAGGAAAAATATGATGTCAGGGCCATGAGGTGTTACATAAGGACTGTGCAATGGATATTTTTTTCATCAAGCAAAG
>JBAJHX010000081.1:16923040-16977845 GCA_037176925.1 Amniataba percoides | reverse complement strand
GATGGAAGCTCCCCATCTGAGAGGTATGGGGGAGGAGGGAGATCAAACCAAGGAGGCCGACTAAAGAAAAAAGACAGGAAAGAGATAGAGGAAAAATATGATGTCAGGGCCATGAGGTGTTACATAAGGACTGTGCAATGGATATTTTTTTCATCAAGCAAAGATTCAGCATGGACCAACCATTCTGACAAAATAAAGTCATTATGTAAGAACCTGTCTTTATTTAAGGTGCTCATTTTTGCTTCTTGCATTATATTTTTTTCTTTTTTCCTTTATGAACATTTAATATTTTACTTTCTAGCCACCATATTATGACTGTACTGAGCTAACTGAGCTAGTAAATTCTTCAGGTTTTATTATGTTATATTAAAATTAGATATAAAAGGAGGCTATTCTCAGTTACAGAGGCAAATTTCACTGCCACTTGTCCTGCATCAGGTTTTTGGTGTAGTCGTGCTTGTGTGGCTTTACGGATGCGGACAAAAACTCCCACACGGCTGTTAGAAACATTATCCCTTTTACCTGACATCCAGAACAGCTTGTGAGTACGATGGCGGTGAGTCCATGGAGAGTCCCGAGGGATACAGGGTCCCCGACAGCAGCTGCAGTGCCTGGGGAGTTGAGCTGTACTGGCCCGCTGCGATGGGGGAGCCGGGGGAGAGACCCGGACCTCCGGGATGGACGTGGCCCCGGTCCAGGATGACCAGACGGGACAGCAGCAGGGGCTGGTGGTGGTGGTGGTGGTGATGCGAGCCGCCTCTCACGCCTCGGGGCAGCAGGACGCTCCGCTTCCTCTGGTGATGGAGCACCAGGGCCAGCAATGCCACCACCAGGACGAAGATGACTGCGCTCCCGATGACGGCGTAGGTGATGCTGGGGTAGTAGCGCAGACGGTAGTCCAGAGTCACAAAGTCCTGCCCTGGAGCTTCTGTGGGAGAGGAAGAAGAACAGCAACTTGAGGATGGATAACGTAGGAGTCTGGGGAAAAAGGAGGATGAGTGGTGACGAGGGAGACGAGGAGGGGAATGGGGGGCAGGAAGGATGGAGATGAGGCGGAGGAAGAGGGAAACAATTTAAGGGAACGGGAGGATGAATTGTGGAGTTGCGGAGCTAAGGGAATGGAGGGGGGAGTGAGGCAGAGGGGCATGAATATGAAGCAGTAAATTGTTTTCAAGTTCACTCTGAAATGTGCTCTGTGCGATTCAACAGCTTCTCTTGGAGATGAGAGCGCTGTGTAATAAGCGTGAGACTTTCCCCAAGGTCTCCCAGAGACAAGGAGAACAAATGCAGGGTGCACAGGCCAGTTTGGCACCCGCAGCTCAGAAGTAGGGACCTCGCTCGTTATTAAGACGACGAGAGAAAAAAACAGAGAGGCTAAAAATTCTTTTGTGAGGACATAACAGCTTACAGCAGGTTTAGATAGAGCGCAACCCGAGCTGCTCTGCACCGAAGATGAGAGAAGGCAGAGAAACACCGGGGGGCCGTCACAGATTACCATGTTTGTCGCAGGGATAGGGGGCGTCTGCAAACTACTTGGGAGTAAAAAGTTGAAGTTCATGATGAGAACTGAGGACAGCATTTAAAAAAAAAAAAAAAAAAAAAAAAAAAAACAATGCAGCAGCCAACTTGCTGCCTGAAATGAGGAAAGGGACTACTGTAATGCCAGGGAGGACTGCAGCTTATTATTCCAGATGGGATGAGGGAATAGCACTTAAACATTTCCGCTGACTGATATTACAGTGTGAGAATTTCAATCAGGCACTCGGGGTGAGGCTCATGTAAATGGTGTTTCTGGTGCTTACTGGCAGACAGTGCTGTTGTAGTAAGGAGAGAGTGGAAGGAGCCCTATTTATTACGGAGCTGCAGTGAGGCTCTGCTAATGAGGAATGAGATACATAAAAGTATTTTACAGTTGCTGTTTCAGTTCAAATTACGCCAATGCCTCAGGGGGCTGTAAACATCAAACCTCTGTGTGCCTCCTAAAATGTTCAAAACCCTCATTGGAGTACTTTCTATGTTCTGCGTTCGAGGTTTCTGTGTTGCTGCTTAACAGGCTCTGTGTGTGTGTGTGTGTGTGTGTGTGTGTTCACGCCTCATATACACTTGAAAGGACTCACATCTCCGTCCACTAGCCATCCTGCAGACAGTGAAGGATAGCGGCCAGAAAGCTTGCCAGGAAATGACCATTACGAGATATCTCGAGGTTGAATCAATAGTCCGAAAATGCTTCCATCTGTAAGGATTAGATCCCCGAAAATTGCAAGGCGGGCAAGCCTTTTTGGAGCTTTTTGAAGTATTCCAGGCTTATATGGACTTACAGGCTCTTGGGGGATATTGTGTTTTTAGCACAGGGTAGAGATTCCCCCCACATGTACGAACTAGAGCTACAGGGCCTCAGAGAATTTAATGAAACATGAAGAGCTCCTCAAAAAGTCAACCGGTATGACCCCGTTATACTGAGTTATAGGTCTGATCCACGGAGCCACACCCACTCAAGTGCCAATGAAAGGGAAATCCAATTAAACAAACCAACAAACTGAGGTTTCACCAGGGTTATCTGCCATAGTATTTCTCAGCCGGGTGCAGTGACCTCCTGAAGCCTCGGCTGTTTGTCCGGTAACGTTACGATAAACAAGATATAAAGTGCTAAGCAGTTTTATCTTCAGAGGTGCTCAATAGCGGACTCTATTGCTGCCTGACATATCTTTGCTACCTGTTCCCTCCGTTTCCAGTCTTTATGCTAAGCTAAGCTAACCAGCATCATTTTTAACTTAAAGATATGAGAGTGGCACCAATCGTCTTGCCTAACTCTCAGCAAAGATGACTAACTTAGTTCCCATAATGTTAAACTATTCCTTTAATTAAGAGAAAGGTGCAGGGGGTTGGGGAGACTATCAAAGCTCAGTATTTGTTGAAACACTTGTGTGGACCAAGCTGAAAGACATCATTAGAGGAGGAGTTTGTTTTTTGTTTTTTTTAGCTTGTTTTCTCTTTCTTCCAGACACCATGCTGCACGTTTCCTCTGTCTACCTGACCTTGAAGGCCTCTGGGAGTCTTCAGCAGTGTCTGTGTGTGTGTGTACGTACACACATTCTGTTGAATTCCCAACAACAACCAGCCTGGCATACGGCCTATTTATGTACCAGTGTGTAGTCAGGGGCCCCATGCCTTAATTAAATCTAATCTAATTCAGATGCTCCACCCGCCCGCCGCCCAAACCAGGCACCAGCCAATAAAACAAGCCCCCCTCGACCACTCCCTTGTGATTCAAAATCGGCCAGTCCTTCACGCTACCAATTAATTATGAACTGGCCTCTCAGCAGAGAAAGGCCAAAACAAAGAAGAATTATTTCCATAATTACCTAGTAAAAAAAAGCACAAATAAAGAGATCCCACCGCTGCCACCCTATGCTGCCTATCAGGTTTCAGTACAGTCCTCTGGGAGCAGAGAGAAACACACACAAAAGGAACTCATAATGCTGTAACATTAACAATGGGGGCCTATTCGGTACATTAGCGATAGAGGCCTGAAAGGCGGTTTCAAATCACACAGGAGATGAAAAGACAGGGAGAAAAAAGAGAAAGAGACTGAAGCAAGTACCCTCTCTGTCAGAGCAGAGGGGTCCTGTTTGTGTCTGCCCCCCCCCTCCCCGCTGTGTGCGTGATTGAGATCCACGTTCTGTGTTTCAGCCCATTTTGAGCCGTTAGCTGTAGTTACGGCACAAAGAAAGGTACGATCGCAACATGCAAAGGCAGGTGAGGGTTTTGGCAGCGTCTCATGATAACAGTGGTAATTTCTTTTATTCAACAGTCATACTCACACCTAGTGCCTTTCAAACATGCACACTTTATGTCATTTGAGAGTTGTGCTCAGGATGTTAGAGATTCGATTCTATCTGTAAATATAACTGTACATCTCTATGAAGAATAGATCCAAACGTGAAAGCTCTGGATTGATGGGCCGCGGCCAGATTTGTGTTTCAGTTACATCAAAGGGGAATAGGACATTGAGGGGTTGAGAAACAACTCTGATGCAATCTTTTTATTGTAAATTCAATGGATGGACATCTTGCCTTCTTTAGGATAGAACCACCTCGCTGATATATATTATGTATAAGACAGGTGACCCAGGTCAATTAACGCATTGTGTTTTACCAGCCTTCAAACTATCACCCAAATCTCTTGTGACTAGTGGGCTCACACCGCGTGTACTCAGACTGCCTAGTCTCACTAGCATCTCTGACAGTGTTACTTTGTACCAAACTCATTTGATGGAACCGCTGTGATCAAAGTTGAACATCAAAGTTCACTACAGGCTTTCCTGTCTTGTCAAACTTGACATGAAAGACTCAAGCACATTCTTTCTGTCGAGCAATAGCAAAGCTGCTTGGACGCTGTTGACTTCAAAAAGGCGAAGGGGTAAAGTCCGAAGGGAAGGAAGCCTTCCTTTTCGCTCATTTAATTTCATACATCTTGTGTGACGTAATATAAATTGGACTTCCAAAGAGATGCAGCACGGCTTTCAATCAGGAGGGAAGTCAATTTCCCCAACTATCTGCACTTTGTAGCACTAAACAGTTACAAGTGATGGACACATACTTGAAATAAATAATAAAAATAATAAATGATTAGCTCAAACTAATGAATAAATGGTAAACACACAGATTTTTCTACTGAAAGTGGTACCATTCCAATGCACACTTGACCAACCTGACCCTATACAGGTTATTGTGGTGATTTCAACATTTTAATAACTTAGTCTGCAAAAAAAAGGTAGCTCCAAGGAGGCTGGGAAAAGAGGAGAGACAGCATATTTGTAAGATTTCAGTCGTGCACTTGACCCTCTCTTTGAAAATGGCTGCACGGACTGAGTCTAGTCTACCAGTACATTTACAGTGTGTGGATGTCCTCTATAGTGAGCGGCTCAGTAAGGGCAAACATCAAGTGAGGGGGTAAACATTGCCCAACATCTGGAGCATTTTGGAGCACTCTTGGGTGAAGCTGCGTGTTGCACACAGATGCATATTGCATCCCACATTAATAACCTCGCTGTGTGGCTCTCCCGGTGACACTGGCACCTCTAACAGTCCTTCTATGCTGTATTCATAAACTCATAAACCTCCCATATGTGGAGGCTCGGGGAGGGGAGGGGCCAAGGTGCAGCCTTTCAACTCAGCCACTTTAATTACATCAGAGTGCCTTCTACCCACATCTCTCCCCTTGTCCTCTCCTCTTCTCTCGCCTCCGCCCCGCCACTCCTGTGCCTTTTGTTTCCTACTCTTGTTTTCCTTTTAATGCTTCCCCGTTTCTCCCTCCCACCCCCCCCCCTTTAGCTTTGTGCTTTCCATAGCTCCCTCCTCTCCCATCCACACGCTGTTCCACTTTGCTCCCCTCTTGTTGGTAATTTTCTGTCATGGAGATGGAGATGACACGGAGATGACATGGAACTCGCCCTGTATGATGTACAACAGCCTGAATTACGCACTCAACAGCGTGCTTATCAACAGCAAAAAGCCACTGAATCTCTTCCATCTTTCCCCTATTTCTCTTCCCCTTTGCTCTATCCCGCCCTGCTCCCTCATTCACTGCATGTTCTCTCTCCAATAGTCTTCTGCTCTCTTTTTTTGCATTTTATCATGTCCCTGCCTGCATCAATCTTATTACCCCTGCGTGAGAGGAGAGAATTATGAGGGACATTGGGAGGTCACAGACAGCACAACAGTGGACAGGAAGGGATGATTTGAGAGAGGACAGAGCTAGAAAAAAAGATGTGGACATGTCCAAAGGGAGAGGGAGGAGATATAGCATACGCTGTCTTTTGAAGTATCACGTGCGTACATCTCATCTCCCCTGCCACAGACTAAGAAAATTGAACTCCACACTTGCTGCTCCAAAGTAGCCTAAAACCTATTACAAGAAACAGAGTCACAGCCCTCCTGCTGTTTGCCATCAGTACCAGGAACGCACTCTTTTTGCCTGGATCCCTTTTTGTGCTCTCTTTTTCTCGAGAGCTTTCTTTTTCCACCTAATTATATTTGAAATAAAAGGAACTAAAACCAGCACTGATGAAAAATACCATCTAAAAACTAGTATTAGCTTATCACATGCACTTTAGCCAACCATAAATGGAAAGACTCTGTCTGTCTGTCTGTCTTCCCTGGTTATCTTGACAACTGTTCATCCGATTGACTTCACACTTGGTGGGTGTTTTGCTGGGGACCCAAGGAAGTGCAGTGTCAGGTGTGAAGTCATTTGGAAGAGTGGTTTTTGAAGAAACTGCACATAGAAATACCGAAGTCCAAGAAATTGGCCTGTTCTGAAAAAGCTCTGACCACTATATATAAGTAATAGTTTGTCCAGCAAAAATGTTCATTTTAATGGTGCATAATGTTAATGATATGTTTGAACTGTAAAATGTCCCACTATCTGCATATCTTCACCTTAATGTCACAGTGAAATGGAAGTTAGAGAAGAGTATAGAAGAGTGTCTATACCTACAGTAACAATTTCTGAGTGAAACAGACAGGGATTTAAATCAAATCCTTACCATGCAGAGTTGTATTGCACATTGTTTACCTCCAACACGTTCTACATTGCTACAACAGGAGGAGGATAAGGGATAAACTGATGAAGACCTTATACATGTTCTCTTGGAAAAATTAAAAGGTTTTTGCAGGTTGAGATCCAAACACAAACCCACTGTGATATCACTCTACTAGCTACCACAACCAAATAAGCTAAATGTCTGGAGTAAACCCACGATCATCTGATTATATATATTTATGTAAATGAACACAGGGAATTTAATTGTCTTTTTGTAACTATGATATGAGATCCTTATCAACAGAGTTGATTTATGTTTGGCTATGGCACATATTAATGTCACAAAATGAGTATCAACAGATAGTCATCAGGTTGTTTCAGACTCTGAAATGTCGATGTTGATATTGGCCTCAAAAATCAATTTACGTCTCAGCTCCAGGAAATGTACATTCCTTGGTGATGAGCTTCGAAATTTCATCATCTCACTCCAGTGAATCAAATCAAAAGCAGTTTGATCACATACATCATGAGACTGTCCACATGATACAATCTAAATCATTCTATAATCCAAGTGCAACAAACTTTTCTGTGCACCAATATGTTTGAGTATCTGTGTCTTTCCAGCTGATGCAACTGTGGAAAGAAAATCCCAACATTTGCATTACACTGTGGCTTAGCCCATGAGCAATAAACAGTATGAGGGGAGGTGTTCACATCAAAATATTTCTATGCTGAAATCAAATAAAACCAGAATACATTGGGGAATGCTACTGAACAAGATGAGACTGAGTACTCATGCACGCATGCCTGCCCACAAATAGAAAATTGTATGCAGCTACTTAAGCAAAGTGGGGGCCGATGTTAGTGCACAATGGGCTATTGAGCATTCGGTGATTAAAACAAGCTCTGAAGCACTCCTTTGTCTGTCTTTAATCAAACTATGCTGCAGATCAACAGCACCCATGTCGTTGGGTTGCTGAGATACACTTCTTTTTTTCTTTTCTTATTTTTTCCTAATGGAGTGCATTCCTTTATCTTGATTGGCCAACTGTCAGAACGCGTACATCCGAAGACGAATGAGCAAAATAAAATGAAAAGAAATCGGGCCAATAAATGACTCCACATGTCTTAATTGCCACACTTAAAACACTTCTGAATAAAAGGAATGAAGATATTTCCCCCCTCTGGCTCATTCCTGAGGGAAAAGACGAGGCCTGCACAGATGTGCTGTACTTTCCCCGTGCACCGAAGACTCATTTCATATTCACAAAGTGCCATCTTTAAAGAGTCCAAAGTGGGGGAAAAAGTAATCATCTTCTGGCTTCAGCATTCCAGGTTGTGCTGCGACATGTCGAGTGCGGCTGTCTTCAGCTGACGGAGGTTGGTCACAGCAGTGCTTTCCCTTATTGCAGAGTCACTTTGGCTGACACTGATTACAGGTGCGGGGCCGCTGGCTCATTTGGCAGCTCTGCTGCCACAGCTACGCCTACAACGGCGGAGTGATAAAATGAAGTGCAGATCCAGGGACAGGCTTGGCCAGCTTGTGGCTCAGCACATTAAGTCCAGCATGAGTGAAGGGACCATGAGAGGGGAGGAGAGGAGAGCAGAAGGGGAGAGAACGTAGCCACTAGGGGGCAGACAGTTCTCATGTTTACTTGGCAGCTCGCACACGTATACTCACACTTCATCCGTTAGTATTGGGCGGGCATCCAGAGGAGGGGGAGGGCGTGCACTAGGTTGAGAGTTGTGTTGGGTGGGGGGGTGGGGGGGGGGGGCATGCCATCTGGCTTCAAACACCCACAGATGCACACGCGTGCAATTAACACACAGATCAAGTGCGTGCCAACCAGGCACACACTAGACGTGCATGACTACAACTTCCAGTAAGTTCAAACACATCCATGCACCCACACATGTGCACACGGACTCCTTTCTGATGCTCATACGAGTGAAAACGGCAAAACAAACAAAATCCCAGAAATCCTTTCATCCCAGTCCAGAGCGTGCTAACTAAACCCAAGCCACATGGTGGGGAAATCTGAAAAAAATCGGAGGGTTGACTACAAACAGCAACATGTGGCTTGCTTGGTGCACTCATGCTTTTGCTCTCTTCAGACTCCACCAGCAGAAGAGAGGGTGAAAAACAAACTCTTAAAAGTGACTGTGGTGGCTGTGGCTGCAATAAACTTTGCTAAAAAGGATGATAAAACTGAAACTGTCCCGCTTTTATCGGCTTTCTGACCCAATTTACACCTGCTATTAAATTCAAGTCTGCATCTGGAATATAACACAATCCCTCCACTGCACCCACTCCTGATAGTTTTTTCTTTTCCTGTTGTCTGCATTCTGCCTGCATTGCGATTTGCTCACATTTTTGTATGCACGCTATGCAAAGCAGGTAAGTAGGTGGGGAGGCAAGAGGTTCATCTTTTGTCAACAAAAACCACGTAGGTGAGGCAAGGTTACTGTGCAGACGGTACCTTTTCTTTCTCTGCAGGAAGCTCCCGAGAACAAGTTGGTTTTTATGGCAATTGTGTTTTGCAGCAACAGAGAGTACTTCAGTATTTTCTTGTTGACTTTGGAGGTGAGAATGTTTTGGTGCATTATTTTGGCTGGTAGTGGTGCTAAGCCAGCTGTGATTTTATTTGTAACTCACGAATACTCGCTGTCTCATGTCCAATCTCTTGGCAAACTACAGTAGATAAACTCCAAGGTGGTCTTGCTGTTCCAGTCACATGCTAAAAATATTTGTGTTCATTAGCACCTCCCATTAACATACAACCTTTATCTAGATAAGGCATCTGGATACACTTAATTCTTTGCATAATCCTCACCCACATCCCAACTCACCTGTTTTCACTGTTGCACTGTAGATGTATGGTGTTTGTTTGAATGCTGCATCTTACAAATGAGACATATCTAAAAAACACACACCCCTGTGGAACGCTTAGGTATATCCTATCTAGTAGAGATCTGGAGACACCTGATGTTCTCACTGCAGGCTAGACCAAAGTGTGTGCAGGCTGTCAATGAAAGGCTGCTGGACTATTTTATTATGCTTCTGCTTGACACATTGTATTTGCAGCAAATTAAATACTTTATCGCTCTGACCTGCCACGGCCTTCTGAGCAACTGCCTTCATCCAATCATTTCAGGACGCAATCGTTTCAGGATGCCTGCATTTTAATCAAGAGAGCGAGCGCTGTCAACACATTTTGACTCTTGGATTTTTTTGAAAATGGGATGCTAGTTGTAGGACTATTTAATCTATAAAAGAGCATTTTCACCTGTTTTAAACCTCTGCTCTCTGGAGATCTTTGGGTTTTCAGCCTTTGCTTTTGTGTGCGATCACTCTCGTTGTCCTCTGCTATGTTTTATTGTTTTTATAAACCCTCTCTGCCAACAAACTTCCCCCTGGTGGGGCATGAAAGATTGATTGATTGAATGCTGCTCTGCCAAGCCGAGCTGGGAAGCAAAGCATGTTAACCGCTCTGTGATAGGACTGTTCCAGATCCCTTTGGCATCCTGATATTAATATTCATGTCCCATGCTGTCACCCTGTTCCTGTTGCTGTGCCCTGTCATGTACTATATGTCTGTTCTTGTTAGCATGCACAGAGAAAGAAGGATTTAATGGGCAGGCAGTGTGTGTGTGTGTGTGTATGTGTGCATAGTTCTCTATAAGCCCGCCTAACCTTTTTTTTCTCGTTAGGATTTTCTGGTTTTATGGGAGAGAGCAGTGAAAGTGTGTTGCATGTGTTCACCTGTATATTTGTCTGTCTTTAATTCTGTCTGTCTGTACATCCCTCAGAATGTGTGTGTGTGTCTGTGTGTGTTTGAGTGCCGCTTTGGGGAAGGGAGGTTTTCATGCTTCATCGGCCCTCTATTTGCCTGTCCTGTAATAACTTGTCCGCTCCATTGCTTGCCACTATCAGACCCCCCCATAACACTCAGTCACAGCTTACTGTGGGCCGCTAGAAAGAGTGGAGGGGAGGTGGGCTGGAGTTAATGGATGACTTCAGCATCTGGTGAACATCCACAGGGGAGGGGGACAAGGAAGAGGGGAGAGGAGGGACGCATGTGAAGGACAGCACAGGGGAGGTGAAAGGAGGACAACTGGATAACAGCTGTTAGATGTTGACTGTAAAATAATAGAGAGCAATGACACTTACAGCATACATACCCCACAATATGCACGTGCTTTTAGATACATGTCTCTATTATATACTTGATCTATAACCATAGCAGAAGTGAACTAGCTGGGGACTAAATTTCTTTGAAAGGTTTTTGTTAAAATATGCTGATTTGCCCTCTGAGATGAGAACCTGTCATTGTTTTGCAGAGAGTTATGTGCTGGACCAGTTCTTTGCTGGGTACAGTGACTTCACGGTGTCCTGGCATCACCGTAACGTTGCCAGGCGACCGGTTAAGACTCAGTAAAGTCATTGCACCAGAACAGTCCAGTGCCTTTTAAAACCAAAACAATTTTTTGGGGGGGGATTAAGGAAAATGATAATTATTGCTTTAGCAGTGCAGGGTATTTGTTCCTACTGTTTCCAGTCATTACACTGATTTAAGCCAAGAAAGCTGCAGGCTGTAGCTTCATATTTAGTTACAGGTAACAGAAATGTATTGATCTTGTCATCTAACTCTTGGCTTGGAGTGGATAAACATATTTCCTAAAATGCATACTCTAACCATTCCTTTAAGACATTTATTAATTTGTTAATTAACTGTGATGATGAAATTGATTCCTTCTTGAATCAAATGAATAAAACAAATAGAGAAACAAGAAAAAGGCAAAGTTTCTTCTTTCCACATCTATCGTTCAAAGGACCTAATGTTGCTGTTGGTGAGGGAACAGCAGTGTGAGGTGGAACAGCAGAGTAACCGCTGCTGCACAGTGGGGAAACTCTCGCAGGTGTGTTCATGAAATCAAGCTTTAGAGATTCGCTGAAAAGACGGCCTTTTTTTTGTGTATCACAGACCATCAGACTCAGCGGGGACTGAAAAAACAATGAAGCGTCACTCGTCTTTGTATTCATAACATGTTGCAGAGGTGGGAGTTACAGTTTTCTTTTTAGAAACCCTTTCAGCAGTTGTGAAGAGTGGGCTATTTTTTTCCTGGAGAAAAGGGAAGAATGGGGAGGGTGAGAGGTTGTGCAGGATGGTTGAGAGGCTTTGACTGCGAGCCTGTCACCCCCAAACCTGATGGGTGTAGTCACCATGGCAACTGTTCTTTGGGGCCGAAAAGGTGAGGCTGGGGAGGGGCGGAGGCTGGCCTGAGAGCAGACACAAACAGAAACCCACGTCCGCCTGACGCATGCGCACAAACAGATGACGCCCGCAGCCGAGATGCGATGGAGATGAGCGATAAGACTGTGGAGATTAAGAGTTTTATTCAGGCCTGTGTGCTTCTGCAGAGATCTGGATCTGCAGGCTTCAACCAGCCTCCTCAGGAGGGACAGGAGACTATTATAAACTGTAGCCTGCAGCTAGTGCAACGAAACAGCAGGCAGGATGACACGCAGGAGTCACAGAGGAGACGCAGGCTCATCTGACAGCCTCGGTGACAGGAGGCTGATATGGGACGACTGAATGTTGAGGGAAAATTGGTTTTAGTGACTTATGAAACTTTCATACAATACGAAAGTTGCACTAGTTTGAGCTGAACTAGTTGGGGGCTGACATTCACAGATAATAAGGATGTTCACTGAACTCAAATGTAGAAGTACAGAATGTGAATATTTTAAAAATGAATAGACTGTTTTGTTCTTCTCTCAAATACATTTCTGCCAAGAGGGTGATTTAACATCATAAAGTATACCATAATATGTTAAAATTGGTAAGAAAACAGAACAATGTAAGCACAGTAGGGAATTTAAATGCGCTGCTTCCACATTTGTTTGCCCAAGAGAGTTACACAAATTTTCTGTAATGACTGTGGATGAGCGTCATTAACCATAAACTGCCTGAACTCCAAGTGTTTTTGAGGTCAGACAACAGGAGAGGGGACTGTGCTGAACTGCCAGCAACCCACATTTTTAGCTACAGCATGACGTCGCTCCTCACCTCTCTGCTTTTAAGTGTCACACTCAGTCCGTCACATTTTTGGTTCTGCTCACCTCAATTTAAGTTTCACTGTCGAACAAAAAACTCTGTTTCATAGCACTTCAGAGCGTTCAGATGTCTGCGTGACATCTGGGATTCTTCAACTTGAGAACTGTGCTCCTCCCTAAACCAGCAACTAAGCAGCCTATACACCTTTTCCCAGACTGTAAAAGGCACATCCAAAATAATTCAAAACGCCTTACGTGGCTGTGAATGTTTTAAGTCATTCAGTACAACTTGGGCATGATGCCAAACATTTTAAATGACATGGAAGGTCTGAGAATAATTATTATTTTTTTTTTTTTTTAGGAGGTTTCATTCTTACCAGTGTCAGTGTGAAAATCAAGCAGGGGACACAGAAGGTTTATTCAGAATTGTTCATCTGTCACAATGAAGCTTTTGTGGGTTTTATTTTCGTGGTCATTGCTCGTTGGGAATGTGTGGTAATTCAATGTTCCATATGGGATGTTTGGGAAAAGCCTCTTCTCTGGAGAGCATTCATGGAGGCTCTAACATTTAAAACAGGAAGGCACGGTGTGGCTTGAAAGCAACAACAGCTACAAGCTGCTTCTATAGACCATAACAGAAACGGATGAAAATGATAATGTGAGTATTGTAATCACTTTCACTAGAACCTTTAGACTAGCAAATCTGTAAATGTCACTGAATCCTCGCCTTCACTAATAAGGAACTATCTTGTTTTGTCAGGAAATCAATGTACAAACATGTCATGTTTTTAAAAGAATCAATTGTAATGAGCGGTGTGTAACATTGGTATAGGCCTTTCATAAAAGCTTACTGTACATGTACATGCGATAGTTATCACTGTAGTTAGACAGCTTGTGCTCGCCTTACTCTCTGAAGGGACCCTTCCACATGTCCATACACTCAAATCAGTGTATGCTTACTGCTGCTTGTTTTATGTTGAGTGTGCGAGCTGTCGGTGTGGACGTCACTTTTATTGATCACATAAGTGGCAGTTAAGGCATCAGTCATTCTCAGGCTGCCACTCACAGGTTCACCTGCTGAGTTTGTCTCACAGCGCCCTGGTGGCAGGCAGGTCTACAGATCAGATTAAAGCTGGGTAAAGAGGTTGTTGTGGTGCCGCTTATTGTATCAGTGCTGACATTATGACACATAGTGATGCAGTGTCTGTCAGTTTTTGGCCCCCGTCAACACAGCACTGAATTCAGACTCAAAACAACTCAATTTTGTGACACATTTTTTCAGGTTGAGCAGAAAGTAGAAATACTTTGAACTTGGGGTTAAAATCCAATTATTTTATATGGTTCATACTAAATTAATGGAACCACATTTCAGCACGTGTCTGAAGCAGAGCTCATTATGTTGCCTTTTCGAATACACAAGATGAGGTCTTATGACAAATTATATTAATTCTAAACACAACAAGCAGCCACTGACACTAAATACTGAAGACAAACTGAATTTTTAAGTCAGATTTTCAAAGTATTACACGTAAGTGTTGCAGCACTCTCAGGTTTAACTTTGTCACAAACACTCAAGAAGACCACACATACACACACACTTTCACACACTCAAGAGCATGCATGAGCACACAAGCAATACATTCCTGCTGGTAACCTTATCTACTGAGAAGTGGTGGCAACAGGAGACAGTGTTTCACAAACACGGCGTGTGAGCGAGGTTCCAGTTGAAAGCGTTTGATTTAGTTCTCAGCGCAGAGATCATAGTTACACAGACAGGATTAATTAAGGTGTGTGGAGACATCTCTCTCAATTATAATGTAGAACATAGACAGTTACAGAACAACTCCAGATATTTTTACATAGATTTAGCATCCGTCAAACCTGCCAACAACAGATTTTTCAGATTGACTGTCACTGCTGTATACTGTGACATGAGGCCAAGTACTAGCTAAAAAAAAAAAGCTGAAGAAATAAAACATCCCCACAAATCCCTGCTTTAGCAAAATGTGCAGACAGTTCATACGCTTGTTTCTCTGCACATCCATAAGTATGCAAAAGGGCCAGTCAATACTGTTCAAGGCCAAAGGCCAGCATGGAAAGCCTGCTCTGGGCTTATCAGCTGAAGGTACAGTGAGCAGCCGCTCCCCTGCCCCCACACCACAAGCCCACTTTATCCTGTCAGGCCACGCTACGATAAGTCTGAGCCCAGAGAGATGAGGGGTGCAGGGAATCTGGCTTCAGATCAAGTGGGATAAAGCCTGCAAAGGCACACACGAGACACACACATTCATACTGCACATACGCACACAAACGCACCAACGAACACGCAACATGGACACACCGAAAAAGTTGTCTGCAAAGAGCTTTGAAATCTTTTGCAGCCATGCAGAGACAAAGACACACACACACAGACACACACAGACACACACACATACAATATCAGTGCCCACATACAATGCCAGTCCTCCCATGGCTTCAGTTTCTGCCCTGTTCTTCTCCTGGTTAAGAAACAGAGCAAGCCCCCCTGATGCCCATTTCACCATCTAATCCCCTCTCCTTCAACAAAGGGCCTGGTCAGGCTGGCGGAAGCGAGGAGTGCACTTGCGTCTTTTATCAAAGTCAAACAACAGAACAACACAGCCCGTTGCTGAAGGTCTATGGCTCCTGCTCATATCTCTGTGTTCGGCTAGAGGGGAATCAATGGCCTCTGTCTGAGCGATACGGACTGGAGCGTGATGGTCAGTTGCTCTGCCTTTTGCCCTCAAGCGTGACAGCTGATGGTTGAGGATGCATTAGAAAAGATTGGGGATCAGCGCCCGAAGGGAGGCTGCTACCTGGAGGTCAGAGATAAGACTGGTTGCAGAGCGCGTGTCTCAGATGGGTGTTTGAAGTTGTGACCTTTTTACGTAAGAGAAGGTGAGGTGAAGCCAATCAGTGAGGAAAGCCAGTCATGCATGCACGCTGTGAGCTGTGAATGAACAATGAGGCACTGCGCTGATGAAAACGAAGATGGGATAGAGAGAAAAATCCCAGCAGGAGCGCTTGTGTTTCTCACCAGAGGGAACGCTAAGTATGTCACCATCTCTGTGTGGTCGTTTGCATACTCCCTTTGCTATTATTGCATCTCAAAATTTCTTTTGTCTCTCGCTCTCATTTTCTCTCCCCGCACATCTCTTTGCATCTTCTTGCGCACTTGCGTGACGCACACACGCGTGCTTGAAGACACAAAAAGACGATGTCAGCAATGTTCGGTAAATTTTGAAGAAGTGACATTCTTTGCCGCCTCCTTTCTTCTGGGCAGTTGCAACTCCGTAGCTTCGCTGACCAGTGGAAAACAAAAGAAACCCCTTTTGTTGCTGAAGGGAAATTCTTTAACATAGCACAGCCAATTAGGATCAATGCTTCTAAATCAATTATGCATGTGCTATTCTGTATGTACTGTATGCACTAGAGCCCCGTGGCTTATTGGCTGAATTGAATCACTGGGACTCACTGTGTGTTTAACCTTTATAAGTACGAAAGGCAGATATTTTTTTCTCTTCCTACACTCTCGCTGTACAGCTTAGATCTTTTGCTCATTCTTTCCCTTGCAATCTCATTCCAACACTGCCTTTGGTTTTTCGTCCATCTTTATCAACTACATTTTTCCCTTCCTTTGATCACTAAAAGCTCAATGAAGGTTTGTTTTGCTCTCTCCCTCCCAGATGTCTTTGTTCCCCAGCTTTTTATCAAACATTTCAGCTTCTCTATGCCTGTTGAGCCTTCATCCGCCTTATTCTCAGCAGCATCCTATTTTAATGGTTTAGGCAGCCACATTAATGGGTTCCTCCAAATCAATAACAGCCAGCCACAGTATATGTTAACATACACTCATCCTTTCCAACCCAAACCGACCAGCGTCCACGCGCTCACACACACACGTTTGCTCCGTAGCTGTAATTAATGCTTTGTGAAAATATGCACATTTATTCATGATCCCATCCATCAGCGGCAGGCTCATGCATGCGCACATTCTGTAGCACAGAAACACAATCTCTCGCCCACGCAGCCGCTGATGAGACAGACCACACATCAAGTTGTAGCACACAGTGCAGGGGAGTCAACTTCAGGCCCTCCTAATTAATAATGCAGCTTCCAGCTATGCATCATCTGTAGCCTGGGGGACTTGTATGATAGAGTGTGATCATGTAGTATGCTGTGAAGAGTATGTGAGCAGAGGCAACTTCCACAGATGCGATCACAGGCACAAAAAACAGGAACACGTCTGTAGCTGTATCCCATACCACACACTGCTGTTCCATGCTAAA
Source organism: Amniataba percoides (assembly GCA_037176925.1). Lineage (NCBI taxonomy): Eukaryota > Metazoa > Chordata > Actinopteri > Centrarchiformes > Terapontidae > Amniataba > Amniataba percoides. The sequence goes on along the minus strand of JBAJHX010000081.1, from coordinate 16,960,937 downwards.
AATGTATGGCATCTAAGTACTAAGAAAAAGGATATCAGATGTGTGCTGACAGACTTCAGTCAATTTGAGACTTGGGGAAGCTATCACCAATTAACAAAGCCACATTTTTTTTTCCAAATGCTTAATACTTCATATCAAACTCTCCCTTGAGCTGTATTGTCAACATCATTTTTTTTTTTTTGCCCACGTGCAATGTATTAAATTAAGGGATCATTTTCAAGGAAATACAAAGGAACACACAACATTCTCAAGCCTCTGTAAGAATTTGCATGTATGAAACTAAAACACAGCAGGGGCTAAGTGAGGCTGTGACGGTCATTAAACACCAGTTAGGATAAAACTAAAAAAATGGAGCTATATCACCAAGAGTTAGTTTGGCTACACTGAAGAAGAGTTCATGCTGACATGCTAAAATGCTGTGCTGTGCTAAAATTAGCTTGGAAATAAGGAATAACAAGAAAAAAAGAGTCCTCCTTATGCTGTATGAAATTTTAAAGGATGGCCATATAATTTAGGACTCCTCCTCGGGGAAAATCTTTACCAACTTTATGACCACAGTGTTGACCAGCCTACAACCAGACACTGCCTACGGCCTCACTGTTTGCATGGTCAAACAGCAGAAAACGGTACAGTAAAATTTGAAACAAATGGGAGTGATTTCAATAAAAAAAAGGAATAGTGCTTTCTAAAAATGGAATAACCACCATATAGTCTATGCTTCTTGTGCAATAAGTCTTGTTCTATAGAGACATCCCAAGCTATTCTTGGAGAAGGGAAACTCAAGAAAAAAATGAAAATGAAACTTAATTTAAAAATAAAAATAAATAAAAAACACAAGTCAGAGAAAATTACAGCATTTTGATGACATTTCTGTGAATATAAACAGTGCTAAAAGGTTTCCCAGTAGACTGACAGGGCTGGAAGATGCTGCTTTGAGAAACTAGGCTAGCAACTAGAAAACATCACTCGAAAGCCATCCCTTAGGAATATACCCAGTTGGTCTTAAGATCCACATGTATTGTGTGTGGTCTACAAGGAAAACGCCTATAGCTCAGCATATATAAAGCCAAGGCACATAAAGTGGTATTTCACAATTACAAGAATAAATACATGCAGATTATGGCCCGTCTGAGGTGCTTTTATAGAGTCAAATACTTGCTCCATGGAAGATAATCCTGACGAATAAACACGTTCTATACAGTGATGGACCTACATCATGTGTGGTTTTCGATCTAATTCAAACACTTGAAATATAAAAAGCCTTTTTTTTACCAAATGCAATAATCCTGCAGTTCTAGTAAAAAGAAAACGGTTGACTGATTTCAATCTTGGTGTATTTTTGTCCGAGGTACTTGGTGGCTATGTGGCCGGTTTTGGAACCCACACATCTGGATGACAGCTATGTTTAAGTGTATGACAGTTTCTCATAGAGGGAAGAAATTTCACTCTATTTTGGTATTCCCCAGCAGAGGTAGCCCACTTGTAAGTTCCTTAATAATGTTTTGCACATGTACTCATGCAGCAAATTCAGCTCTCCCGCTCACCATTGACACCAATGAAATCCCATGACATTTATTATACTGCTCTTTTTTCTGCACTTTTCTGACTCATTCTGATGACAGCTCTGCCCTTCTGACAACTAAAATGACAACATAAAAAACTGTTAAGATTTATTCTGACAGAGGTTTTAAAGAAGTTAATTTGCACATCAGCCAAGGAACAAACCAATGAAAATATTTTAATCGATTGGATAACTACTCAGCTGATAAAACAAAGTGATTCAGAGTATCACCTAAAGGTCTTTAGGACTTCATCTGTAAATAATGTCTTTTATTTGTCATTTTATCAGCCCTTTAATAAAAAAGAATAAAGTTTCAAACCCCAGGCTACGGTGCTTCACACAAGACAACAAATTTAAATAAATGCTACATGAATTGCTACGAGTCAAGATTGAGCTAATCTTGGTCATCTGTCTGCTAAAACCAGCCCTTAGAATATAAAATATGAAAAAATATATCCTCCTTTGTACTTTAAATACTAAGATTATATATATGTTGTACACTGTCATGGTAAGAATCTATTTCTCTTTGGTATTCAGAGAAAAATATTGCACAAAATAAATGTATATATTTTTTCCCATCTCTGTTGCAAAGATATACTGTCATTTGAACAGCCTTGCAGCTCACATGCATACAGTATTTTACTGATACTGTATGTTCACATGTCCTGTAGGCACATTTGTCCTTCGCTCTTGCACATTCTCTCCACTGCACAAAGCTGCTTAAGGGAAGGACCAGATGAAACACACCACACAAATGTCTTTCTATTACTGCACACTATGTCTCTTGCTCCTTTTCTTTCCCTGTCCTCTGGCTCGCTCAATGTACAGCACAGCTTTAACATGCCTCTGGCATATGGGAGTCCATATGACAGCATCAAACAATGAGAACAACATAGAGAGAGAATGGGTGAGGCAGAGAGAGAAGAAAAAATGGATGAAGAGAGTGTTACAGGAAATCATAAAAAGGCAAAAAAAAAAAAAAAAAGAAAAAAAGAGAAGAAAAAAAAAAGCGCCGTGTTTAAGCCTTGCCCATTTGAACAAAGCGGCCACAGACTGCCAGAGGAAGCGAGAGCAGAGAACAGAGGCGAGGGGAGAAAGCCCATGATGAGAAGAGACAAGAGAGTGGGGCATGAGGAGGTGAAATGGTAAAGAGAAGTGATGAGAAAAGGGTGGAGATGAGAGCTGAACGCCAAAACTGAGAAAAGTTGATGGGAGGTTAATGGTACATGAGCAGAGCAGAGCCAGTCAGAGGGACAGAGGATCACTCCGCTGGAGCAAAAAAGAAAAAAAAAAAAAAAAAAAACAGATGACAGCAATTGGGGAAAAAAAAGGATGGTGCAGAATCCAGTAATTACCATGAATGAGACCACTGTTGCATGCAGGGACTAATCTAGGCCCCTTATTCAATCTCTGAGCTTCAAGTATGACCCCCCTTCAAATTCTCACACCGGGTGTTGTTTCACTTCTCCCTCCGCTCTCCTGTCATCATTCGCCTTCCTGTTCTCCATTTTATTTACTGTGTTCATCCTTACTTTCTCTCCATTTTTTTTCCATTCCCACCTCACCAGTCTGGCTCGACTTCAATCCACTCATCCTGATCACTGACTTTGTTGTTTCCTCTTCCCTACATCTGCTCTTACCTTTGCTTCCTGCACCTGTCTCTCAGGTTTCTGCCTGTTTATTCCCACCACAGCAGACGCCTTATTTCCTGCGTACTTTCTCATCTCTTCCTCCGCTCACTTCCACTCTCTACCCTCCTTAGTGGATTTTATTTTTCTCTTACCCTCTCCACCAGCATCCATGACCGCTTCCATGGCTACTGTTTTCCATCTCCCTGTTTCCTCCTGCTTCTTTGTCCTCCTCCTTGATTTCCTGTCTTTCTACACAATGAATCTGGAGGGGTTTTATCTATTTCTCCCCAATGGCTCTGCCACTCTCCCTAATCCCTCATCTCCATCAGCTTCCCTCTTGCTCTCTATCACTCTGTCCCTTGTGCTTTCCTTCCCTCTTCCGCTCCATCGTCTTCACACTCACATTTTGCTCTTATTTTCATTCCACAATCTACCCCCTCGCCCCCTCTGACCGTCCTCTCACATTTCTATCCCTCACACCCTCTGACATGCGATCCCTCTTTTCCCTCTCTGGGGCGCTTTTCTTTTTCCTTTATTCCACTTAAGCCCTCCTTCTTTTGGCATTTCCCTGATGGATACGGACACATTGCATACTTCCTGAAACCTGCGCCCCCTCACCTTCCTCCCTGCCCCAAACATACTTCGGCATTCTATCACCTTTATAATTGCCGCGGCTCTTTGTCTGTCGAGCAACACCTCCAGCCGTATCATGGCTGGATGCACACTTACAGTACTGGCAGAAAACGCATTTGCAGAAAATAACCCGGCCCATTATAGTGAGAGCTGACTGACACCTAATGCATCGCTCAGGGCTGTCTATCTGTTTACTCCTTAATAGCGGCACATCATTTTGGTCCGATGCCAATTTAGGAGATGCATGTGGGGATAATGCTGTCTCTTAGTAATAATTCATACTGGATTAGGTAATCTATACACAAATGCGCACCATGGAGGAATCATGCATGAAAAGGTAACGTGGCACTGAGTGATCCAAACCCCTGGCAACGTGGCAGCCAATCAGTGGTATTTTGTAGCCTAAAAGAGAGGGGGGCCACTTCTTTTGATAAAATGAAACAGAGCACCTAATCCCAGTGTTGATTACTCCAGTTTTATATTTAGCTTCCCTTATTTGCTTTAATACACCTTTCTTTCAACCCTGCAAAATTATTGCACTTCTGCTAAGTGTCTCTGCTGCTTATGGAGGGTGTATTAGACATGCCTAAAAAAAAGATAATGTGGTCAAAAAGAATTGTGTGTGTGTAAGGAGGGGGTTATATTGAGCTCTGGGCGCAGAACCGTCACTTAAAAGAACTGTATCTAAATTTCCCCAACACTCATCAAAGCTATCCAAGAGACTGAAATCACATTCAGTGCACCTCTTTGCTCTGGTTTCATAATTGTCTCCATTTTTAACTCAATTTAAAAATGCAGAAACAGCAGTTTTTCCCCTCTCTTGGGCCACAAAGAGCCAACAGAGATAAAAAAATGTCTCTTGTACAAAGTTATGGAAACATTTCTAAGAGAAACCGAAAACAAGAAGGGATTAAATTTTCCTTTCAAGTTCTTTTTACTGCACGCGGAACCTATTAAGGACTTCATTAATAATCCTGAAAGTTTTGCAAAGTACTAGTCAAAGCATCTGCCACCACTTTACAGCTATTGAGGACTTTAGCAGGGTGACTAATGAGCGGTCAGTATCTAGGATCGGTGCAGCCTCGACACCTCTTGGTCTTTCTTTAATGTGCTATTGTTGAAGAAAGGTAATGGCCTTGTGAGCACCATGGGACTTTACTTTAGTGCAGACTAGGCGGGCACAGTTTTATTAAATAGGAACAGTATTATGAAAAGAGTAGAGGAACTGTAACCGAATTAAATGATTTAGATGCAGAGATGGAAAGAAAAGACCTGGATGGAGGGAGGCCCATTGAAGCACCCTTTCCATGGTGAGCTCACCTCCTTTCTGCTGTCAGACAAGCAGTTAGTGTGTGCCGAGGGGCCAGTGAGGGGCGCGTCTTTCAAGCCAAGTGTCGACAGAGCAGGGAAACGTTGCAGTTGAGGCTGGGCTTAATGCACTCTCATGCAAATGCGGTGCTCGTAGAGGCACAAATCAGCGAGCTAATGAGCTTGTTTTTTGTCCTTTTTGGGGGTGTTACATTTTATAGTGTTACTTAAGTAATGTAATGGTTCAGAATCGCATCATTCACCGTGATACAGTGTTTTTGGCACAAGCGTTGCCATCACGGACCAAGCCAGCTCAACTGCAGATTGACACTTGCGCTATATTATCTCTTAATGGCAAACCTGAACTTTCCTCTGAGTCATCCATCCAAAAAGCTATTAACGCAGATGTGCGGTAAGAATGACAACAAGATGCAGTTGTACATACATGAACACACACACACAAAAAGCGCCCTCACACAAAGTACAACTCTACCCAATAGCAACAGCAGCTCTATTGTTCAGAGTGAAATTCCTCCACTCGTCTGTGGGTGCAGGTCGTCACTTGACCACCATCACCATGGTGACCGAATGAGGATAGGTTTAGGAGGGAAAGGTTGTTAATTTACAGGAGCCTGAGCAGCAGCAGCGGGCTGACTGGAAATGATTCAAGGACGGGGGTGATTCATGCAGACTCAGGTCCCGCGAGTGACCCCGCCCCCCCGCCGTGTGGTCATATCCAATGGCAACAAGGTCTTTAAACAACAGGAGCTCTGAAATGGTGACACTTAGCCTTGGTGAGTGGGAGGGATGGCAAGAAATGAATGATGAAACGAGCATGGATATATATTCTCAGATAAAGCACACACTTTACTAAAGCAGCATGTACACTATAGATGGGTGGACGGACATAATCGCAAGAATTCATTTCCACACAAGAAGCCATGGATAACAAGAATATAAAGGCTAAATGCTTCTCCCAATTGAAAATGCACTCTTACCATACTGGAAAACAACTACTATGAAAATCTAGATTCTGGAAATAGGAAGTGGCACCCGTCTCAGTCGCCAGCAGCAATGTGCAGCGTCTTGCCAACTGCTTGGCCTTGCTCTCCAGCAGACCAACAGCCGAGGGCCCCTCAGACCTGCTTTGTGAACACGCTTCAGGCGAACAAAAGTGAAAACCTGAAACTTTTCCAGGGTTCAAATCCATGGGCGGTGACATGTGCAACTTCCCCTATTTGTGCCTGTCAAGTACGCGCTGGCTCTGATAAACTGGCACTATTACATTCCACTCCCACACCTCAGTCTGCTGCCATTATATTCCCGTACGCCATTTCGCGCTCCCTCCCACACCTTTCTCTCTCTGCCAGCGCTCTCTGAGTGCTACCGACGACGGGCACGAGCAGACCAACATCTCCGCGTCACACTCGTCTCTACCAGAAAAATTGCACATGGATTAACTTGTCATTTTAATCTATAGTGCTTATATTATTCCGGCCCCAAAGTCTGGCAGCAATCAATGGAGGAGGACGCGGCTGTGTGAGAAGCTATTTGCAAGCGAAAAGGACACCAACAATGAATACAGACTGAATATGGAGGGACTTTTAATCACTCTGGCATTCTTTGTTCTTTATATATCGGGCTGACGCTATATATTAATGTCTAGTTTACTGCGGACGCTAATGGAGAGGCAGAAGTTACAGCGCGATGTCAGCAGACAGTCACTGTATACGCAGCCTCGTCTGAATTACTGGTGTTTATTGGCGCTGTAAATGGCAGGGCTGTGAAGACAGGTTGTTGAATACACAGTGCTTATGCAAAACAGCAGATGCAGAGCTAGTGGATCCATGGAGTAGTTCTTACACAGCCTTAGGAGGATATAACAAATAGAAAGCTGCAGATTACTCTCTGTGGGAGGGAAGCATCCCTGGAGTTTAAAATGAGGGATTTGACTTCTCAGAGAGCAGCGCTACGTACACAAACCAGAAGGTTAAAACTGCTTTTTGCACTGTTGTCAGGAAAAGTGATGAGACAATGGTGGCCAGAATAAAGCTTATGATAACATTAATGTTTTAGTCGGACGGGCGCTGTTATAATAAATTCCATTGACAAGCGCAGTGAAACAAGTGATTCGCTGAAAGGCTTATCAAAATGTACAAAAGAAACTGGCAAGTTTAATTATACACGGTCATGTTCTCAAAAAAAAAAAGTCATTCTGCAGCTGATCTTGGACCATGTTTAGCGAGTGACTTCATTTTCATCAAACCACTTGGGGTCAAGGGTGATGTCAGCTGCCACTGCTTTGACTGTGTACTCATGTAGCAGACTAATGTTAATTGTCAGCTTTCTACTCTTATTGTGACTGATGGACTCTGAGGACCTGTAGACCAATGATTACTCTGATGGGGTCACACAATGCAACAAAACGTGTTAGTGGCAATTCTACCTCCCAGACCACCCTAACTCACTGCCTGCCTTTACTGGAGTCTGGACATTTAGAAAACGAAAGACTTTGAGGCAGTGTGCAAACAAAGGCCTTGCAATGGTTGTAATTCCTTCATTATAAGAGTCACACAGTGACTTTGGGCAGGAAGACTAAAGATATTTTTGTTTACGATGCATTGTAATTTAAATGACATGTCGCACATGCTGTGCATGTATTCCACAACATGTCCTGAATATTTCTGAACCATTTACTCTCCAGAATAGATGTCACCCCTTTGGTTCATAGAGACCTAATTGATGTTTCGATGCTTTCAAAGTGTTTTGTGAGCCACAGGCGGTGCTGTCTTCATGAGTTTAAAGATTTATTTGCCTTTTATTTGTCCAATTATTGCACTGATACTAAAATAAATAGTCTAGGGGAGACGCAGCAGTGAAAGCATAAATCTTCCTCATGTGATGCTACGGTGCATCATGAAACTTAATGCTGGACTGCAGAGCCTCACCGTCACAGCTTCACGTCATTTTTATGTGTGAGAACAAAATAAAATGTGGACGTTTGTGTGTGTGTGTCGTCCACTGAAAGAACAAAAGCACACGGAATCACATGTGCACACACAACCACAACAAAGGCCATTGAAGCTTGTGACTATACAAAGCACACCTTATCTTTAAAAAACACACAAAGCCATTGAGAGCTTCTGAAGTCCTCCAACCATCCTCGGGCCCTCTGTTCCCACCGCCACAATCACTTCCACTTCCCCTCACTCTGTCACCTTTTCTCTCTCAGAGCAACTTCAGTCGAGAAAAGCTTGCTTTGAGATAGAGGAGATGTGAGAATTAATCACTATCACACTCTCCCACAGTCACCACACCATCTGATACTCTTTGTCTACTCGCTTTAATTAATGCGTAATGAGAGACGCTGATGTGTGCATTTTAAATCAATTACTTTTCTTAAGCGGCTCTGAGGGAATTCTCAGTCACTTTTTAAAAAAAAGGCGTCAACTTCTGTGCTCATCACTTTTGTCTGTTAACTCGTCAGTGCCATAACCTTCAGAGAGTTACTTATGGAGGATGCGGTGATATTTTTGCAATTAAATATGCAGAGCAATCGGTGAGAGATGCAATGTGACTCTTTGCGCATGTGTGCGACCAGCGTGTTCGCGCACACGCTTTCTTGGATGTGCAGAGTGGCTCTCTTGTTCTCAGCGAGGGCTCCCCCAGCATCTGGCCGTGTCCCGTGTGCCCCGCGGCGGTGTTTCCGACAACAATTCGTTGCAGGGGCAAACAAGCGCTCCATCACTGCGCTCTCTATCCCCTGCTACACGGAGACAGGGGGACCGGGGGAGAGCAAAGAGGAGCTCAGCTTTGCAAAACTGGCTTTCATGTCATTTCTGTTTCCGGAGTTACGCTGCTCGGCCTCGGGGCTCGACATGAGATGGATGCCGCTCTCATCCTCCTCGCCTTATCGCTACCCCTCACTCAGTTTTATCCAAATCCCTGCCTTTCTCTACCGAATCACCTGTCTCTCTCTGCTTACCTCCATCTTCCTGCCCATTGCTATTCATTGCCACTCGCAATTCGCTTTCTGGTTCACTACATTATGTTTATGTGGTGTGCTTTCCATTTCTTTATCTCTGTTATCCGTTACAGGCTCCGAGTCCCACTCCTTCTATCTCACTGTGTGGTGATTGCACCAATGCTTTTCCAGAAGATTGTGCAGTGTTACGTTGCTTGCCACTTTGCCACCTCTCTGCTATTTCAAAAATCAATTACCCATCAAATACAACGATAAACAGTAAAAGCAGCTCTGTGCTGCTCTGCTTGTGTCTAACTGTGCCAAATTGTTTAAAATCACTCTGATGGGAAATAAAAACATTGGAGGCATAAAAAAAAAAAAGCTATGAGCATGGCACGGTTTCTGTAGATCTAATTATCTGACACCTCTGGGGCAGGATAACCAAACACTATCCCATACACGCAATGATGATCTGTCTGCCGTCAGGCTGCGTGCTGATCTCTCACTAGACTGTTCAAATCAAGGAACCAAATGTGGAGACACTGAAGCAAGTAATTATGGGTAAGGAGGAAGAAGAGCTGAACAGAGAAAGAGGTACAGGAGAGACAGTGAGGAAGGAGATGCTGTGCTCAGGTGGCTTAGAGCGGATATTGTATGCCTTATCTGTCACCTGCAGGTCTGTGCTTATTATAGAGAGAGGCAAAGTCAGAGCAGAATGTAAGGTGAGTATGTGTGTGTGCGAGCGAATACAGGCAAGAAATGCAGAGAGTCAAACCGCAGCGATGCTTTCACTCCTTCCAGAGTGCCGAGGGTCATGAGAAAAACTAACTAAAAAAAAACCAAGCAAACAAAGAAAAAAGAAAAAACCCGAGCTGCTCCTCCTCGATGCGTTCTGAAGGTCACAGCAACACCGAGCTTGCAACTTCTCGACGCTTGTACTCGACGCGGCGCTACACAGGCTTTTCAGCAGCAAAATAAGCGGGAGAACATTTGGGTCATCTGCACACTGTACATACAAATACAGTCGTATTTTCAAGCAGCACCGATGGGGAGTTTTTGGGAATACAACAGCATGCACAGGTTAGAGGTGGGTGCACCGGTACATTTTTGTGGAGGCTGATCGAAAACTACTACTGCCTTATAGTCTGCCAGGCAGACAGGCATTTTTATCATAAGGAAAAGATAAAACCTGGTACTCTGTCATAAAGCACCTGAAAACATTTTAGTGATGGAGGCAGTATGAGAAGCCTCTCAGTCAACCATAGCAGGCCTTTTAATAAAATGGCTGCAAGGCAGAACACTTTTTGTAGGAAATGGAGTAAAATAATTGAGCTCACGGCCGGCATAAAGAACTCCTCAGATCTTCAAGGAGCTCACAGTGAGGTGCAAAGATGCGATAGGATATAATGTATCTCACTAGTAACAGACTGAAAATGTTTTCTACCAGAATGCTATGCTGAATTTGATTGTTATTTGTACATAATATAAGCAATTCCAATAATTCCCGTAGATTTTCTTCTAACAGTAAGCTGTTCGATCGTCTTTATGTAGGATCCAGTGTTTGTTGTGAAGCCTGCTTTCTAATGCCTCAGACGGCATAACGAGACGCGGCCGCATTCTGCCAACCAGCGCCGGAGTTGGTTTTGTTCACTTGTCAACAAGGAAATGGAGTGGACACAGATATCAATCAATATTTCTGCATCACTATACAGTTCTATTCAGCATTCTGCGGCTCTGCATCGAGTTGCAGAGTCTGAGGGGGATGATGGATGGACTCTCTATCTTTCTGTCTCTCTCGCATTCGTGTACGCAGGTAAAAAAAATCATGTGAATTTTACTAAATGAGCTTCGCTAATTAGGTAAAATAAAAAACAGACTGATGTTAGCATATTAAATTCAGATTTGTGTGGTAATTCATTCGCAGGATTAATTGCAATATGCAGAATAATCATCTCCTTCGACCGTTATCCGATCAGTAGCTTGTCAACGGTGTCACATCACAGCCATTTCTCACCGCTGAGGAATAACAGAACTGTTTTATTATGTTTTAGAGAATAAATGATGTTGAAAAGCTTCACCAGGATTTACTGAGTTCATATCCTGATGTCTGATGTGCGACTGCCGCAGAGCTCCATCCCTGTTTATCAGACATGTTTCGCCTCTTGAGTTTCGATCAAGTTTCTGCTGACTTTGCCAATCTCAGTATTGGTAATAACATTACTGTCTTGTGAGCTATAGATGCTGACAGGTTACTGTTGACTTCTTCTTTTCTTTTTTTTTTTTTTACTCCACACTTAGCCTGTTCTCAGTTTTGTTATATCTGACAGACTTTTTTTTTTTTAAACTGTGTAACGTAAATCAATGTGACAGCAGCACCTAGACAGAGGGATACGAAGACACGGGATTTCTTTTAACAAAAGGAAAACACTGACAGTGGTCCACATTTGGTTGCCTGGGGTTATATGCACATCAGGGTTGGACTGCTGGCAGAAATCATGTCGGCTCGCCGGTGGAGGTACAGCTGAAGTGTTGACAGAAGCTGACTGTAGCGCCTGTGAGAAGTAAAGCTGCCAGTGGAATAAGAATTGTACGCCAGATATAAGTGGTACCTGCCACTGTATGAAACTCTCTATACCAGAAGACATCAAACTCACTGTCAGGGATGATACTACGGTTATTTGTGTTACAATGTAAAAACAACACAGTGCTATGAGTAAATTAAATTTTGCAGCATTACCACTGATGATGCCATGGTGTGTTTTAGCATGTGAAAGAGGCGTGAAGTGAAGTGGCTTTGGTTGTGTCTGCACAGACTGCACACCACATTTTCTAAGTGATGTTTTCAGAAATATCAGAAGATGTGACATATTGAGTGGCAGACTCGTCCAACTCCTCTGTCGTCATCTTATCCGGTTTAATAGAAAAGCTAAAGACTGTGTTGACAAGCTCCCGGCTGATATATTTCTAGCAATTTTTGGGCCTGATTAAATTCAGCTCCAACTCCAGTTTGTCACAACAGATCAAAGTGGCAGTGGTTACCTCCCAGTCTCATTTTTCTGTTGTTGTTCACATTTTTGTTGTTGTTGTGAATAAAGGGAAAGGAGACGGAGATAACTAATTTAAGATTTCCCCTTTTAACTGTGCGAGAAAACTTATCTCAGCCATCCAGCATAATTGGTTTCTCTGCAGCTATTTCTGACTGAATCGCAGCGTGTAAAGGCTTCTATTGTTCCGCGTACTGTGTTTTCTCCAAAACTCTCCACAAAAATATTATCATCTACATGACCGTTCTCAGTATACTGGAATTACAACACAAGTGAGAGGGGCTGCTAATACTTATCTCCACATCAAGGGAGTGTTACTACGTCGTTTCAGTTTCCTGAAGAGGTTTTAAAATTGTCAGTCCCTTAATTATATAATTATTGACTATTTCATCTCATAAGGTAAATTATATATGCAATATGTCTAATGCAGCACACTTGTTACTGTTACTTAGGAACAACTTTTAAACTAGTATAATACAGACCTTCAGAAAGAGTAGTTTGTTTAAGAAATAATGAGAACAAATAACAGCATACATATAGTCATTTTCTGTTGTACATATGGTCCCTCCATCTGGTGTTTGTGGTGAAGTAGGCACTCTCTAATTCTGCTAATTTTGCCCACAAGTAATTGGCTTCAGAAAAGTGAATGCTAATTTCGCAGTGTAATGTGCAATGCTTCATACTACATACTTATTTACATTGCCTGACACTGTCGAGCTCTCGGCTGGTCTACAAAATAAACAATGTCAGATTTTTTACACATAATCTATTTGTGTAAGCTACGATATAACCGTTTCACACTCTTCTGCTTCTTATCGTATACACATATTGCTATTTCTGCATGAATTTAGGACATTTTAATGTTGTAAATATTTGAGTCATCTTAGTCAGTCTGCTGTTATTGCCTACAGCTAATCAAAAAGGACCTTCTTTACAAGTTATGGTTGTAATGTTGTGACTGATTTTACTCTACCCTTTCAAAATTTGCTGCTGCAGCGGTCCAGTATCTTCACAGGGGAAAAAGTACTAACGTTTCTTAGTACTTTATCCCCCGTTGCCCTTTCCTCTGTTTTGAATTTCAATGAAATATGCCCGTTAACCAACCAAAGGCCAACCAAATGTGTGAGCTGAAGGCTAATTAGAACGATCAGGAACATCTCTGATCTGCTACAATTCACTGTTCTTTGACACTAAATCATCCTTAGCCTCAGCGTGCCCCCGTGTCTGATTGTCAGTGTCTGAGCACATGTACTATTTTCAGTTTGAAAAACGACTTTCTTTTCTGCATTTATGACCGCCTCAGATATTTGACGTCATGGCTTACCTGCTGTAGTCAGGCAGAGCTCCTCATCGCTGTTGTCCTGACAGTTGTCCTGGCCGTTACACAAGAAGCTGCGGTCTACACAGTGGCCATTTCGACACCTGAAACGAGCCTCCGAGCACACCAACGGGTTACCTGCTGGGGCGAGTCGGGAGAGAGGTCAGGGGTCACGTGTTCGTTCAAACGGGGTTACAGTGAAAAACTGAAGCAACTGTGTGAGTAACTGAGAAAACTTCAGAGGGTAAACAAATTATTTGAAAGCAAATCATTAATAATCTGTTGATGTGGTGTGTGCAATTGGGTAAAAGTTGTTTTATGTATTTGTTGATCACATTTTATGAAGATAAACTGGTTGTGATTTCAATTAAATTCTAACATTTTGATGGGGACTTTCAAAGAAGAAATTCAAATTAAAAACTATGAGCAGGTTTACCATGTAATCTGAGGAGTCTGATAAAAATCTAATCGAATGTTGCCAACAAAACATTCCTTTTAGCACGTTCTACAAGTGCCACTTTTTTTTAGCGCATGTTCTGGTTTTGTCTTTGTTCTAGTTTCTGCAAAATGAGGCAGAATTATCTTGTGAGAAGATCCAGACAATTACATAGCCATGACGCAGTGTGTGCTGGGAGCGTGGAGCAAAGCTCCATTTAAATGGCGAGATTAGATTTGTGAGCACGGGACCCTTCAGGCTAGGAACTCTGCCTCTGACAATGGTGAGTGATTGGCTTGATACAAACACCCCGCTGGGAAAGCAGGGATGAGCTCATGCGAGGACAAACTACATGCCTGATAAAATACAGACTACACCTGGATCCCTCTTGTTTTCTACAATGCAGTGTATATACATTTTACATTGTCTATACAAGTTCATGGGATTTATTAGATTTATATCTTGATGCTATTATCTGCTCTAAATTCAGGATTAGAAATTATGTTCTTTATAGAACAGAATTCTCCATTTTCCTCTGAATGAAGGGGACTTCACACTTTAGAAAGTAAGGCAATGCTGCTCTGGCACTACAAAAAGAAGAACAAAAGAAGCTTGGCTGAAAAACAGGAATCTTGTCACAACCTCTGACTGTACCTGCCTCAAATGTTCATCACCAAATCTAAACAGCATCATGGCGATCATGGACGTGCTCTGCCTCTGGATCTTTGCTCTTAAAAATTAATCGGCCAACCTGCCAAGATGGAGGTTAGGATTTTTCCGTTTTTGAATAAAAACTGAGATAGAAGAAGCAGGGAAGATGTACGGAGATGAAGTGATTATTATCTTAGTTGAGTATCGTGATGAGTCTAACTACCTTTGCTGCACTCTGATTGAATTAATTAAAACATTTCTATCACTAAGAGTTGTTTTTTTTCCAACATTCAGCACAATAAAACTTAAGAGAGGTTTGTTTATTTACATATTCATTGATTCACTGATTATCAACTTGGTTTAATGATGAAGCATATGTCTACCTTAATTAAAGGGGTACCCCAGAGATGTTGTGGTATTCATATGAGAGTCGCTCAAAAAAGAACTGTCACAATCTTATCTTTATCTTTGTCTGTTCAGATCCAGTATCACTTGATCCTACGTTTCCCGTGATGCAACTGATTTCTCCTTCTCTTCCTGCCTCCAAATCCCAGTTTGTAATTCAGTCTTTCTGTTTTACATGAATAGTCTCCAACCCAAGCTAAGGTCAGGCCTGGTCATCTCTGAGATAATAAAAGCTCCCCCAGAGCCACAGAAGAAACTGTTTATACAAGAAGAGTAGTACATGATGACTAAGCTGTGCTTCCATTTTAATACTTATAACTGAGCGCAGTACATGTTCTATACTCAGCCCACCGCTGGGTTTACGATGTGTATAAAGCTGTAGTATAAATTGTCATGACGGCACATCTTCAGCAGACTGGAGCTACTGGTGTTCATGGCATTAGACACATTGCATTAACTGGAACTGGTTGGTTTGAGAGACTCACTGCAGTTCTCCTCGTCACTCCCATCAGGACAGTCGCTGAAGCCGTTGCAGCGGAAGCGCCCGATGATGCAATGGACGCCGTTAGCGCAGGCGAAGAACGTGGGGGCGCACTTCGACTTGACCTTAGCTGGAGGGGGGTGGGGGGTGGGGGGTGGGGGGGAGAAGAACAAGGGATTAGTTTGCGGTGATGGAGAGATGATGCTAAGGATGGCTCAGTGTTTTTTAAAAAATGAAATGAACAGCATTGTAATACAACTGCTGCTTTGTGATTAAGACCAATTAATTATGCAGCTTATTTTGTCCTGCAATGCTTATCTTCACATGCTGTGAAGTATGACAAGTAAAGGGCAAGATCCAGGACGCGGAGAACTGATTGGAGAAGAAAACAAGTTAATGATAAAGACAAAGAGAGCAAATTGTGTGGGGGAGTGTTTGTATGGATTCTGCCATTGATCAGCCTAAGCAGGCCACAGGACTTTATCTCCCAGGGCTGGCCTGAGACTGAGTGACGAGCCTGCAGAGCATCAATGCCTGGCATCCTCCGTTTAGCACTAACCTAGTTTTAACTCAAACACATTGATCCTCTCTGGCAGAGGGAGAAAAACAAGATAGCAGGTAGACGCAGGCGAAAGGCTTCAGAAAAGAAAGGACCTTTAAAAGCTCGATGGCAGCAAGAGAAGGCAGCGCAGCCATCGCTATTCGCAGTTTATATTGATGAGCCTGTGTGAAATACAGTATCCTCTCCTCTGCTTCTCCACTCTGGCCTTTGTAAAATTACTCATGGATTATTCCCTTGCAGTAATTTGCATGATAATACAGATGCTTAAACTTGTAAATTTTGTCTTTGTGTGAGAGCTACTCCTGCTGTAATCGAGGCAGAGGAAGGAAAAGCCACCAATTACAGCTAAGACGCTGTTATGATACTAGTTAAATAAGACTAGAAGGTTACGCCAGCGAGGGAGCAGCATTATAAACATTTTACACACCACAGAACAACAAAAGGGTGGAACGGCCCACACGCTCAAACGCACACGGAGAGGGAGAGCGAGTGGGCATATACGAGACATCGCAAAGCAAGCCACCAAACAATCTTTCTGTTTTTTCTCTCTGCTGAATACAAAGGGAGGAATTGGCCTGCTCATAGGCTGGCATTGTGCCGCCTCAAATGCCAGGGGCGCGCATTTTTCCCTCTACAATTTATTGTGGTAGGCTGATTTATGAGCTCTTTCAAGCTGCGGCGATTATGTATAGCGAGAGGGGGGGGCGGCGGCATAACAACCAGGGTTTGGAGCGCCCATCTCCAGGATGAAATGTAATCCGCTGAACGCGAGAGGAAGCTGGGATAGCGCCCGATCAGTGTCTATAGTCTGCGAAGCCTTTGTCTACCTGGACAGCAGAGGCCCTAACCGCCCAAAGCTCATTTTGCATGGCCCATCGCATTCATTAGAGTCCAGGGAGGAGGAAAAACAGACATGGCTTTGAGCTGTAACAACAAATAAAAGTAAAGATAGAAAAACATCCCGCTGTTGAGGGCTAAATTGAAATTTATTTGGCCACGATCAAAGGCAGTATCATCCTTTATTCTCTTAACTTTTATTTATTTTACATGTCTAAGATTTTCTACATTCATTTGTTTTGCAGCTGTTGTGGGAAATAAAGGAGAAGTGCTTTGGTCTCGTGGAGTCCTATAAAATCTCTTCCTGGAAAATACAACTTTTGTCTTCTCTGCATGGAGGTGGAGGCCGACTGTTTTTTCTTTTTTTTTTTTATTTGTTGTTTATTTTTTCATCTGTTAGGCAGGCTTGGCTGAAGGGACAGCCGTGTTATCGCCCAGAGATTCCTCATTCACTTCCTCCCTCCCTGCGAACGCTCATTACCACTTCTTCTGCTGGCTGCTTCATCTGCCCCAGTGTTTGTGTTCCAAATTAGCTCAAAAGTCACATGAAGGACAAGCACATGAGGGGCAATTTGTGGGTGGGAAAGACAGCGCTGTTTGGACGGATAGAGCTAATGTGCTTAGCTTTATTTTGGGGGGAACGCACGGCCCGTTATAGCCTGAGCTGAGCAAAGAGACCAACTAATTAATTAGAAGCAGCAAACTGGGTGGCGTAAGAGAGGGTAAAAACACAAACATATTAATTTTCCTAGGATAATCCTGCAAAGGTGTCCAGCTTGGTCTTGAACTCCCCCCATTCAAATACTGCAGTTGATCCAGGTAATGTGGAATCATTTCAGCACCTTTGCCTCACTCTGCAGCCTATAACCGTCCGTTTCATCCGCCTTCATCCCTTCTGTCGTCGCTCTGTTTCTTGGTTTGAACTGCTTTCGTTCGTGCCAAATTTCCCCCCTCTTCTCTAAGCCTTTGTAGAAGTTGTTTACGAAAAGCAGGCAGGAGTGTTGGATGGCTTCCAAACTAAGTTCCAGTGTTCAGCTAGGCAGCACAAATGAAAACGAATGAGGTTAGCAGTCGAGCTGATTCCTTGAGGTAAGACTATCGCTGGCAGAAAAACATGGCTGGATCACGGCAAAGCTCGCAGTCGGAGGGCACACAAACAAAGGTGCAAAAAACACACCCGCAAACACTGCCCGCCCCCTCGCTGTTTTACCGTCTCCTATACATTCACACCCCACACTGGGGCGCCTACTTTGACACATCTAATTGAGAATTCTGCATTATACTTTCTCCATGCATCCACTAGATTTATTTTTCATGGATTTTAAATACCAACGACAAAAACAGAAATCTCAATTATTTCTCTCTCTCAAAAAAACAAAAAACAAAGTTCAAATCCAGGGAGTGTAGCACAGTGGCATATTTTGCGGTTTAAGAGTAAACCATTTGATAATCTAACATAAAGTTGAAATAGGATTCCGATGTTTGTCTGCTCTCCCCCGACTGTCTTTATCTCCCCTGTGGCTCCAGCATTCATGTCAGGCTGAATCCGACAGCGGAACTCCTGTTGCGGATGAGGCGCGCTTTGCTCTTCCCCACCGCGCACCTCCATGCCCTTCTCCACACTTCTCCCCTTTTCTCCCTCTTCCCCGGCTCCCCCGAGAACAGAATAACTTGTTTGGCACAGGTAGGCTCGGTCGTGACGGGCATGCATGATCGACAGAGTGAGGAGAAAGACTGGGGGATGAGACTAATAAGAAGAAAGAAAACAGTGCCGGGTGAGCGGGAGAGGACGAGGGCAGAGAAAGAGTGGAGACAACTGAGGACTTCAAAGGTTCCCCTGACCTTGCAGAGCATTTGCGAGGGGAGGAAATCAATAGGTAATGGAGTCCGGGTGTAAGCAAGGAAGGCAGTCTCGGTCAAGAAGGCTTGGAGATCAAAATAATCACTCTGTTCGTTTCACTGTCTGAGCTCCTGCACACAAGTTGTACAACACAATAGCTGTCGGTGTGCACGAAGAGGCACTGCGACATCATAGAGCGGCCGACGTCTCAAGGGCCCAGCGTTTATGTGCCGCTGGCGTTCTGCATCACACTTCATGCTAGATGAGGAATCAAGCGCAGCTCCACAACGCTATACACCGTGCGCGCAAAATACGAGTAATATTTCAGCAACTTCCTCCACAGGCTGAGGGAAAGCGGGGGCATATGGTTGGGAAAGCAGCGAGCGATCTGTCAGATAATAACCCTGCTGCAATATTCATCATAGAAAGCACCGTTCTGCTGAAATTGGCTTGTTTGAACTGGTAGCGCCCAACATTGTATTGTGAAATGAAAAGAAAGCATTCCTTATTCCTTTGAAGATTTTAATCATTTTGCCTAATTTGTGCCTATCGATCGGAAATGGATAGGATTCATTCCAAAAAAGGAGAAAAGCAGAAGAGGAAAAAAGAGACAGCAGGACACAGAAATCAGAGTAAGAGACTGTATGTGAGACCTTAATCAATATTTCATCCCTGGTCCTTGGTATTAATTACGGCAGCTCATTGATCAGTCAACCATTAAGCACATGGGATGCGCCGCACTCCCGCGGCCCCATTAAACCTTCCTCTGATGTCCTTACTTTTCCTGCTATTAGTGCTCTATACTCTCTTCATTTTCTTTCCACTTTCTCCTCCTCTCCTATCTCGATGCTCTCTTGACAGTTTTATTTTTTTCTTGAGCTGGGCTACAACACACACAAACCAAGACGTGCTCCATTCTTAAGTCCCCCAAAGTCCTCCCATCCCACCTTGTTTTTTTTTTTCTGTTCTCCTTAATGCGCACACCCACACGGAGACACAAACACTAACGCCGCTCTTTCAGAGCAAAGGACACCTATGTGCAACTGAGCGGAGCAGAAGCAAGCATGAGCGGAAGACAACAGAGGGATAGAAGACGTACATCCGTCAGCGGCATATATGGTGCTTTGTGTTAGAGTCAGAGCATTGGTCACCGCTCTTATCGCATAAACACACACTTCTAATCTTAGCAGCCCCCTTTCCTACCCACAGTGGGCCTGGTAAAGAATTGGCAGGGTGTGAGCCTTGATATCTAAATCATAACCAATCTGTCTCAAGAGTCCTTTCAGCTACTCCCACCCCTGCCGTCGAGGAGAACTTTGTTGCTGATAAGCATTTAGCGGCTCTTTTGAACTCGGTATCTCATGGGCATTTTGTGGAGGTCAGTACAGGGAAGAAAAAAAAACAAAACAAAATGCACCACTGATGTTGCTCCAGGCTTTGGCTGTGGTATGACTACAGAAAGCAATAATGTGATAATATTCGGGTAATCCAATGGACTGAATTTATTTTGCTCCTAATTGTTGTGAGGCACTAACAGGATCAATAACAAGTGCATCAAGTAATGAAAATTTCAAACGGTTATATATACGTCAGTGTTATGAAGTATTAATAGACTTTCAAACTAGCTGACAAAACACTAACTCTTGTGTTATCCTCCAATTTCCTGCCCTTCCTGTGTGTCTCCCAGTGATTGAATAAACTGAGCCAGAAGACAGAGCCGTGACTGCCGGTCTGTACAATGCATTTCACAGCACAGACAAATAGGTATAATTTTACTACAGACCTCAATGAATAAAGAAAGTTTGCTCAGTGGCACAGGTCATTGGTTCAAACAAAACTATTTTGTCCTCAGAAATTGTTTCATTTAAAGGCAGACTGTGTAACTTTTGCTGAACAGCATCGCTGTGGCCAAAGTCAATGAATGGTGGTAAATTCTAAAATGTGTCGCTCAAGTAAAGAGTCATCAAGTCAGCAAACTCAATGTCAGCTATGCAACTATATTCATATAAAGTAAGCTAACACTGGCCACCATTAGCTGCTGGTCATACTAGATCAAATAACACTGCAGCGACAAAATGTGTATTGAATTGAGCAATGGCTCATTTTATTGCCTCTGCGTGCAACGTCTCATTTGAGGGAGAAGATTGTGTTATTTCTTCTCTCAATAGTTACATCGTCTTGCTTCCAAGCCTTGAAGGCTCAAATGACCCGGTATTTCGCATGGGAAATGGAATTATGATGATGAAATCACAAAAATCACAAAAATCTTTCAATGTGCAACCCCCCTGCTGACCTTTTTGATGGTCTCAGAAACCGATGCTATAAAGAAAAGGGAGGGCTCAACCAGCAACACTGAGACTGGAAACAGAAAAAATAAGGTCTGCTAAATGCAAAATACAACAAACAAGACAGAAAATGTGATTGCAATTTTCAACAAGTGGCAAAACAGCCACGTGAGACTTAATCACAGACATGTTGACATGCAGGCTTGATCTGAGCAGCCCTTTCGTGTGGTTGATGTACTCTGACCTTTGTTCTTTAAGAGCCACTGGCCCTGCTGACGGCCCCTCTGGTTGAAAGCAGAATAAAAGTTGAACTTACACAGAAGTTTGGAAGTGTAGAATTGTGAATACATGGATTCCTCTGCGCAGAGAGGCCGTGGCCTCAGCCTGCAGGACCGCCAGTTCAGAACAGTCATTTCTTTGAAATGTGCTTCTCTGCCTCTCTTCTGTCTCTCCCAACTGCATTTCTGTCCCCCCACTTCTTGCTTTATACATCATGTCCAGTCACCCTTTCGGCCCCACTACACGTCTCTCCTCTCTCTCCTCTGCTCATGCCTGGCCCAGACAAGGGCACAGAGGCTAATCCTGGCTCTGAGGCCCAGTAAGCTCCGTCAGCTCTCCCCCTTCTCTCCTCTGTCAGTATCAATTTCGTCTAACAGTCTCTCAGGCTGTTGTTATGGACACCAGAGAGCAGGGTGGTACTTTTGACCTCTTTGTGAGGAATTAGTCAGCGCCCTGTCTCTGAATCATTGCGGTAAGATCCCTTAGATCTGCCAACACATATACATGCAGGCACACCCGTGTGGGGCCGGTGCTCTGCACTGGAGATACTGCACACACCGCTGATGTGTTTTCATCTCACATTCAGTTCAATTCATGTGCAGCAAAGCAGAGGTTGCACTCCATAAAAAAATTGGACTTGATAAAAACGATCTGCAGGGGGGTCCTGGCCTCGCGCGGCAGGACAGTAATGCAATAAGCTGCATCTTTAATGCAATAAGACTCTGGCTGGAGATATTGCCTCTTTCTCTCAGCCCTGACTGTTATTTTTGAGCCAGAAAAAAGTATTTACATGACTCAAGTTGACCCCTGTGCTAGGGGGAACCGGAAGAACAAACAAACAAGAGAGGAGCAGCGAGGCTTAGAGGAAGGGAGAAGCTTGTCTTTTCTAAGTGAATAAACACTGCCTTACCATTTGAGAGACGATTTCTGACCTACAAGGTGTGGCAGACTGGGGCACATCTACAAATAATAAATAATGAAAGGACAGAGGCTAGAAAATGCAGACCAGGTTTGCAAAACTCTTTCCTGAACTTCCTCAGCCACTCATACAGCTGGAATTCACTGGAAGTCACTAAAAAACAGCTAGATGGAAGTTTATCTGAGGCAACTTCTCGTGAAAAAAAAAAAAGAAAGTCTGCAAGAAAGTGTAAAGGAAAGTTCATGTGTGGGTGGTTCTGTGTTGCAAATCAGTTCTGCACTGATTGGACCCCAGTACAGTTTAGTATGAACAAGAGGTGTTTTTCTTGCAAATGACGTTTTGCACATTTGTTTTACAGTCAAAATAAAATTGATCTTTACATGTTCAACCATGTGATGTCCTAATTGCTTTGTGCTTCTTTGCGTTTCGCCGTTAGCTTCGTAGTTTCCAAAAACAAAATGCTCCCTAATGAGACACCAGGGAGATGTCATCACATATGACCTTTACTTGAGGCGCTGCATAAGTATTCCTTGGATCAGAGACACCCACATCAGCACAATCTGCTGGCTAAACAGCACGGGCTTACGGGGGATCTACTCTCTAACTACAGCTGCCTTCTGATGCAAATACAGGTGGTAAAAATAGACACCAGTACCAGAGCAAAAAGATTCTATATGTTCTCACATATATGTTACAAATCATGTACAGTTACCGTGTTCGAATGCATCCATGCCAAGCACAGACTGTCTGTGCCTGAAAGGAGTACTGAGAAAATGTAATGCTTTAATTATCTAGCTTCATCCCATGCCACTTAAAATTTACTAATTAAGGAAAGTGGTCAAAAGTGTTCAGAAAAAGCAATCAAACTCATGTTCTTGTTCTTCTCCTGACAGAAGCCGTCCGATCATATTGCAAATGGGAGGAAATTTAATATCCTGTATTGGTCAGCGCTGCTCTGCCTCCATAGTAATGACTGTGATCGCAAAGGACAAAGGCCAGATCGTCTCCTGCAATGTGTGATTTCGCACATTGTCATATAAATGTAAAAAAGAGGGGAATATTTCTCTCAATTAAAGTTATTTATAGTGTTCTTTGCACTGATAGACACTCTTCATGTAGCTCAGTGACAGAAGATGAATAAAAAAATTTAAAAAAACAACCCGTCTTTCAAGTTAGCAAATAAACTATTCCTCTGTTATATCTGAAGGGTAACAAATTAATGGAAATAAACCTCAATAAATGAGCCTAGAAACACGATGAATGCAGAATCGGCGGCTCTCTCGCTACATTTTCTTGGCATGGTTTGGATCCACTTTCCCCTTAGAGGGAAGGGTCACCGCATATCAATACAAAGCTCTCACCTTTAACATAGGATGAAACATTTCTTATTGTGAGGTGAAAATGACATGAATCATATGTAATGGGCTTCACTGTCAGCGGATCTCACACACACACACATTCATGGTTAGTGAAGTGTGTTTTCTTGGAGGGGGTGTGCAATTATGATTCTTCTTGCAGAGAGCAAAGTTTCCAGGCATTGTGTTCTCCTCCGATAATAGTTATCCAGACAGAGCTCCTGCTGTAGCCACCATAATGAGTCCTCCTCTCAGCCTCCTCTCCCTGTCTGCCTCCCTTGTTTCCCCTCCCTCCGTCTGTCTGTCTGTCCCTGCAGAGCCCCTAATGGAGCCAGAGGTCTGTCTGGGGATTTTTGTGAGGCAGTCGCCGGAGATATCGACTGACAACTAGCCATCCATTTGAGGATAATAAGGCCCACTTATGCCAGAGCAGATAATGTAGACGTTGACAACAAACACAAATAGCCCTCTGACAACCGGAGAGGGAAGCTGAGTGTGAAGCTTTATGATAACTTGCTTTTATCTTTAGCAGCGTAGCATGTAGTGCCTACAACAGACCAAAAAAAAAAATCTTGCTTGGTTCAAAGTGAAAGTATTTAAGTAGTAAATTTGACTGAGAAAGTAACAAACTGACACATGAGCTGCGTGATTACATGAAAAAAGGAACGTGTCTAATCGCATCTAATTCTGATGCAATTAGTCCAAATGCGCTGAAATATTAGTTTTACAGATCAGACAGCTGTTGACAGTTTCAGGCCATTTAGTAATGAGGATCTGGGCCACAGAATCCATATATATAGATATGGCCAAGGCATTAAAAACTAAGAATATAGATGACTGCAGACTTCAGCTCTCTGGGCTGTGTGTGTGTGTCTGTGTGTGTCTCGATGTCATGGGACGGAGCTTTGTCAAGAGTAGTCTGCCTGTTCCCTGAGCTGCCACCAAGAGAGAACAGTGAGGGAAGTGACTGCTGGAGGAGGAGGAGAGGAGGCGGAAACGAGAAAACGAGAGGGGTGACAGAATAGAGGACAAACCATATGTGACTTTTTTTTCTTGGCAGGAAATTAGCTGTGTTAAATGAAAAAAAAAAGCATAAAATAAAATCTCTGCAAGCAGAGGGTTATGCTTTTCTAATTGAAAACAAGCCTCTGTGAAGCAAATTACAAGCCAAAAGCCAAAAATCATCAGATAAGATAAAGAGGCGAGGCGCTGGGAGGAGAGAAAACGGGAGTCCGAGACAGTTAGAGAGATGAATATATCAGGAGATGGGGGGTTTCCATTCGGTGTTGTGGGGGGCCTCAGAGTCAATCTTCATCAGCAATCCCATCTTTGTGTGAAGCTCCGGCTGCGGCGGGAGGGGGAAGAGGAGGAGCAGCAGACCAGAAAGATCAAAGCCAACTAAAAGTGAGGATCAAAACGGCACTATTACTGTAGCCTTACAGTAGAATTATGCATGCGCTACTATTCCTGCACGCACAAGTAATCGGCCTTTGCTTTGATGGTATTAAATTTTGCCCTGGTGCTAAACTCGGGCCGAGGGTCTGGCACGGAGGAGAGGAGGATGAAGGGGGGCACGCTGTGGGTGGTTGGGGAGGGGGGGGGTGTATCTGGGGACTGAAGAGGGAAGTTCATTTAAGTTGGCAGCGAATTAGGTTTAAATGGCCCTTATGGCTCTACGGATAGGGGCGGAACGATGGCGACGCTGGATGGCGAGAAGAGTTCAGGAGTTAAGAGGACATGATGTGACTCTAAATGGGCAATCTGGCTTCACTGCTTTAAGACACAGCTGCAGACTAAAAGTAAGAAAAAAATCTGATAATGAGGTCTGAAGTGGACTTACGGCAGCCTTTCTCGTCGCTCTTGTCAAAGCAGTCGGGCAGCCCGTCGCACTGCCACCCGCCTGGGACGCACTTCCCATCTCCACACATGAAGTTTCCAGGGATGTTGCACTCTGTGGTGAAGTTATTCCCCGGGAGCAGCTGGCTCTCTGATTGATAAACAGATAAAGGGAGAGAGAGAGAGAGAGAGAGAGGGAGAAAGAAAAGTAGGTGGGGACAAGAAAGACAGCAGACTGTTATGATCTCACTCCAAAAAGAAATCAAACAGGTAGTGGAGGGATATTGCATTCCAGCGATATTCATCACCACAGTCAGAATGGGAGGCCGTTATTATCTCCGTCCTCAGACAGAATAATATTAAAGGCAGCGGCTCTATTTAAAAAGCCATATCAATCTACGAGCAAATAAACATGGGGCCGTCTCATGAATACAAAAACAGAGGTCATTCGGTGTTAACAGTATTGAGCCTCACTACAGAGCCGCTGCGGTGTTGCAATCGGAGAAGATAAGGAGGTGGCCACAAAAGAGCGCTCACGTACAAACAAAGCACATATTTACGTCTCGGACACAGATGCACAGATACGCACACGCGGCCCAGGAAAAAACGCTCAGCACAGAGTGTGCGCCCCGATACAGGTTCGGGGCATTTCCAGTCGACGCAGTGCAGCTGTGGCATAATGGGCTGGAATGTGAAACATGGCCTTTTGGCTGAGGTTTTGACACTATGCGGCGAGGAGTTTAGCTTGTAAACAAAACTATAGGGCAGTAATGAGGAGCTCGGAGCAGGCAGGGGGAACGCTTTCATGTTGAAACTGGGTTCAGCTGGCGGGCCACTTCATTACACTCGCGAGCAGGAAGCAGAGACGTGTACCTGCTGCCAAGAGGTGCGGACCTTTTAAACCTTAAGTGACGTGTGGCTAACCAGTAAAATGACTGACTGGGTCACGCCGTAGATCTCTCGTTTTCGCGCAACTCCAACTGTGAAGGGCAGCGATGTGAAAATGGAGAAAAAAAGGTGCTATACTGAACATTTTCGTTTCAGCCATATTATCTTTACTAAGTGAACTGCTACACTCCATCTCACAGTGACAGCGATATCTAATGACACTGGAGGGTCTGATTCATATTGGACTCAATATGAGACTTTCTATAAACCTCATTCCAAAGAAGATAACTGCTAAATCTGTTTGTCACTTCTTTACTGGGGAGGATTATTGCGTGTCTGAACTAAAGGTTTATCAAATATAAAATTCACTCTTAGAGGTTAGTCCTGACACACACTACTGTCTTCCACACAATACTGACTTGTTTATATTAATGTAAATATTATACAAACACCACATATAACATTTAAAAATGTCATATTTCATAGGGGTGAAAAGAGGTAAAATATCCTCTGGGAGTGCTGTTTAAAGAAGAGACGCTGCCTCTGTTCTTCCAATATTTCAAAAATAAATCAGACAAATGAATTCACTTTGTGCAGAAGAAACAGGGGTTTGTTTTCTCTATTTAATCATTAAGGGGAGGCAGGGCGGTATTCAAACAGAGAGATGTGACCTTTGAGTGTTTGCGAATTCATAATCAGAGCGCGCAGGTTTGACGCAGTTAGTTGATATTCACTTAGTACCCAGAGTACATCTGAGAAACTGACACATAGAAATCATCTGTTCTTACATCATCCCCCTCTCATGCCCTTTCACCGCAGCAGGATGCGGAAGCCACGTATAGATCTTCTCTTAAATTAGACAGCAGGACCCCTCTGATCCTCCGTAGGGATGATGCAATCCCCTCTTTTGTGTCTTGCAATATAGAAAAAGTAGAAAAGAGGGGTGAAAAAAAAAAATTGGCCTTGTAATTTGTAAGGAGCATTTCAATCATCATCGCTCTCACTGATGGGAGGACACGCCTAATGCAACTTTTGATGACTGCATGCAACAGCGCTTGTTATGCATATTAGCCATTACCACCCCCGTGAAGCTGAAACGAATGGTAGACTGACTGTGCTTCCTTCTTTGTTTCACCTGTGCGATGTATAACATTTCAGCAAACAGAATCACGCCAGTCCCAGCGGTGTCGTGGGGACAGTTTCTTGTGGACGGCCCTTTACTGCAGTGAGCATCATGGATGTATAAATAGGCGCCCAGGTACGTTTGAAAACTGACAAATGTCAGGTTTGCGTTATCTGTCTGAAAGAACACAGCGCCATCTTCACACGGCCTCCCCTGGCTCTTCCCCTCCCGTGCTTGTTTGTTCGGCTCTTTCTGATAAAGCGACCTAAGCAGAGACGCACACTTTGGAGAGAAACGGAGAGATAGGGAGAGAGGAACAACAGCGTTGTAACATCTGAGGGCATAAATGAAAGAGTGGAGAATTTTTGTAGAAGCCATTGCAGTTGGAAAGGCTTAAGGCAGAGTCAGAATACTAATTTTACTTAGTATAATATATTTACTCCTGAATATGATGTTTTTTGCATTTATTATACACTTTAATATATTTCAAGAGCACATAGTATGAGGATGTGCACAATGAATTAACTTACTGACAGTGATAAATGAACAAATTATCACAAAAATGGCACTCTTTTCATCCTCTTGATATAAAATAAAAACATTTTTGTGTGCAGCCTACTGCTGCTCACTGATTGTGACTAATAAGGGAGGACAGTCACGTCACATAGAAAGAGTAAATAATGTAAATCCTGGGCTACATTTCATTATGTAGTCATAATGTGTGCACAGCAGCCTTTATGGACCCACAAATCCATACAATGTGACCAGGGCGGCTCAATGGCGACAACACGGCTAAACAAAATACCACGTAAATGTCCATTCAGACCCGCACAGAACAGGGAGCAATGTGGAAAGACTACAAAGAGCTGGCGGTTTGAGTGGCATCAGGTTAATTGGAGAGTTGCTTTGAGAGTACGAGAGTGGACACGAGTGGACGGAGAGAGACTACTGTAGTGTGTGTGTGTGTGTGTGTTTGATCAACAGCACAAAAAGAGTGAAGAAAGAAGGCTGACAGACAGCTCATCTTTTCCCACGACACCTCCACCAGCAAACCTTTTGCGGCACTTCTTGCATCCCGGTCTGGGCTTCCCCTCGTTGCGGACTCGGCCCATCTTGTCGCTACACCCTTGTCATTCCATCGGGACAGTAATAAGCCTGAATACTTGCGGCGGTTTGCCTGTTGAAGTAACAAACATGCCCAGCTCATTACCGCAGTAAGTGTGGCTACACAGCTCATTACAGGCCGCTCTATGAGCTTGTTACCAGAATAATAACTCACCACAGTTCAGTGTGGGCTCTACAACACTCCCAAGGTGACCTGGGGAATTTTAATGGACATGCCGGTGCCCGTGTACGGTGACTCACTGATTCAACCCATATGCTTTTAACTGTTACGTTGTGGATAGCTCGGGGTGCTAAACGCAGCTGCACAACACTGGTGTGTACAAGTGTGGTCACACAGTGGGTGTGTGAGGGGAAACAAGGAGGAGATAAGGCGGGCATGACGCTGGACGCCTGTGTATCTTGCTGGGGGAAGTGTAGACCAATTACTCAGGGTAAATATTGACTATACTATCCTTGCCTCTGCACACCCATCTTTCTACCTTTTCCCACCCGCCATCATGCCTGTGTCACCTAAGGCCCTATTTAGACTGTTAAATCAAAGAGGGGAGAATCTTAAAGGCATCAGTTGGATAGTTTTTTTTTTAATTAGCATTTACAATTTCTGTTTGCGCTCCTTCCAAAAAGCTTCACTGGTTCACTCGGGGTAAAATCCTTCCCTCCCTGTGTTTTTTAGCTCAGCTGCTGTTGCTGGTACTGTATACAGAGCGAACCTCTTTTACCTCAATTAAAATTTGAAATAAAAAATGAACTCCCTGCATAAACACAAGTGTAATTTCCCAGAGGTCCTGAATAATACTGAAATCAAATTTGGAATATTTTGGGAAATATTTTCTAAAGGCGAAATGCTCCCTAATGCAATCTTTCCTTGTCTCGTGTTGAGTCGTAAGTGACATGTAATATGAGCACAACTGCTGCGCTGAGTTAGATTATATTCAGAAGGGCACTAATGAAAGCAAACATCATTTACACAAAGTTTAAAGATCCCCTCCAGTGACACAAGAAAATCTGGTCTGAATAATAATTTCTCATAAGTTTTTTTTTCCAGAAAGAAAAAAAATGAATCACTTTGTTCAAAACTCTTAAAGTTACATCTGCTTCTGTGAGTTGCATATTGGTCCGTGATTGGTTTCCAAACTATGTCCAGCTTGTATATGCGCACATTAAACGTTGAGTTAAATACGCATTGAGTCGAGCACAGAAAGTTTCCCTCTTCAGCAGCTAAATCACTAGCATCGCTACAGAACAATGGATTCTGGGGGTTTTGTTTGCATGTGCACCCATGTGAGCGATACAATACACCTCCCTGCCTCCACTTTTAAGCTATTCCACTGCTCAACAGGTGGTGGTGCACAAAGAAATGTATTACTGTAAGAAAGTGAGGAAGAAGACTGCAGGCAAGGAAACATGGATGTAAGCACTGCAGAAAATGCTTTGAAAATGTTTTATGAGGAAGAAACGCTTTCAACATGTTTTTCAGGCCTCAAGGATTCATGTAATTTTTTTCTGGTGAGTAACACTGAGTGTGAAAAATAAATGTTTACAGCAAAACTCCACCTTTTGTTAAAACGGGCATTTCTGGGATAAGCAAGGAAAAAATTGAACTCATCCCACAACTAACAGACCCACAGAGGACTCTGATGCTCTTCAATTATCCCCACAACCATTCAACCAGTCAACTTTTGTACTGCTGAGGACCAAAGGAAGTGCAGTGTCAGGTGTGAAGACGTTTGGATGAGCAGTTCTCGAGAAAGCTGCGAGCAGCAATCGACCGGTTCTGAACAGGCTCTGCTTCAGTTTAAATGATATTTAAATGCTCGGGGTGAGTCTTCTTCTTGCAATTCAAGTATCTCCTGAGTATAAGAGCAAAAGTGGAATTGAAAAGATCTCGCAATCTCTTAAAAGCGTTGTCAATTATTCAATATCTCTGACCGCTGAACGAGCCGATTTGAACGAGCAAAAAATTAAGTCAGTGCATACGTGGCCAGCTTCCAGCTGTCATTCCAAGATTTTCCATGGGCTCACTTCATACATAAAGATTCTCGAAATGGCAGCCAGGAGACTTTGGTACACCCTAAGCAATTCTCTGAATATGCAAAGACAGCCTACAGTCCAGCCACCCACCTGCCACTGTCTCCAAGGTCTTATGAATATTTTCTTACCAAATGTCAGCATGCCGCCCCCAACACTGGACGGCTAATTTGGTAATAAAATCTACATTAGGCCAGACAGAAAATTTAATAAACCTTAAAGAGAATGGATGTCCTCCACTGCAAGCCCCGTCTGGGTTCGTCTGGACTGTAGGACCCTATAAAGAGTCGAAACAACGGGGCGTATGGAAAACAAGTAGAAACTGTCAGCTCATTAAGGAAAAGGAGGGAATGAGGAGATGAATAAGAACAAACGGGAGAGGAGGGAAAGACAGATATGCAGCTGGACGACGAGTAGCAGGGACCACGTGTGAAAGAGAGAGGTAGAGGGGCAATAAAAAAGAAACAGAGAGGTGGACGGTAACATCATTTTCTGCCTTCAGATTCCAAGTAATAGCCGCCCTAAGCAAGTTCTATTCCCTCTGCTCTGCTCCATGAAAGGTCACTGATATAAATCTATATCTGAGATGGCTATTGGCTGGGCTGTTACTGCTTTAACCCCATCTTCCTCAGCAGGCTTAGATATCTGACCTGCATTGATTAGCTGCAGGTGAAAGGCCGAGCCATCTGGATTGAAACAGCACCAGAAAACTGATTGTGCCGTCTTCGTACAGTATACTTTGTTAGCTGCAGCACAAGCGAAAGGCTTGCTGAGGCTGCGGGTGTGTCATAAAAGTGAGTTTGTGAGGGCAATAGTTGTTGAGCTTGCCACAGGATAAGAAAAATTCAACCCTCCCTTAACATGAGCTTTTTGTCCTCAATAATACACCATAGGGGGCAAAATGCCTGTGAAATTCAGTTTGTAGCTTAAGAAGAAAAAAAAAAGTTCCAGCCAATGTCAGTACAAACATGGAGGGCTGGGTCTGCTTGTGTCGGAGGATAAGGGAGCGGCGAATCAATATGGCTTAGCTCTAAATAAAAACTAGTCTTTTCAGGTTGAAGGATAGAAACTTATTTTTCAATTACACACCACTCTTAATGGGCTGGCAATACAAACAGGCTCCGGGGCGCAGCGGTGGGGTGGGTGGAGGGGTGGAGGTGATTTGCCTGCTTCTTTTATTGTGTGTGTGTGGCAGAGAGTAAGTGAAAAAGAAAGAATGAAAGAGAAGGCTTCCTAAGAAGGGGGAAAGATTCTCCATCCTGCGCTCCCAGCTCGCTAAGGCATTCAGAGGAAATAAGTGTAAAAGAACCTGGTCCGCATCAATTAAAGACCCCCTACAGACAGACGGACACACAGGCCGGGCAGCATAAGCACGGAGCAACAGAGCAAGCGAGGCCTTAATGGGGAGAGATAGAGG
Source organism: Amniataba percoides (assembly GCA_037176925.1). Taxonomy (NCBI): domain Eukaryota; kingdom Metazoa; phylum Chordata; class Actinopteri; order Centrarchiformes; family Terapontidae; genus Amniataba; species Amniataba percoides. The sequence continues at coordinate 16,929,011 of JBAJHX010000081.1, read as the reverse complement.
GAAGGGCAGTCATGCATGGGAAAAGACAGTAAAGCCTGAATAATAGGAAACTAGCTACATTCAGGCACAGCGCTGCTTTCAGCCTCTAACAGCCACATGGAAACTATTTTCTGGGGGGAGGCTCTGTGGATCTTCATGTTTGAGGAAGAGGCCCCGCAGGCTTCGTCACCTGCTCTGTGGTTACTTTACTCGTGGTGTCGACTCTGCAGTTACGTCCATGACAACCAAAAAAAAAAAAAGTGTTCCCATCAACAGATGCATGCCGAGCTGGCATCGATCAATAAGCAAATCCCCCTAAAATCCACTGCAGAGTGTAAATGCCTGAAGAAGAAAATGCAAAGCAAATTAGGAAAAGACAAAACAGATTATGAATGCAATTAGGCTTTAAACAATGGGAAAATCAAAAGTCATTAAGCAGATCTTAAACTCTAGAGAGAAAAAGAAAGCATGCTTGAAAAAAGAACAAAACACATTCTGGATTAAGGTGAGCTACTCTATAAACTATTTTTGTCAATGCAGAGTGTAATTCATCTACACTGATTGTATCCTCTTATTAGACACAAATGTTAGAAATATTTGTTGACTAATTTCTCATTACACGTGCACATTTCTGCATGGTTGGGCGATATCTTCATACTCCCTGCTTTTTTACTTTCAGTGTGATTTTGATCAGTCGTTTGAGTAGTTCTGTAAACTGCTTTAGTGACTGCAGTAATCTAAAGAGGTAGTCAGTAATGTGTAGCAGATTACATGCTGTGCCTTATTCTCCTGGCAAAGACAGGAAAATCTAACAAATTCCAATAAAGATGCAAATTGAGGGGCATTTGAAAGAAGGAGCAGAAGGAGATATATGAAAGGAAATGGGAATGAGCAGAATAAAAGCACCAGGGGAGGTAAATCAAAAGTTCTTGTACTGTTTTTTAATGATGGAAAATGGGTTTGTGTTGTATAAATAAACTGCAGGGAAGAAGGTGGGGAGCTCTGTGGGGATTTCATGGTTCACACTCGATAATCAGTTAGCGCAAAAAAACACAATAATATGAAAAAAAAATATAAAAAAACCTTGCAGAATTCAAGATAATTACTAATAAGCAAAATAACACGAGCTGGGTAGCCCGGTGTAATAAAACGTGCTGTCAGTGGTTGTGGCTTCTCCATTGTTGAGTGTGACCACAACATACTGCAGACAATCCTTCCCTTAACCTCCATTAATTCTTAAAAAACTCATTAATGATCCAGCAAGAAATTTCAAGCTGAATCTGTGATTAATACAATGCCACACAGTGGAATCTGCCACGAGGCTGCAATATAACTATTTACAATAAGGCCTCTGCAATTTTAGCAGATGGTGCCATTTCTTATGTATGTAGAGTGTTTCATTTCCGTGTGTTGCAATTTTCATGTATGCACAACGCTGTGCTCCCATATTCTCACTTGTTTAATGTCATTCTGCGTGTGTTGACTTTGTGGTGTGACTGGCACACTCAATATGTAGGCCACATATTTCATTGTAGCTTTTAATGCGTACCACACTCCAAAAATAAGACTTTTCCACAAGGGGGGAAAAAAATAGTCAAGGGGTTGATGTGAGTCAGTCTTCCTGCCAGAGCCTGTGTTGTGAGCAGAGTGGAGGAATGAGGATACGAGAGAGCAGGACGGCTAACATCTCCCCTGCTCTGTCTCCTTCTCATGCACTTCTGACGTCAGCATCACAACTGAATCCCGAGCACTGAACGTCATTTCACACTTGAGGGAGATTTAGTTGTGGAAATTTGCATTTGTCTTTCTGTAACATTTACATTTATCTTACACTTTTCATAGCTTTGACCCTCCATTTTACATTTCACAGGCCAGTTTCACTGACACAGCCAAGGACACAGCAGCACCAGCAGCTGCAGCAAGGCAGCCCGACGCGAGTAATCCTGCAACCACACAGGTTTTAGACAAATCCCAGATTTACCCAGTTGTGTAGAGCACGTATTTGGAGGTGAAAACAAAAGCACACTGTATGTGACTTTGACAAAATCATGAACTACTTTGCAAAATCATGGTAAGAGCCGTGGGTCAAAGTTAACACTGTGAGTGGCTCTCCAAAAGCCAAAGAACATTTCCAGCGTTCCAAGTGTTTAAGTGGTGATGTTTTCACTCACGCATAAAGTGCTTTACATAATATTGTTGATCTGTTGACTTGTTTGAAACCATCACAGCATCACAAGAGCACCGTAATGAAATTGTTTCTGAGTATTAGGAACGATGGCCAAAACTGTGTGGAAACAGTTGGTTGCCATTAGTGGCCTTACCAATGTCACAGTGATGAGACTGAAGCATGTTTGCCTCGTGCACCAAACACTGGCTTTATTTGCAGTGACAGCTGTGAGCATACAGTTTGTTATGTAATCCTGATTAGCATTATCCTAAAAGTAAGAAAATGAGCATGTGATAATAGTTCCAGGGCAGCGTGCTTTGTCAGTCTGATAGCAGATAAAGCTGCAGGCTTTTTAGGAGACTGGTAATGGAGACATACAGAACTCTCGTCTGGTTATTATCACTTGTTGTGTTTACAATGGGAGAGGACCAAAGAAGAGTAAGTCACACAGATAGCTTAAATCAACTGTGTTGTAAATTTGCGGCGCACTTTTCCACTGATGAGTTTTCAGAGAGGATTGAGCAATATGTTAAGATTTAACATGCAGGTCACAAACCAAGGACGCCACCATTAGATATCTAAAGTTTTTCAAACAAAGACAGGCGAGATGATTTGGGTTACAGTGCTCAGAAAAGATCCAAAGCACTAAAAAGTCATTGTGGGTCTGGCGTGCAAATCCATAATCTATCCCGGTCTTTCACAATCACTTTTAATTCTAAACTTTGTTATCTCTGCCGTATAATCAACTTGATGCACTGTGAGTATTCAGAGACAGACTCAGGCGAAACAGTTTTGATAGGCTTACATAATACGATATGAACAATGAGGGTGTGTTGATGCAATACCAGTGTAACAGAGCTGATAAAAAAAATAACACATATCTTTTTTTTTTTAATCAATGAACAATTTGCTCTCATTTTTCTCCCAGTTTAGAATAACCAGTTCCATAAGCAGGGGCACAATGAGGGGGTAAATCAGTACACATAGCTCATGGTTAGATAAGCCAGTATTTGGGGATTTACCAACATACTCTGTAGGTGGATTTAATGAGGCTTAATGGTACAGTGCCATTATATACCAGTTTGAATATTTCCTCTTCAGTGTTTTACACAGAAGTGAGGCATTCCTGTGAAATGCAAATGGTCGTTACAGTCATACATTTTATTTCGACTGAGGTACGCACGTATTCAGAGAGAGAGATTTAGACCCAGTGGAGGAGGCGTACTGAGCAAGAAAGTTCTACAAAAGCGGCATGGTGGCTGCTGAGGAGAGCAAAATAATGTTTAAAAATCCTCCGCTGTCACCAAAGTCAGCAGCGTAGCAATATTGTGGTTTCCCCGTTTCACATGTGACTTAAAATATCCATATCACAAAACAGCTACTGTTTTCTGAGCCACGCACATGTTTGTCTGTACAGCTAATGACGTGTAAATTTCAGTTCACAGCTGCCAACATCCTGAGGAAAGTGACATTAATAAAAAAAAAGGACTTTCTCAAACCACGCACCCTGCTGAATTTAATGCTAAACAATCACACTTGCAACAAATGTGCCTCGAATGAAAAGTAAAACTTCATCTCTGAAACGTGTGTGTGCTTCCAGCGACTGTTAGGCCATCGCTGCGTTGAGATCAGAGTATAATAGGACCAGCGACACTACAGTGGTGGGCGTGACGCGGCGCGCCACTGCGCCTCAAGGCATCTTCATATTTGCATATTCATAGATTTTTTTTTGGAAATGAAGGAATAGATGTGCTTTTAATCATTTCCAGCAGTTTATTGAACATGTTTTTCTAGGAGAAAAAAAACACATTAGTCAAAGTATAATTCAATGCAGAGTATACTTTACATGTATTAAAATGAATCTGGAGGGGATCTTAACCAAGCAGATGAGTTTTTCCTTTCTCTCTGTAAGAAAGAAACCCCAACTTGTAAAACAGCAACAGCAGACAGGAGATTATACTTGTGTGGCCGAGATGAGAACTTCTTGTCGTGACCTGATCGAGACAGGCAGGCTGATTGCTGCCAGCTGACTTCACCACGCTGGCAAGAGGAATTAAGAGTCCAAGGTCGTCCCACTGTCAGACCAGATCTAAAATGTTTTTAGCACCAACCTCACAGAGAGAGAGAGAGAGCAGTTTATTCTGAGCAGGGTCGGATACAGAAACTGGTCAGCTCTCACAGGCGGAGCATCAGCCCAAACCCCCTGCTGCATCTGGAGAGGAACAAACAATGGACTGCAGGCTTGTTCTCCCTATAGACTAAAGCAGGATTAGTCAGCATCCACGCAGCAGATAACTAGGCAATTCTTTGGAGACGTGACTTTGAATTTTTTTTTAACAAAACAAGGACACGGACTCTCAATGCAGAGAGTCAGGAAGGGGGAGAGAAAATAAGTTTGATGTGAAAAAAAACATATTCTCACTATTGGCTGTTTGTACTGTGATGAAAACTGTACCTGACAGAAAACAGAAGGGGATACAAAAAATATTGACACCATCTACCCAATTTTTGCGTCGTATGCAACATAAATTTACCATATCGCGTCTGAAATGAAAAGACAGAGTTTGTGAGGTTCGCCAACAGTCATGTTTGATTTCACGGCCTAAAAATGGGAAAAAAGTCATTGGCTTCTCAGTCTTTTTTGTGTAACGCTTTTCTGAAGGATAACGCGACAACAAGACAACGCAATCATTAGTGCGGAAGTTATTTTTGTTTTTCTGCAGTGGATCTACTCTCCTGGACTCACATCAAACACGGCGCTCTTTTCAGTCAACACGGCTGAGTAAATGGAATTTTCTAACCTCCTATAGCTCATGGCATAATCACAGACATTGAGAGATAACTGTGATTTCAGAGAACAGCCTCTATTTCCTCAAGACCCCCTTGTAACTAATCCAAACACGCACACGTACGCGCGCACGATCCGCACAAAATGAAGCTGCACCACATGGGTTTTTGCCTGAAAAGACGCGCGAGGCTGTCTGGGCTTTGCGACGCCTTCCATGCCTTCTGCTGCCTGCACAGAAATGCAAACAAAATATGTTCAAGCGCAACGTGAACTTTAACGGAGTGATACAGCGGCTGTGTTTCCTCCTCGCTTTTCAGTTTTGCCTTCAGCTACACAGTCGGTGCTCAGTTCTCTGCTCCCCTGGCGAGACGGTGACCTCTTGCCCCGCCAGCATTAAGTGCTTTCCTGCACTTGCGAGGTTCAGAAGAAAAAAGCCTTGATAACAATATGAATAAAATAAAATCTCTGTGGGTGGCGGGTTTATTTTGGGCTTCATTACAAAAGCGAAGTTTTTTTTTTTTTGCTTTTCTTTCACTATGTGGCCACCCGGCAGCTGGCAGGCATCTGGAAGGGAGGGGCACAGGCATCCCCTCTTAAAAGCCTAAGCCTTGTAAAAGAGGCTGCATTATTGATACTGCATCTGTGGGCTGAAATAGCACCAGAGTGAGCAGAGCGAGACAGAGACAGAGAGGCACAGAGAGCCAGAGAACACCGGCTCGGAGAGACAAACTAATATCAGAGAGAGAAACAGTGATTGTGTGCATTTCACAGACCCAAGAAGAACATATGAGAAACAATGCAAACCAAATTACTAAAACAATCTATGCACACATGCATTATTTCAATCTAGCCTTAAAATATCATCATCACTGTTATCATTATAGGTATTCAATTCTCAATTTTTGGTATTTGAATACTGTTTTTTTGGAGGGGTTTTCTTTTAAAAGGCGTGTTTACTGATTCATGACTTCAACTCGTGCAGCGATCATGCTTATAACCTCTGTAATGAGCCCCAACTGCGCGCTCCCCCAGTAATG
>JBAJHX010000081.1:16911975-16922843 GCA_037176925.1 Amniataba percoides | reverse complement strand
TTCATGACTTCAACTCGTGCAGCGATCATGCTTATAACCTCTGTAATGAGCCCCAACTGCGCGCTCCCCCAGTAATGTTCACTGAAGCTTTGAAGCCCCAAAAGCCCCCCAAAAAAAGGCCACTAAAATGCAGTCTTCTCAAATAAAGGGTGAAAAGATGGATTGAACACAACCTATTATAAAACATCTTCTTGAGTCAAGGAGACAAATTGTGTTTCAGCTCTTTTGTTCAGTGTGGGGGGAAAAGTGGAAACCTGTCATGGTTCTGTGTACCATTCCCTGGTGTTTCCCTGTGTTTGTCTCCCTCAGTGTGTTCTTTGTTAGTTCTTGTTCTTTTTTCTTGTGTTAGTTTTCTTTCAGGCATTGTGCACTTCCTGTTTTATTTTGTATTCTTGCCTGTTCTCACTGGTTGAGCACTTTACTTCCTGCCCTGTTGTGTTTCCCTCCCATTTGATTGCCTGCTCCGCCCTGACTAGTTTCACCTGTTGCTCATTTGTCTCACCTGTCTCCTATTCCTCATCACCCTCTATGTATATATAGCGGCCCCTTTCCTTTGTTCAGGTTCAGATCGTTGATCTGATGAATCAATGCCTGATGTGACCGGCAGTCAATGATAGACAAAATGTAACTTGAGAAACTCATGGGGTGGGATGTGTGTTAGTGAAGACAATTAGTGAGCATCTCTCTCTCTCTCTCCTTTGAGTGGAGCTACAGAGAGAAGAAGTGGCTGTGTGCATGTTTGTAATGTGCCATTTAGCCGTTCATGTAATTATTCCCTGCAACTGAATCCCTGCAGCTGTTTTTGTGTTCCTATGTATGGACAGACAAAGGTTAATGGAAACACAAAGAGGCACAGTTTGCAAGGAAACATGCACACGCACACACAGCTCTCTGGCAACACGAGTAGCAGCACTGATTGTTTAATTAGCCTCTGCCTTATTATGATGTATTCAGCTAGCTGCCTCTTCTTTTATCACGTAAGCCTCACAAAGACTGCCTTCCACTGCTTTTGGATCCCTGGATCGGTGGCTGGCCAAATTATCCTGGCTTGGCTAAGCAAGGCTTCATCAATCATACACTGGCCTCACATTAATCTGGGACCACAGATCACGCTGAGCCTATAATCCCATACTATTGAGTTATTTTGGCTGTTTATGAGTCCATATGTGATTAAATTACAGTGGAGATCAGAGCACACATGCATTACAATTCAAACTTGCGGCTGAGGACATGAAATCCAGCAGAGTTTTGACACACTCGCATGCAGGTGGAAACATGTTTTTGATGCAGTTTTCTTTGAACTGCTTGGCTTGGGTTTCACAAGCAATTGTCCATCTAATCCTCTAAGAGATGACAGTGGCATTTTCACCGGCATCTCTGCCTATTAACATCACCTTGGGATTACCTTTTACAGAGAGGGGGATTGGGGGAGGGTGGCTGGAGAGGAGAAACGATGGCTAAAATTAGTTCAGATGGCACTGTGGGCAAGTTGCTTACAATTCGCTTCCTGACAAAAAGCAGTTTTGTTTGACACACCGACATACAGATGTAGACAAAAGACCGCACACGTGTGATCCCAGTACAGACACGATGCCGACCAAACTAATATCCTCTTATGGGTTTGAAATCCCCATCAGTCCCAAGGAGGAAGCTTCTCCTGTCAAACAAACACGACTCTCCCATTAATTCAGATTCCCCACATTGGCCCATCACCGGCACAAAACTAAATGTCAACACTCCCCCGAGTCTCTTTCATCATGCAGCCGACTGTCGCAGAACACACCGGTAAACAGCGCACACCCTCCATCCACCGCTACGCCGCGGGACCCCTGACTGAGCAAATTGGCATTTCCGCAGAGCCGGCCAGATAGTGAGGAATGATGCAGACAGTGGCACAGGGGGAGGCTGCCAGCGCTGACCTTATGTTACACCTGTGCGATGGGTGTTTTTCGGTTCAAGTCAGGCTGAGCTCTGAGCAGGATGGGGAGGAAAACATCTGCAAACAACGCAATGAGATTCTCTAAAAACAAAAGGAGGGGAAAAAAAAGGCAGCTTACATAAACACGATTTATAGAGCAGTTAAGGTTTTCGAGATGCTAAATGAGCCAGAAAATTACACGCAGAAACTCAAATGTCATAAGTATATGAGTCAAGAGTATGTTTAATTTCATAAAAACAAAAGCTTGAGAAATGGAAATTGAACTATTAATTCGTCTTAGCGTGCGCAGGCTCATTATGCGCCGAGGAGAAAATGTAGTGTAGCGGAGGGTGTGATGAGGGAAGCGAGAAACAGGAGGAGGAAGAGAAGTAGCACCCTTTTTACTCCAAAAGTGCCCGGGGAGAGAGAGAGATAAAGCGATGGAAGCGGGGAGCGCTCAACAAAAAAGCCACAGACACCCTTTGTCTGTCTTTTAGTCTGTGTATTAGCAAGTAATGAGCTCCTAATTGTGTAGCCAGGCCATGGAGTCACTGCAGGGGTTGGGAAAGCAGTGGCAATGAAGTATATCTGCCAAAAACACAGGGGCAAAGAGAGCGATAGAGGAACAGACGGAGGGAGCACAAGGTGAGTCAGAGAAGAAATAAAGAGATGTGAGATGGAGACGCTACATTAAGTAGAGGGGGTAAAAGAGGGGAACGATGGGGGGCATTACAATGGAAATGTTTATTCCAACAGAATGCAGATGAGGGGAAATAGTGCCGATGGCCCTTGCCTGTGCTCTCCGTCTCTTTCTGTACATCTGTCTCCTCTCTCTCTTTTTTCCTCTGCATAATATAATATCTACTCATCCGAATGGTAATGAGTGAAAATGGTAATAAGTCAAATGGAGGGCCTTAGTTTAAAAGGTAGAGGGTGTATGAATAGCTCTCACCGTGGCAGCTGATGTTGTAACTAAAGGTCATTCCAATAAGATTTCAGTCTATGTGCTATCAGTAAAAGGCCAACTTGGACGTAGACGCAACGTGGCAGGAAAAGACATGAGCAGTGAGGGGAAAGGTCTCAAGAGTACCGAGTGACCGGTTTATCCCAACCAGTAATTACAGTGAGGGCAATGAGTTCACGGCTCAGGGCGTACCTCACGTTCTCATGCTCTCTGCTGTGTGAAACAACGTAAATGATGTTAATTTGGGTATTTTTCCTGTGCGTTTATGGGCGTTCTTTGTGTTACCCAAACTTATCTCCGTCGTGTCATCTGGCCACCGCTTAATTCATCTTCAGCCGGCAAGCAGGCTTCCTCTGACTTCACTTCCCCTCCTGAGAGATCAGCTGCATTACTCAGACCCATAATTCTGTTATACTCACTCACACACAGAGCCCTAGACATATGCTGTCATGGTAATGGCTAAAAAGTACTCTCACACTGCGTTGGAAAAAAAAAAACCTTCATCCGCTTCCAGAGTTCATGTTATGAAAGCCAACCATCCCTCCTGCTGCATAACATGCAGCTCCACATCACATGCAGACTCACGCTCAGAGCTGCAGCTCGTTTACTCTTCTATACCGACTCTTCCACTTTCTGTTGTTTCTGATGGCCTTTGTGCCATTTCAAAAGCCAGAGAAAATGCAAATAGCAGCGCTGTAGCAGCTTGTTGACCAGGTGACTAAATGCGCCTCAGTCTGCACTGGCGATTAGCGCCATCCACCTCATTTGTCTTCACTGTGGCTCCGCCAGTGCCATCTGTGGTAATGGGATGAGGGGTGGTGGTTGTGGGTGGAGGCGGAGGTGGCTGGTCTGACAGAGACACACTGCTCAAAGTGCTCTGCACGGCACCGGTAAAGACACCAAATCAAATGAAAACAAATGGCCTCCTCTGAAAAGCGCACCCACTTTTTGGGCTTGGTTTAAAAGTGTTTTTTTTTCTTTCTTTCTGGTGGGTTTATCTGCTTTCATGTGAGTTTGGGGTGAGTTAATTGGGTCTGACTGAAAACTCTCACTGGTACTGATCTGAGCTAACCTGCAAGGTCAGTTACAAGCAACACTGCATGGCCCTGTGCGCTCTTTTGTTGAAACCTATGTGAGTGTGTGCAGATCTAACTTCAAGTGTCCACTTGAGTGGCTATAAATTCCCATTGCAATGTGAGCATGCAAGTGTGCACACGTTTGTGCATCAGCATTTATGTGTGTGTTTACACTTGTCTGTGTTTAATTGATGAGCGGCCGTGTGTGTGTGTGTGCAAGTGCAGTAAGGAATATGTGACTGGCTGCAGAGGTCAGTCAAGGAGGAATCTATCATAATCCATCATAATCAGCTGCTGTGCCGTTCCTTCAGGACAGATGAGCTCCTGACCCATGGCGGACACGGTGGGGATGAGAATCACATGAGGGTGAAATGTGATGTGTACCAGCTTGACTGGTTTCTGTAGAGCTCTATCGGGGGCCTGTGTAAGCAACAAAAGCACGTCAAGGCATATGCATGTTCCTTTTTTGTTCCAGTGAATGCGCATTTATCATTTTGGAAATGTCACTTTGGGAAATTTGGCTGCATCAGAGAGATCACCTGTCTGATGTTGGACTGATGTGATGTGATGTACATGCCTTTGCATGTGTAAAGATCAAACATATACTATACATACACATACTTTGTGTGCATTTTAGCAATACTATATCTATAATATAACATCTGTAACATTTACAGAATAATTACCCCTGATAAACAGGATTTATGACAGAATATTCTAAGATTTCATATTGAATTGCTAAATTGCTAACTATTATCATCATTTACCTACAATCTAAAAATGATTACCACAACAGTTTATTTTGATATAATGGATGAATATGTTGTTCTCCTTGCTGAAAATGAAGAAGTAACTAAACACACACAGTATAAAGCGTAAGAGGAGTTGGTTTGGCATCTGCTCTCCATGCATTACAAACATACATGACATAAGTCACAGCATCTGTCACGGAATTAAAAAATGAGTCAGGAATCTATAAATGCACTAATCCATCCAAAATACGAGGCAGATATAAATACATATAATACGTGCCACTTTTGATCAGCGACATAGGGAACTGTCAAGACATCAAAAAGCCTTGGAATATCATTACACCAGTCCCCAGAGTGCACTAACTTTTGAAGTACATTAATATAAAGCTCCATCCAAGTCTTTGGAAATCCCACCAATCCTTCATTAAGTATCTGAAGTCATTAGGCACAGGATGGCCAGGCTGACATATCGTCCTGGGCATAAAAGAAATTAGTCAAATCTTAGGCCTGCAGCTTCTCATTAGAGCAGGCTGCACAGCGACGGACTCAATTACCATCTCTGACACACTAGACCCTGGAAAGACGAATGATTCTGGCCCAATAATGACCTAAGCCGGGCCTGAACTTCCTGCCCTCTCCCCCGCTCCGCAACAAACCCACCTCCCCTTTTCATTCGCCCTCGCGCACCTCTCCCCTGCTCTCCCCAGTTCAAGACATCAGAGGGTAAGAGAGTGATTCTGCTTTTTAATCCTGAGGGGCAGGAAACCCCCTTCGTCTTTGGTATTCATTGAACAAGAGCAAAGAATTCATTTTGTGGCCTAGTCCTGGGGGCTGCTGCCAAGCCACGGCTGACAGAGAAGCAGCATTAAGGCAATTAACATGGGCTTTGCATTTGATTTTTGGCCAGCGAGACTGCCTCTGTAAACAGCAGGCGGCATCAGGTGATTAGTTCCTGTGAAGATGAGTGCCTCGCCTCCCCTGGTCCCTGTCCAACAGGGGATTACCCTTTTGTGCGTGCACACCCACCACACCTTATTCATCCACGAGCGCACACAAACGCACCGACTTCAGTGCACCGTCCCTGCTGGAGAAGAAAGGGAGCGAGGGGAATCAAAGGGCTGAGCGAGGGGCCGACAGTTCAAAGGGTTAAGCCATGTTTGCGGCGTGGCAGAGGTGGAGGCGCGTTAACTGTCGTTTTCTGCATCGCTTCACCACTCCTTCCTCAAACAGACAGGGAAATTCTCCCTGCCCGGATTGACCCTTTCATCATCCATTTAACACAGGGACTAATGTGTTGGATTCAGCTCAATTTAATGAGCAGGTTTTCAGGTGTGTAATAATGGGAAATTCAATATCAATGTGAGGGGGTCTTGAGTCTAAGGACCGAAATTAATTGTGACAAATAGGCAATTATTTCAAATCAGCCCGAATTGAGATTGATCTTATTTGTTCATTTATGCCTCAAGTACATAATGGCTTTTATGTCCCTCGATTGGAATTTCACCTGGGAGGTTTCTAAATCAAACGCGCATCCGTGTGAGTGAGCACGCCGTAATTGGTGAAGAGAATTCCATCGGCACTGTCAGCGCAATGTCAGTCTGGCACAAAGACAAGGGCGAGATTATATGAGAGGGGCTTTAGCTGTCTTTGATTCTTACTCCATCACGCCAAACACTTGTGCTCTCAGAATAAAGGTTACTGAAACAACACAAATAATGGAATGCAAAAAAAAAAGCACGCAATCCTCACCCTCAATCCTAAAATTAGTCCAATTACAATCAATAAGACATACAGCTGCACTACATCCAGAGGGGGAAGGAAAGTTCAGCACAGTCTGCAAATCGCTCGAATTTCACACTCTGCGGCGATTATAATTGTGAGTTCTACTCCAGCAAATGGCTCCTTTCATGAGCCAGCATTTTTCATGTGCGAGTCTCGGACTTAGAGTTTACCCCTGACCTACTGAGCAATTCTAAACCGCTGTGTTGTATAATAGAGGGAGAAAAGAGCTCCACTGAAGGTCTCTGTAATCCCAAAGACTAATCTAATCCTGCAGATAAATGCAGCAAGCAGTGCTGCACCTCTTAAATGGGTTTCACCTACAATTCTATTGCAACAATTTGCATATTTATCACACAGGACATCGAATGCTTATATAATAGCACTTGGCGTGCAAAAGAGAGGAGCAAGGAAGACAAATGCCAGTGTGATTGCAATCAAAATAAACATTTTACTTATGATTAAATGTTTGGAAAATTGCATCCAATTACAGCAGCCAGAGATGCTGGACAGAGTTGCCAGAGCCGTATCGCAATTACAAAACAATTATGCACAAGGCTAAAGGTGTGTCCACGCGAAAGAGTGGTGCAGCATAATCATCACCACAGGTATTTGGCAGCTGATGTGCATTCTCTTAATGTGGAGGATAAACCTCCGGACAGTGTAAATGTAACAGAAAGTAGACATCAGCGTTCTGTAAGGGTGCAAAATATTAAATATACGCTTTCAGAGCAGCATCACATTTTAAATAGTCAAAGATTACAAATTCTTCTAGTCCTCTAAACCTACACTTGCATGCAGACTGAAAACAAGAGAATCCTTTATTTTGCCTGAATTCCTGAAGTGATTCTTTGAGTTGAGCAGAAAACATTGAGTCCATTTTCAAAGCCGTAGTCATCTCAGTATAAGGATAAATCAAAGTCATGTGAAGATCCAAACATAAAAATCCACACTGGCACCACGTGCATTTTCACCTGGGTCGGCAAATGAACGGGGGATCGGCTGCCCTGATGTTTTTCACATCTCTCTCTGGGTTTTTGTTGACCTTTAAGGTAGTGTTTGTTTGGTTTGACAGAGAGATGCTCGAATTTCAGTCCAAAATAGCCCGTCAGTGTCCACAAACTGGCTGCCGCGGTGGCTGCGAGACACGGTACAGCAAATGACTGCTGATCACGGGGACAGCAGGGGAGCCAGCTGTCAGCCTGCCAGGGTCCGTTCCCTGTCTGACAACAGGCAAAGCAACACAGGGGACACATACAGCGGGGTCATTCTCCTCTCAGAGGGGAGAACCGTGGATGAAGATAAAAGCAGAGGAAACCAAGGTGACTCGCTCAGGCAGACACGAGCAAATGTGCTGCGTAAGCGCTAAACAAAATAATCCATGGCTCCATAGACGGGCCGCAACGCATAGTTCAGATCCTCCAGAGTTTGCACGCTCAACACATCATCACAACAGATTTGGAAAATCAAGGTCAAAAACTATGAAAGGCTCAGAAAGTTTGGACAAGACTGCGTGACAGACTTACAGGGATCCAACCTGCTGCTGTCAGCTCGGGCACAGTGCGATAAAACAGCTGTAGACTCGGTTTTAAAGTATCCACTGTCAATCCAGCAGCCAGCTAGACTGTCTCATTAAAGTCCACGGTGACAGTCTCGTGCTGGAACCTGCACAGGATTCTCGGACAGGTTTCAATAAAACAATAAAACACAATATCTGCCGCGATATTTTATAGGCGCAATCTAAGCATATCCATAAGCTTAACTGCCCTCACATCCACAAATCAACGCTTCTGTGACAGAGGTGTTGTTATGGTACAAAGGCCTTAGTAACACAACATACTGTGCTCTCGTCAGGACAGCTTAATTGAACTTTTAAACAAAACATCATAACAGGGGAGGCAATTATCAATCACAGGAACTGCTCTGTCTTTCTGTGGATCCAGCCCGAGTTGGGCACCGTGTTATATGTCCCATTAAGCACTGAAAGGTTCAGTGTAACAGAGATGTTGGTGTTGCATCCGCAATAGTGAACACACTCCAGATGTGGCCTGGCTGTCAGGCTGCTGATACACACCACAAACTTTCACTTATGAGCAGATCAATCATGCAATTCACTGCTTGCTTCACTGGCTGCTGTACTTTGTTTTCACAAATGATACTCATCAGTGCAGAACCGGCATCCTATTTCAACGATAAAATTACTTCTACTTTTAATTACTTCATTTCACATTAAGCACATAATAAATGTCAGATTTGACATGTTACCGCACTGTGGTGCTCTTTGAGTCACAGTTCATTCAAATGAACGTTTCCTAAGGCTCTGACTGATCTTTCCTCGCTGCTTCTTGCGAGAGGTTTGCTGCTTTACAAAGACAAAAGCAGTGTGTGAATGGGATGCTGCTGCATATGGTGTCTTTACCCTAAAGGATTTATGTAAATTGTAAAACAATAGGATGTCAGTTCAGGAGAGAGGGGGAGGCTGTTTCAGTTAATAAAAGGGAGCGAGGTGGGTGATTTAAAAGAAAAAGAAGGTTGTCTTAAGATCAGCTACCTTTTCTCCAGTAAAACTGAAAAACCGAGGCGGGTGGAGGGGTCACCGCTTCCCGACTTTACAACAGTTTGCTGCAAAACTTGAGATACGTAAATCGTCTGTCCCGTCTCGGCCGTGCTGCTGTGTGAAATGTATGTATGTGCTGAAATGTGCTGAGAATGCACTGAGATACTACAGCAGTGTTAAAAACAAAAAAACAAAAAAAAACATTGACTGCTTGAGCTTCACTTTAAAACAAACTTCTCAGCACATCTCAAGTTACCCTTTGGGTCTGGCACTGTAGACAGATAAAATCAATGCCTGGCACAAACTCTCCTCATGGTTACCTCCACTGGGAAAAACTATAAATAATACGCAAGCACTAGGTAAAAGAACTTAGCAATATATTTATGTGTCTGTGTGTGTAGCCGTGTACTCACAAGTTGACCAAATCTAATGGCCAGTATTCTCAAAACCTCTCAGTAAATAAGCATTTTCATCCAAGACTGAGGTTTGATCTTGGCAACCAAGGACGTGGTGGATCAATATAAGGCAACCATCAGGGATTAACAAAGCCTCTGCAACACTGCATGGTAAATTAGTTAAGATCCATACAAAATCAATATGTAATGAGCTGTCTTCTAACTTTTTCCCCAGTACATTTTCTCATCTCTGTTTCTCTATGGTTCCTTCGATCCATACATCCAAGGGTTCATGAAAAATGTAGCATCCTTTCAGATCAGAGGTGTTCAAAGAGAATGGACAGTGAACCTTCATCCCACACTGAGAGAAATACAATGTGATTTACACAGGTACACTCAAAGATCCTACTGTGTATACATACGCCTCTTTTTTTTTTTTCAAGCCATGAAACATATGTATTGTGTGTAGTTATGCTGAATGATGAATGACGAAACAGAATACACACAATATGTGCTTACAGCAGTTGCCGCTGCACTGTTAGCAGGGACTGAAATGTGACTCCGGTCATGTGGCTTTGTTTAACGACTCTGGGAACTAAAGCCACGCTGGCCCTCCTTAATCCCTGTCCTTCTCTGTGCGAGTACAGCTGGGAGTGTATCAACCATGTCAGCCGGCCCGAAAACACGTCTCTCTTGCTCTCTCTCTTTCTTTCTCTTTCCTGTTCCAACGACACGCAAAGATAGGCACAGACACGCAGCGTTATTTGGGGCCAACTGGCCCGTCTCTGGGAAGCCACAGTGGAGAAATACAAAGCACAGTAAGCTGGAGACAATGTGATTCTGTCTCCCTGTTCAGGGGGAGAAATGACCCGAATAGTCTGTCTTTGGTTATGAATGAAAATATCCCACCACCTGGCCTGTGTGTGTGTGTGTGTGTGTGTGTGTGTGGCCTGGTTACACACAGCAGGTAATGGGGCGCACATTTATGTTGATGGAGGAGATACTTAGCTTTGGCTGTGTCAGGTTGGCTAACTGACCCCATTTGGGAGCCAAGAGTTTTATTAAATAATTATTCTTTCAGCTCAGGAGTTAGCTTTGCTAATCATTTCACAGATTGTACTATGGGGGCGTGTTGGATGAGGAGGTGAACTAACCTCCGAACTGCTCCACTCGGTGAGCATGGCAGCGACATGTAAAGCGCAGAGGTTTCTTCTAAAATTCCTCACTGAAGTGAGACATGGGTGTTCAGAGCTCGGTGAGCTTACTTATTCACTGTGTATGTTAGAGAACATGAGAGGATGTCACAACAAATGCACAAGTCACTCTGTGTTTTATAGGCACACACAAAGCAAAAGGAAACTGTCCTATTGTCACAAGGTGTTCATATGCACACATACAGGTACAGACAGGTACAAGTACAAGACTCT
>JBAJHX010000081.1:16900243-16911958 GCA_037176925.1 Amniataba percoides | reverse complement strand
ATATGATAACCATGCACCACTTCTGTAAGACACCTCGATTATATTGCAGTATATAGTAGTATAGACCCGGGCAGCTCTGGGTGTTGAAGCGATGTAATCAAACATCTCTAAAGTTGGCATGTATACCACAGTGCTGATCCTTAACAAGCAATAATCATCCTTGGGTATAGGGGGGAAATAACTGATGCACAGCTAATTTATCTCTCCGACGTCTGTGCCTGAATTTATTTATATCAATATTCCCCTGGTGCGTGGCCGTGCAGACCAGCTGATCAGCTACAATGTATTTTCAGGCTGCAGACATCACAACAATACCATAAACTTGCCTTGTTTGTTACTGCACCACAACATTCCTCTGTTGGTGGATCGTGGGGCTGAATCTCACGTTACATAACAGCGCTGATTTATCTCATGCAGCTCTGAGGGCGCGTGCAAGGCTGCGAGGCTACGAGTCCAGCCCAGTGCAATGCCAAATGATCTGCTGAGTGTGTTAACATCTTCCGAAAGGGAGCACACACAGTGGTCTTTACTAGATGTGATATCTCTCCTATTATTTTGGGACAGATGCTGCACCTACTTTAAAACGAAGGTTGTGAGCACTTCTCCTTCGTTCTGTGCCAAAACATGCAAAAGAACCAAACAAACTGTCAATCAAAAGCACAGCGATATAAATGAAAACTAAGAATGACATTTTCTGAACCGTCTGACCGGTCCAATTGGAGCTACAAAACATCTGCATGGTTGAGTCTTTTCTGGTTTAAAGGTGTATTGTGCAATCCTGGAGAAATGTGCTGGTACTGGAACCCAACAGCCAAACAAATACACCCCTCTCCTCCATTGCTCCTTTCAAACTTGCGTGAGTAACACACAATGTTCGTGTTGTCCTGTGCAGGATCACAAGTTGTGACAAAGCGGCAGTGTTTGATGACCTGGGAATGAGAACAGGCTGGTGGCTCGGTCTAAGATGCTCAGTTTGTTTCCCATTTACAGAGCCAGGGCCATGCACGAACTCCAAAACCTTTTTTTAGTGTGCACACATGGAACAGACAGCTAGCTGACTGTGGGGAGATGTTTGCTGAAGTTGACAAAATGTGTCACAAAATAGTACTGTAGACTTCACCTTTTAATTTTGATCTGCAACCACTTCATGAATCTGTTGTTAAGCACTGCGCTGTGATGCAGAAATGTGGTACCTGGTGCAGCCACTCAGAGTTTTTGCATAGTGAAGTGTGTGCATAAGCTTAACTGCGCCCACATATCATCTGCATGTTTGCAGACCTTCAACATTAGCGGCTGCAATTATCCGCACGAATCAAAGTATTTAGATTTGAGCGTGCACATTCGGAACAACGCTGAAGCTTGTGCACAAAGCACACCTACTTTATCTTGGAAATTATTTTTAGCACAGGCTCTGTGTGGCATGGGAAATTCTGCTGATGTCATTTTCCACATTGCCATATCTTTAAATGTCAATATTTTGATTACCATTTTAATAGATATTTCCAAGCCAAGCCCAAATACATTCTGAAATGTATTAGACCTTTACTAATGTCTGAGTTAAAAGTCAAACTAAATGCTAAATATTGTGTCCAAACACCCGGTGTAGAGCTAATATTATTGGTTCATCCATGAGATAGAATATTAACCAACAGAGATGTCCTGTCAGAGGACAACGCTGGCTGGTAATATATGCTCTATTTTATAGTATATACCGGCCTGGGCACTAACACACACACACACACACACACCAACACTGTGTATCTGACATTATTACTATCCTGGTCAGGCTGTGAGCAAATAAAACGCTGAAGCACAATTTGTTTATTCAAAGCTGACAACACATACACAGTGCTGAAGAAAACAAACTACAGTAATATTCTGGGAGAAGATTTCTGACATCAATCGTGCGTGCATGCTCAGAGCAAACCAGGGAGGGGCTTTGACAGCCCACACCGAGCCTCTGCTGCACAGCTCACACACATTAACTAGGTGTGTGTCCATCATGTCCAGTGGGGGAGAGTTAAGCTCAAAAGTTAAAGCAAGCTTCAGTGTCGTCAGTGTTCGTTTAGAGTGCAAATGCCTTTTAAAAGCATACATTTAAGCTGCCTCAGTGCCTTTTTTCACAGCAGCTACACTGTCCTGATGTATTGGGAAAGTCACAGGTGTTATTGTGGCATTAACAGGTCTGCTGTTCTTTTCAAGTGTCCCAGTAAACCACGAGAGCGTGACAGCGGGCCGGCGTGCACAGTGCCACGTTTCTGAAACCAGAGCAGAGCTGAATGGAATCCAGCCGCTGTTCATTTTGTCATTTACACCACCGTATTTTCCCGCCGTGACCGTGTCAAAATATCTCCAGTGAACCTACAGGGCATCTTTTTTAGCTGCGCCTGTCCAATGCTCCCGCGATGTCAGATTTAGCACTTTACATACTCTAATGTGTAGCTCATACCACGCTTATAGAAACTTGGCATCTGCAAATACTTTGATTATTGATCCCCAAGTAAGACATTAACCCTCCTATTATGTTGATTTATTGGGTGCTGCAATAACTTTGCTGGCTCATGTTTAATCATGCAAGAGTTGTCAAAAAACAAACAATAAAATTATTATAGTTTATCCCTGTTTATTAATCTGTTTCTAATCATTAACAATTCAATGAACACTTTCACTGTGATGGTGTAATTAGCCTCTCTTGGATCATGATGCCATTATAACAACACGTCCAAACAATACTTTTATATCAGAGAGCTTGCTATTAAGAAACTCGATTTACATTACATTTGTTTGACAATTTTAACTCTTTTGAAACATTTCTTTAAAATAATTTGAAAATATTTTTCCAAAATTTTTTGAAGAACATAAAAAAGGGTCATATTGATTAAAGACAACCAGATATCACTGATTTTTATTGAAATGGCCAAGTCACCATACCATCACACACTGTGTGGATCACTGATAACACACACACACACACACACACACCAGTGCCACATTTCTGAGCACAGAAAAAAAAGTGCATGCATGTCACTGAGTGTTAAAACAGCACAGAGACACAGCTGCACGCTTAAAGTGGCAACTGGTCGTCCTATGTACACACACACACACACACACACACTGCACTGCACGTGAGCGTGTGTGTGTGTTGGGGGGCAGATTGACTTGTCACCGCCGCCCTGTCAACAACCCGTCGATCACAACACGGACCGAGAGGAGACGAACACACACACACACACACACACACACACACACACACACACACACACACACTCAGATACATATGTGGCCGCTTAGAAGTAAAGTAAAGTGAAGAGAAGAGAAGTGAAGTGAAGGGGCGGTGTGTTGGTGCGGCAGGAGGGCAAATCACAGTCATGGACCCGCTACAATGTTTTCGCCGTGCACGAAAAAAAAAACACTACTCCGCTACTCCCAACTTCCACACACACACACACACATACAGACAGACAGAGAGAAAGAGGGGAAACACCTCGGTCAGTCGAGGGAAGTGAAAACAAGTCGGTTTTTTTCGGACGGAGGTTCCTCCGGTACGTGCGAGCAAACTTCGTCGAAGAGAGAAGAAACACTTTTCAGACCCCCCCTCTCTCTCTCCGGCTCTCGCTCTCTCTCTCTCTCTCTCTCTCTCGCGTGTTTCGGGATAAACTCACCCACAGTCGTTGAGCCGGACCCCGAACCGAGCAGCAGGTACCAGATCCACATCCTCCGGTCTGCGGGTGTCCCCCCTCCGCGGGGCCTGGCCTGCTGTCCTGCCCCGCCGCGGGGCCGAAAAAACGAGTGGAAGAGGAGAAAGAGGAGGAGGAGGAGGAGGAAGGAGAGGAGGAGGGGGAAAGTTCTCCGACACTGCTGCTCCTTTAGTGCTCCTCAAGTTTTCTGTTTTTTTCCCTCCAGCGAAACTTCATGTGAGGGAGAAAAAGAGAAAAAAGAGAGAGAGAGAGGGAGGCCGGACCGGGTCGTGGGGGGGGGGAAAGAGGGGAGGGACCCCGGGCTGGAGCTGGAGGGGCTGCGGGGTGGAGGCAGGCAGGCTGGAGAGAGAGAGAGAGAGAGAGAGAGAGCGAGAGAGGCGGAGCCGCAGAGCAGAGGTCGGCCTGTCCGGTGCCCAAACTGCGGGACCGGGAACCGACAACGGCCCAGAGAGACCCAGACAGAGAGAGAGGACACACAGCTGTCATTCAAAACTTCCTCCTGTGTTTTTTCTTCCTCTTGATATGAAAAGAGAAGCCACAAACGGATTTATTTTCCCCAAACTACTCATCTGAAGTTAGTAAAGGAGGAGATTTCAAAAACTGAATCACCCTCAAAGAAAAAAAACAAACAAAAAAACAATAAAGGCAGATCTAAAGAGAATCAAATTCAGCTTTTCTAAGTAGGTTTTCATACTCAAAGAAGTTTTTCATGCAAAAGAACAAACCTAAATGTAGGAAAAGAAAAGTTACTTCTAGTCAGAAGATTAAAATAAATAAAATGGATGAAATTATAAAGTAGACAGTCTGAAACAATGATTTAAACAGTGTGTGCTATTTGACTTGATTCAGTGAAAGAAGTGCACAGATTATGCAGGAATGTGCAAATATGTTTTCCATTGATGTGTAAAAGTTCCCAGCATTAAGTATGAAGAATGTGTGCAAAGATAAAGTCTGAACTGCGTGTGTGTGTTAATGTAACACAGGCTTGTGTGTGTTTTACATTAGTGTGACATGTAGGGGGGTCCTGTGCAGTGGGAGTAACAGTCAGTGTCAGTGGGAGTCTCGTGCCTTTTTGAAGGAGGAGGCAACAGATGACAGCGATATAATGTGAGATTGATAATGTTATTGTAAATCCCATAATGAGGATGGCCTATTATGAAAACCACACCTCTTATTGTGGGCCACTGCATAATAACAGAGCAGGTTATCTGATTATAAGGCACTATAGCTACATGCTGCCTTACATTTTGCACATACTGTAGTGACGTAAAATCCAATGAAAGTCATGTGTTTCTCGGGTACATGACACACAAGAGAACCATCCATCCATCCATTTTCTAACCCGCTTCATCCTGCACTCAGGGTCACGGGGGTGCTGGAGCCTATCCCAGCTGCCCTGGACTGGTCGCCAGTCAGTCGCAGGGCCACATACAAGACAAACAACCATTCACATTCACACCTAAGGCCAATATAGAGTTGCCAATTCACCTAATGCATGTCTTTGGGTGGTGGCAGGAAGCCGGAGTACCCGGAGAGAACCCACGCAGACACAGGGAGAACATGCAAACTCCACACAGAAGGGCCTGCCTCAACCGGGAGTCAAACCCAGAACACAAGAGAACCACTATAAACTTATTTTTATTTCTGTCTAGGAGTAATTTAACTTAATCATCATTCTGTTTTTGTCAAATTTCTCACTTTGTGTTTTTTTAAACTTGTTTTGCTATTTTTTAGGGTTGTCTATAAGTAATATCAGCGTGTAGCCATCTCGAGCTGTGTGCCGATACTGCCTGCTCGCCACGGTGTTGTCGATGGGGATGGGGCTTCTGTGGAAGCAACAGATGGCACAGGGGAAAAACTATTTGGAGCAATCTTTTAAACAGATGGTTTGCCTTGATGAAAGTTAAAAGAGGCAAATACTTGTAGAAAATGAAAGTGTGAAAGTCTCACGCAGAAAGAGAAAAATAGATGCACTGAAAGACTTTTTTTTTTTTTGGTGCTCCCATAAAAACTCAGCACTAGCTTCCGCGCAGCAAGGAATTTAATATTTAAACACCGAGTCGGAGCACTGACCGGGCACTGATACACCAAATGAATGCATGCAGTGATACGAGGCAACAAGCATCCTCATGCGTTATGTTGGTGTTTTCATGCCAATTTAAGTTCTGAATTAAGGGGGGAGGCAGAGTGACTGGTGGAGGGACAGGAGGCTTCACCTATCAAACCCCTCTCCTCTTTATCATAGGACTGCAGCTGTGTGCAGACAGACAACCTTGCTTCAAACAAACCCCCTCCTTTTGATAGCGTGCTAACCTGGAGGCATATGATTGGGATGAGTCCCAATATCAGACTCCTCCAGCTCACTTTATATTCATCCACGCTCCGCCTTATCAAGCCAAATCCCTGTGCAGACTCAAATTCCTGGGGAGGGTCTTGGCATGTCAGCCGGATCTGTTGAAACTTTGTCAGAGATTCAAGCCTGATAGCTTCTGCAGGGGCCCGCTGTCCTCGCATCCCCTTCCCCCCTCCATTGTTGCCTGTAGGGCCTTATGTATTTCAATCTGTTATGATGAGTCCTGATGTTGGATGGTTGTGAGTGTGCACAGTGTAACAACTCTCCAAGAGTCTACAGTTGGCGGATATGAATATTTTAATGGCCGCCACAGCCGACAAGAGCAGACACAAGTCTCCTCAATGCAAATCCTAAATACAATCAACACTAATAAAACTAAATGCTTGTTGAGGAGGAAGAAGATTTGTCAGTCAATGTTAAATGGATTTTATTCTGCTCCCCTGGAGTTATCATTAATGTTAATGCTGAGCTGTTTCACAAATTATACCGCCTGATCCATGAACCAGAACAGTATAATCTGTTTCGGGGGGATCGGCGCTGCAGGGCTGCGAGCTAAAAGCAGAAATGGCCTCAACTACATCACCGATTGACACACAGTGTTTCAGTAATGCCCGTCAATTAGTTTTGGCTATCTATAAACAGCTCAGACCTAATTAGCCGCTGGCCAACAAATGGACTCATTAGGGGACATTAAACTCTAATATGAAGGTTGTTATTGACTTAATCGCAGGAGAAACCCAATTAGTGGCCAAATTTGGAAAATGACTCTGAGGTAGTGAGATGATCTGAGCAGGGGTAGCAACCTGGGATGACTTTGCTTATGGGTGAGCGGTGGAGCTGAGAGAGAGAGAGATTCAGACAGAGATGTAGCGAGAGGTAAGGGAATGTATAACGCAAGCGGCACAAAAGGAGTCTGTGAGTGTGCGTGTGTGTGTGGGTGTAGAGAGAGAGACAGAAAGAGAGAGAGGGAGAGACAGAAAAGAAAAACAACACTTAGCAGCGGGGAAGAAGCATGAGTAAGGAAGCTGGCGGCAATAAACGTATCAGGAGGTGGATGAGGGAAGCGAGACATGACGAAGGTGGAAAAGAGAAGAGAGAGAAGTAAAAAAAAAAAAAAAAGATCACGGGAGATATTGTAATCGAAAGAGATGATGAGCAAATGAGAGGAGAAACGTATTTGACCAAAACCCTCCCCGCTGCTTCCATTGTATCACAGAGTATTACGCGCATGCTGTAGGGTATTACCGTAAGACAAAAAGCTGAAACTTTGCCAATAAATGTCCACTGTCGGCAAGGCGGTTAGCTAATGCATCACCTCTCCTGACGAGAGAGCGAAATGAGGGTGAGAGAGCAGTAATGTAACTCACGAGGGCCGCGGGATGACATGTCCTTGTCGTGTCAGGCCGCCGTCGAGGTAGCTGTGAAATGCCAAGGCCCCTAAAGGATCGGCGATGGCGGTCCCGCTCTCTACTGAGGGCCTCTTGACATTCGTCTTGCATTTAATAACCCGGTGTACCGATGTGAAGGACATCTTTGTTTGCAAGAGACGAGCGTATGAGTCAGAAAGCAACAGCCGGCACGCGAGGAGGGGTGACAAAAAGAGAGAGAGGGGATACGTCGAGGGACAACACACTTATGATTTCAGCAAATGTTTTCTGCTGGCCCATGAAGGCGCTGACTTTAGCGCCACAGGACCCCCCCCGGTCTATGTGATCAATCAAACTAAAAACATGCATAGTTAGACATTCTTGCACACTTGCAGAATTTTGCCCGTGTTCACCCAGAGTCCCCTTCATGCTCCTCCAAGTGCATAAATAATCACTCAGTTATGTGATCAATGCCTCTTTCTGTTGGCACTAGTTAGCAAAGCTGACGTGGGCTCGGTGGTGCTGCAGGGACCTCAGATAGGCATCAACAATTGAATCAGGGGGAGACAGAACAAGCATTTTGCGTGTGTGTGTGTGTGTGACTGTCAATCTATAAGGCCCAGGCTGAGAATCAAATGAGGAACAGATATTGATTTGGGATTTCAGAGGCAGGGGCCAATAACAGTTTGAGTGAGAAATGCCTGAAGCATCAACAATTAGTCTCTCCATTAAGCCAGATAAAATGATGTACAGATTAGAATGGGTTACATAGACAACTGCGAAACACAAGGACAATAATGAATATGACAAATATAGTACTGACATAACATTGCTGTGATGGAAAAACAGGCATGTGACTATTTAAAACTATAATCAATCCTGGGGCTATTTGAATGAGTCTAAATGTCTGGTGGCTTGCACTGCTGTGTTTTCTTTAATGGAAAATACTCATTAAAGCCCACTCAGAGAAAGTAATAATGGACTCTCAAAACAAAAGTTAATTATACCACAATTAGAGCAATACTAATTTATCAATTAAACGGAATGATTCACATAAACACTTCTTGAAAAGGAAAGATAAACAGGGCTTCATACCGTCCTTTAACTGGAAACCAGCCAGCAGTCGGCTCGGGCGGATAAAGGTCCAAACGAACTCAAACATAAAACTGGAAGAGGGTGGATTTACTCCATGTGGTGTAGCAGCTCTGAAGGCCGCGGTAGTCCATTATCACATCTGGTCTCCAAACAACAGGCAGTGGCATTTCTAAATAACACCCTCAAACAAGGTCAAGTCCAGCTGAGCAATGGGCAATCTGCTCTTGCTTCCATGTGATTAGTAGGCACCGGTTAACTGTGAGCACTCATCATGGTCCCTCCCTCTCTTTAGGCATAGCATAAACTAAACTGTTGACTGTACAATCTTAGATGCCACTCTAAACTACGAAAATGATTGTGAATTGAGTTTAAAGGATGGTTTATTAGAGAGAGGAGAAACACCAGGGAAGGTGCGTCAGACTGGAGGACTGTGAGGCTCTGTGTGGGCACAGCGCTGCTCTGAGCCCGATGCGGTACAGTTCAGCTGTGCCTGATGGGAAAGTCATTAGTTTTGCAGGTATTAGGTCATACACCAGGGCATCTAAAAAAAAAAAGAAAAGAAAAATCACTAAAGTTATTACAAGTCATCGGGGGAGTGTAAATGTCTGCACCAAACTTTATGGGAACTATTGAAACATTTCACTCTGAACTAAATCTGTCAACTTGCCGGTGGGGCTAGATAAAGAGTCAAGGGGCCGCTATGAACTCTGCCAATCCATCAAGTAGATAGGAAGATATTTCACTGGGTAAGTGGAAACTTTGACCAGCTGGCAACAGGTGGAGGAATATTCAAGGGAGCACTAACGTCATGATACATCCTCCTGGGAACCAGAGTGTACGAGCGAACAGCGTACAGTTATCGAGCCATTTCACACAAAAGCAAAGTTTTAGCCCCACTGTGGTGTTACAGAAAAAGACAGGAGTCTTAAATGGTTCATCCTGTGGGGAATTTTCACATGAAAATTTATGTCAGTATTGTCGAAATAGTTCAATCTGGACGAAAATGGTGGCACCTCCCAACAATACCAACCCTGCAGCTGCCAGCACAGCTAAAAACATTCATTGCTGTGTTCAGACCTCAACAAGGTATTTTTAAGATTTCTACAGCAAGTCAACAAGCAAATGATGGTTGTTCTCTTCCAGAGGGAGTCAAACTAGCATGACACTGTAGCGCTGCAAAAACTCTCAGGGAGGAGCCGCATTGGGCACATGAAGAGTCTGACAAAGAAGATTTGCATCTCGTCTCTTGACAGTCAACATTTGTTGTTTGGTAGTTTAAGTTGCCTAAACCTGACCAAGCCTTAACCAGAAATGTGGTAAATGCTTTGTTTCTGATGGTCATGTTGTTTTGCAGAGTACAGACAAAAAAAGTTTACCACCAGAATTCTGGTCTTGTTGTTTTGGAGGACAATTTGTTGTTTAGGTATGGAGACTTTTTGGCCAAAAACAACCTCTGGTCAGCAGCCCAGACACACCAGAATTGAAAAAAAAAGCATTTAAAAAGTGATTTCTCAAAAAGTGCCATCTTTCCCATTCATTTCATCCACCCAGTCAATCCTTCTTTAAAAATATTGCTGGTGTCTTCTTTGCTGCATAATGTCGACCTCTTCAATTCCATCTCTCTTTCGTAGCCTCTGTCAGGTGCTGTTAATGACATCTATCTAAAAGGTTAAACTCAATAATTTTCATTAAAGGCCCTGTTGAAATGGGCTTTGGATTAAACTAACTGAGCATAAATGTGGGCACACGTGACCAACTGCAAAAACAAAATCTAATGAAATATTGAAGAGTGTGCGTTTCACAGAGCGGGAGCCAGAGCGAGAGGAGGAGAGGAAAGCAAAAGTGAGGAAAATGGAAGGACAGACGAGAGCATCAGGGCCAGAAGGTCATGTGATGGAGTGAGGCCGGGATAGAAAGAGGCACCAGCGCTCCCAGCAGGCTTGGCCTGTTTTATAGCAATCACGTTGGCTTGGCCCAGTGCTCACACCCGCAGGCTGCCTTCGTTTAGTGGACCACCAACTGTCACAGGTGTTTTTTCATGGGCCAAAGTGGGCCGCTCATTCCCTGCCTTCCTGCCATGCCCT
The DNA here is from genome assembly GCA_037176925.1 of Amniataba percoides. Taxonomy (NCBI): domain Eukaryota; kingdom Metazoa; phylum Chordata; class Actinopteri; order Centrarchiformes; family Terapontidae; genus Amniataba; species Amniataba percoides. Next base: position 16,901,361 of record JBAJHX010000081.1, on the reverse strand, counting down.
CGCCCCACTCTGCATTTTTCATCATATTGCTCTGTGCTTTGGGCTATATTTGTGTTAGATAAAAAGACCCAGATTTGTGGGAGGATAACTTTGAGAGTAACCTTGAGAATATTACAGCCATCTACGAGATGCCGGGACGAACAAATATGCAGAACGCCAGCGAGTGAGTGAGACGTTTGAGGTATTGAAGTGTGAATTAGAAAAGAAGGAGCAGCGGACAGCCGTTGAGAACAAGAGAACGTTGGAGGGAAGCGGGGAAGAAAGAATTGGTTCACTCATAAGATTCACCAGTCAAGTGCATGAATATAGATGGGCGTGTGAAAATGGGGGGGTTTTAGGAGGGAAAGGAGCATGAAATATCTTAACTAAACTGAAAGTTATGGGTGTTAAGAGAGGTTTTGTCAAGGGCATGACGGAGTGGATCATGTGTGGAGTTCAAAAAAAGACTCAACACAGGTGAGGATGAAGGTCGCCTGAAGGTTTCCAGAGAGCCCGCGACTCAGTGAAATTGTTTGCATGCAGGTAGAGCATGAAGTTTGACCATGAGAGGAGGAAGTCGGGTCTTAAGGGGTGAGAGTCCACGTGCAGAGGGGTTACAAGTCGAGCGGGACCAGTAAGATCTGTGGGACTCAGGGATAATAAGCAACACTGCCGCTGGGTTATAACTTGCGCATGGCTGCTCCGGGCTCTGAGTGGAGCGGCGAGGAGAGGGGAGGGGAGGGAAAATAAGGGGAACAGGGAGCTTGCTGAGAACTGGGCCTTTGATCACAGGGTGAAGAATTACCAGCTCAGTGCCCACTGCTGCTGGGCCCCAACCCCAAAGCACCATGGGAAATGTTTATATTCAAATATCAAACGCCTTTTCATGCGACACATTCATTCGCTGCCATGTGCACGGGCAGGAGCACGCATGGCCTGCACACACACATGTGCACACACATTCACAAACAAATAAACTGCTTTGTTCTGTTGCCTTGGGCGGGTTATCATTAGAGTCACCAGTCAGGAGCTATGGGACCCCTGACACACAGTGACAGGGAAGTTTACACACACACACACACACACACACACACACACACACACACACACACACACACACACACACACACACACACACA
>JBAJHX010000081.1:16877831-16900143 GCA_037176925.1 Amniataba percoides | reverse complement strand
CACACACACACACACACACACACACACACACACACACACACACACACACACACACACACACACACACACACACATCTAGGTGTACGTTAGTCGGCACACTGAGACTGAAAAAATGGGGTGGCTGTCAGAAACATGTAAAATAAAAGCAGCGGAAAAGTGGAACACAGTGTGACGATTCGGAGTCTAAATGTGGCTCCGAGTGGACGAGGCAGGGGGAGCCATTCAAACTGATGCGATGTTGTCAAGCAATGTTCACCAGTGAATGGGTCCCCTGACACACACTGGCCACAAAACACAACGAAACAACATGTGTGCGGCATAATGGAAACTTTCCGAGCATTATTTGCTTGTGTATCTCCCTGCCCTCTTGAGCACGCCTGAAGCTTATGCTGATGCAGAGGTGTGTGTGTGTGTCTGTGTGTGTGTGGGCCGATGGGGGTTTTCCCGCCTGCTGTTAGGAGGGCGGAAATGTGTGGAATGAGCATAGCTTTGATCGTTTCTAATCCTCAAAGGAGGGGGAGCCACCTCAGCACGGCGGCAGGGGAAGGCCAAATTCAGCATGTAGGAAGAGAGGAGTGGTGTGTGTGTGTGTGTGTGTGTGTGTGTGTGTGTGTGTGTGTGTGTGTGTGTGTGTGTGGGGTGGGGGGGAATGAAGGGAGCATTGTGTGGTGCTGATGCAATAGCTACATTGCACACACTTGAAGTGATTATTTATGTGCTCGAAGTGTTTGGATGATTAATCTTTTTTTTTTTTTCCAAAAGCGGAGAACGATCCATCCTCAACATTTGATGGGGCGACAAACTGCCCTCCTTTGCTAAATCGCCTTCAGGACCCAGCATGTGCGATAAATGTCGGTCGGGAGCAGAAAGCCCTGGCCTCCGTCTTTGTTTCCCTGTGGATAATTTAATTGAGAAAGTCTCATTAAATACCAGTGCTGGTGGCGCCCGGGCTCAGGCACACGCTGAGCCTGACCTCTCATCATGGCGACAATTAACATGACTGGATGCTCCTTTAATCACAACGGCCATTTTATTATCATTATCTTAATGGCGACTCATTTATCACGCTTAAAGTCAAACCTTATTCACCAAGTTGCTGCCTCCTGCGCGTTTGAGGCGCGCACGGGGTCAAGCGAGCATTCTGATTGGCTGCAGCTACGAGAGGCTTTAAAGATTACCACAGAGCGGCCCCAGGAGACGGAGAGTAGACTTTAAATACGGGTGAGAGAAGAAAGTTTTATTGTATCCACTCATTACTCCACTCAGTCATGCCCAAAGCCTTCTTGAGGAAAGGATTCTGTGTACAGTGCGGCCGTGACTCAAGTGCAGTGTGAATAAACAGATACTGGTTCTCAGAAACAAGCTGCTTACGTCTCCTCTGAGTTATCGAGCAGGGTTGTTGCCATCTTTTTGCCCATTATCCACCATGCAGACCCCCGGTAATGGAGATGGAGTGGCCACATGCAAAGTGAGTGCATACATTTTGAGAGACTGGCCTTTTGGAGGTGGAGCCTTCTCCCGGGATGTGGTGTGTGCGCAGGAAGCACAAAACAGATGGAATGAGGGAAAGAGTTGTCCGCGCAGCTATTTATATAAAATCATTCGTGCGCATTCACGGACGTGCGTTTGGTATTCCACCCACAGGTGGAGATCGCAAGGCCACTCTGAAACAGTCTGGGCTACCTTTGGGACGGCTCCAGCGTTCGCTTCACAGTCCTCCCTCATACATGCGAGACCCCGCAGGGCACTCGGAGGGGTGGTTAAAATTGGAACACATTCATCTCAATCCCCTGCCTGCCAGCACAAATGGATGTTAGCCTGTTTTGGAGAGACAATGAAATCGAAGAAAGATGGGATGTATCAGGCTCCTGTGGCGTACGTGGACATGAGTGGAAAATACACACACATTTAATCCCTGTTGGTCTACCGTGTGTGTGTTATGCGCGATTTGAATTCAACCGCAGCGTCTTCGCAGCCTTGAAAGCAAAGCTCGCTGCCTTCCATTGTTTCACAGCCACCCTGATGTGTCGGTTTACTGCAATCAGTTTGGGAAATAGAATTAGTTTTCATTCTGCTCCATCTCCACATTGTCTGCCCTTTGTTATAAGTCCCAAGTCGCATTTCCTCCACTACAAATAAAAGATGCATCCATAATTTTAAAGGATGATTGAATACAGACTTCTAGGCTACCGACAGAAACGTAGTTGCCTTTCTGGAAAGTTGTATTGAATAAAGCTTATTCTAAAGCTCCTCGAATGCAATAACAACCGTATTTATGGTTTGAGCTCTACCTACACGTCGTAAAACATTGTCTATCTGCGATAGAAGTCTGATCCAGGTGCAGAATCTACCTCTTGTCTTGTTTACAGTTTTTATTTCTCCTACTTTTCATTCCTTTCAAACGGAACCACGGTTCACATGCTGTTTATTATGCTCCTCTCTGCCTGTAATGTAGCTCTTTTCTTTTTCTGCAGAAAAATATCACCCCTCGAGACCACACCTTTTTTTCCCTCTCCCTTAAAAAGGAGAAGCTAAATCACAAACCTAACAGACTGAAATATCTATTCTGCCAATTTACCGCTCCAGTTTAGGAGAAATCCATCAAAAATTGCAAGACTCCCTTGGTTTAAAAAAAAAAAAAAAATCAACATTTCTCTTTCATGCCTTTTGATTTATCCTCTAGTGGCGAATACTTTATTTAGTGAACACATGTCTATAGGGAGTTTGTGGGCTACTAGCCATCCAGAAATACTATGTAACATTGTTGTGTATTGATTGTAGTCTCTTTGCAGCAGTGTCTGGATTTTTATGCAGTGTGCAGTGGAAAGCCGAACAGAGGTCATTAGCACATCCGCCATACCTGCGAGTGTTACCTCTATATGTAGCGCCTTGGAGTGCAAGTGTGGCGGCACCATAGAGGTGACAGACGCATCAACAGAAAACGAAAAAGGTGGTGTTAGTGAGTGTGGCTGTGACAGACAGTTTCAAATAAATTCAAGATGTAATTCTGCTTTTGTATTCAAGAAGAGGTTTTCTAGTTTGGGGAGTAACACTCATTGGGGGAGAGAATGGCTTGGAAAAAAACATAAAAGAGTGCATGTTTAACTAATGTCTTATCTTCCCTGCATTCAATTAGGATCTGATTTTTAAGCTGCTTGTCATCTTGATTAAGCAGTCACCACGGGGAGTCTGCTGCAGAAACATTTTGTGAAGGCGGGATGTGCAAGGACAGACAGTAATACAACATGTCAGTAAAGAACTAAATGGATAAAATCGTGTTGACTATACAAATTCTTACAGATACTGACATCCCTGTGTCTATATTTGCTCTATAGTTCTCTCGAATACCCTGACTAAGACTAGAACAAATTTAGGATCTCATCACTCAGCGCACAGAAATCTTAAACATCTACTTGCACACAACGTGGTCTTCAAAAATGTATTTCTTATCATATTGCTCTTGAATAACAAATGTGTTTACATACCCATTCAGAAAATATTACAGACAAGTGGCATGAGAGAAGTATTGAAAGGGTGCATCTATAACAAAATCTCATTTTATGACACAAGGTACAGAGACTCACTAGTTTTTACAGAAAAAGGACCACAGTCTGAAACCTCTGTCCTTTTGTTTGCTCTGTTAAGAGGAAACAACACTCTGCTGGGAACGAAGCTTGCGCCCTCTCCCGTGATGTCATCGCATTGTAACATGAGGCCGTTAGCTTTTGCGAATCAAACTCGTATCACTTTTCTGACCGCTTCATCACACAATATGAAAAACGGGGCAGAGCAACTCTACATGCGGCACCTGACTGAGAGCAGGCGCTGTACAAGAAAAGAATGATCCGCGCTGATTGGCTGAACATGTACATGTGAAATTTCAATGTGCTGTTCCGCACCGGAGGCTGGCCAAAAGGCCAACACTGCACAGCAGAAAGTGAAACAGATCAGACTGTTTCTGACCTGAGGATGGTTAGGATGAGGAATGATACTCTGTAAGATTTAATTTCAGACAGAGACATCCTGGGGTTTAAAACAAAGCTGACTGATAACACAATAGCTCCCTACATTGCTTTCCTGAAATGTATTTCTATGGCCTCCTTAAAGCTTGCCTCCAAGTCTGCCAAAAAAAAAAAAAAAAACTCGACTCTTGGCAGCCACTCAGGCAACCTTGAAGTTGAAAACCCCAGCAACACCTGTTATGTTGTACGTCACAAATCACAGTGAAGAGAAGTGTCCTCTGCATTTGACCCACTTATACACTGACACTGGGCAGCTGTGTTGACGCTCCAAGGAACCAAATCTACCTCCGAGGCCAGTGTGTCAGTCAAGGGTAATGTTAGGGGCACAACTAATAACTTACATGTATGTCCTGTGGGGTTTGAACCCACGACCTACTTGCTGTGAAGTGACTGTGCTAACCAGGTTTTGGCTTAATTATCTTAAATCCCTGTGCCATCATTGGTCTTGATTATTCTTGGTTTCATCCTTAGCATCGCCTTCTTTCTCCGTTCACCTTGCAAGTGAGTGAAGTTGTGCCAGAGCCCCGTCAACAAGCCCTGAATCAACTCCCGCTTCGGTAAATTTCCCTGCAAGGTGTGCATATTTTACAGTGCCAAGCCTTTTTTTTAATAAATCAAATGGCGTCCTTTTGAGTCCTTTTAATACAGAAAAGGTCAACTGATCTGACTGGTTTCCCTCCAAAAGTTGCCTTTGATGTATTTAGGACAACTTCCATGGTAGAATCTCAAGTCTTCTCCAGAGCAGCTTGATGAATGGGGGCCACTGACACTGAGCTGCTAACAGAGAGAAAGCTATTTGTACATCAGCAGGCATTTAAGTCTGCCACTCTCATGCATGTGAGTCTACAAATTATGCAAAGTGATGGCATTTGAGCTCCCCGTGCTAGAGAGAGGAGAGACAAATAAAGTCAGTGGTTAACAAAGTGCCCCTGCTGTAATCTAAAGGTCATCGGAATATTTTACAAACTGTAATCCAGCCACGGGTGAACTACACAGACTGGATTTGCACAGTATTTGCAGAATTATCTGGCCAAATCCAATGAGGACAGGCGGCACAAGATGCTGGTCTGTGTCCCTGATAAAACTGCTAATGCCATCCATCTCATCAAACATGGAAGCATGCATCTAATCTCGTAGCCTTGGGGCAGACCTGAAGGCCAGACGGCTGCACCTTTCCTCTCCTCAGGCCAGGCCAGAGCAATTACTACTGCTGCTTCACACACAGACCTGTGTCACCGACGCAATTAACAAGCTCCGGAGGAGCCTGGGCAACCAGAAAGGGACAGACTGTGTACACAGCATGAATGATGACCGGCATGAGGGAGGACGGGGAGCGAGGAAGAGATGGAGGGGAAAACATGAGTGGATCAAGCCTTGTTGCCAGGTTTTTCTGTGAACAGCGAGCGTGGGCGGCCGTCAAAGTCTGTGGAAAGCAACACAAGGACACATCTTGAGGATTGTTAATGCAACAAATAATTTTTAGCTGTCATACACTTGCAGACATATTTGTGTCAACCAAGAAAGAATATTCCACATCAATATCAGTATAGATATATATTGTTTTCACTTCCACGTACCTTTGGGCAGAGATTTTGGAGAACGGGCTTGCAAGTGCTATATTTTGCCTCCCACTTCTCTGAATTCTACATTCATCCTTGTTGTGAGGATGATTCATCACAGCTGTGACAGAGGGAGTATAATGTGTTACAGCTCCCAGAAGGAACAGCAGTAGGTGTTATCTAGGCGGGATGTTCATATTATTCAGAGGCACGTTCCATTATCAGCTGGAGGAAACCAAACATCCCGGCTCCTCTCCACCTCGTCCGCGCCATCGTGGACGCCATCTATGGTAACTTGCATGTGAGCAGTTTGATGTCTCCCCATTGCAAGCTTAATTCTAAACTCCAATCCTCATGTTAATTCCTGGTTTGGATCCACTTTCTCTCCGTCTGCTCTACAATTCTTTTACTTGTTCAAGTGGGCTGCTCAGACAGGAAAAGACTGTGCAGAGGTTGGAGACAAAAGCCCTAAGGTGTCTTTACTGACTGTGGGATGTAAGAGTGATGGAGGCTGTCGAGGGGAGAGATGGATTCCCCGGCCGTCGTGTCTCCACCCAGTCATTGTTCATGAGCTGGGGCTGCCAGACAGCTGTCTGTATACCTGCCACCTCTGACAGATGCCTGCTGTCAGTCAGTCTGGGATGGTCCACAATCTGCGTCACCCTCTCGCCGGCTGGATCTCATACGAGCCTGAAAAAAAAAAAAAGAAAAAGACGACCGGGAGGAGATTGATTTTAATTCTCCGTTAGCGTTTTTCAGGGGTGCTTTAGCCCTTTGTTGAACACATTAAATGATATGGAGACAAGCTGGAGGTGTTGTGCGAGTTGCTACTCTACTCTACTCTACTCTAAAATACAACCAAAGACCAATGCTACTTTTGTGGTTATGTGCTCCTATATGCTACTTTGGTCTCAGTTTGTATCCAAATATATCATAAACACACTGCAAAGTCTTCACAAGAAATGAAAATGTTAAAATATGACACTGTCTTTGAGTTTTGTATTAGTCGTCTCCAGTTTCAGTGAGTAGTTGAAGCCAAAGCAAACAGTGGAAAATGTAAATATCCGGGTTAGCGTCCCTTGGCTGATGCCTATTTTCTTGTTTTTGTGCATTTGTGTATGTGTGTGTGCAAAGAGGCCAAGGGGGAAAGATGAATAAGAAAGTGCATTTACTGTGAGACAAGCAATACATTCTGTTGAATGGTACAAGAGGTATGGGTCTCTGCAAATAAACTGTCATTTTTCACAGGCTAATGCACATCCTCACAAATACTTAAATGCGCATGCACGCACACACTGTACATCTTGAAGGCAATGTGTGGTCTGTTATTAGAAAAATTTCCTATATCTCCTCCAGCTCTAGAATGCTAATAAACAGAGTCATTAAGTCATAGTGGTTGGTGGGTGGTGGAGCTGCTCCATTACTGTGAAACCTCAGACTCCAACTGTCTTTTAAATGATGGCAGAGAGAAATAGGCTCCATTTAAGGCGGCAATCATAGCGGCATCACCACTAGCAAGCACGTCACGTACCTAATTCAATCTCACAACCCATGGAGCAATTAATTCATGTCAATACAAATACACAAACGGTCTCTTTCTGCCCATCAGGAGAGCGGAGGTCCCACGGCTTTGCTTTTGTTTATTTGCGCGTCTTTGTGTCTCTGTGTGAACATGTTCAGTGAAGTGAACCTGGAAGAAGCAGGTGTAATTGGGTATGGAGGAAAAAAAAAAAAGGAACCTTGTGGTCTCCCTGGCTAAATTAGATCAGACAATTCTCTCCTCTCCATTTCCTCTGCAGACAACAGGCACATTGTCCCCCCGCAGGTTTGTTATTATTTCTTTGATCAGGTCGGACTCCATGATAGAGGCGACGCACACGATGGAGTAATGATTATTCGCTGGGACCGGCCGCCCTTTGATAGCACGGGAGCCCGCATCTAGCTAGGCCTCCTCCCGGCTAAACTTCAATCAAATCAGGCACAGCTCCCACATTAAAATACACGCGAGAAAAAGAAGAAGAAGAAAAAAAAAGTCTCTAAAAGGGTTTGAGTGCTCTGGTGCTTGGTCAGCCAGCAGCGGCTCAGTGAATGCCGAGGATCAATGCCTCATGCGGTAAATCATTAAGCCCCATTATTTCTGTAAAGGGAAACTCACGAGAGAATGCAAACCCAGATGTGTTACCATCCAGACGGCAACGACCGCGGCTAAACGAGTTTCTCCAGGTCAATATCTCAATGTGGAGAGATCGGACTGCTGAGAAAGCACTACGGCCTGATGAAGCGGCCCACAGTATCGAAAGCAGGTGTGAAGCTGGCGCAGGGCCGCGTGGTGTGATTCTCTTGGGAAGGCGAGAGAAGCAGAGTGATAGAGAAAAATGAGCGGCAGTGAGACAAAGGCTCTCTGATTGAGGCTGCGAGTTGATGAAAGTAGGTCCTGGCTTGTCTGGGTCTGGGGGCATGAAACCAGTCTGCATTCAAATGTGGAGAAGAAGAGACCCTAAAGAGCTCCTTTCCTAACCCATCAGACTCCCCCCTTTTGTTCCCAAATCTCCAATTCCCAGTCTTATCTGGATGAGCTGCTGCTTTGAATTTTGATGAAAGAGAAGTAGCAATCCTCCACTTTCTGAATTCCTTCTTTACAACACTTCATCCTTCCTCCTGTCTCCATCCATCGTGGCATGCCTGTAAGGGTTTTCTGACAATAATGTCTTGGGCAACTTGACTGATGGTATTCAGGTGTTTGTAGTGTTTTGCAAAAGACACATAATGCAGAACTTGTTCCTAAAGTGAAAATATGAACATCACCTTCAACATTCAATCTAAGAAACTGGTTGTTTATTTATAGATTTAAGACAAAAATAGAAAAATAAAAACAAGAGCAAACATCAGACAGCCCGACTCCTGTCTGCTGTTACACCAGAATAAAGAATGAGCAGTTGGAGTTATTCAATAGGCTGTTGACACACCTACATTTCCCTTGGGTGGGTATATGAGTCTCAGTGCATCTTAGCGAAGTGATACAGTAGTGAAGTCATGCTGCTGTCAAACATGTCCCACATATTATACATGACACAGCTCTCTATTTGATATTTAAGGCAACAGAATCAATCACGTTAAAAACAAACTGCTGATACACACAGGCTTGCGGCGGTGCATCATGAGCCAAAGCTACGGCTGAACAGGTCAAGGTAGAAAGTGCATCCACTTGTCTGGACGGTAATCCGTCATACGCTGCAGATTGGCCAGAAGTAATGAGCCTTTACATTACAGTACATAGAAAGCTGATACTGCGGGAGTGCTATTTTGCACAGTCAAATTACACTTCGATTTTCACCTAACAAAGACTCAGCGACGTTCACCAATCAATAGGTGTCAAAATGTCCCCCGCTTCTGATAATAGATCTGACAAGCACACAAGGAAGTGCGCACAAATCTACAAGAAGAATCTAAAGAATCAGCAGGTAGGGCAAAGGGTGGAGGGAAAGGGGGGTGGAGGGTGAAGGCACTCGGGTGATGGAAAGTACAAGAGACAACATTTTAGAGCAAAAGCTAGATTTTTTTTTCTTACAATCAAAATATAACACCCAGAACACCTTTGTAATATATTCTATCTACACTGTAAGGCATTGTGTTCCCTTTCTATGTCTTATACTGTCCAGAATGTTTGTCAAAACGACAGAACCAAAATGATATTGTGAATAAATGAAGTGTGAAGCACGCCGTGTCACAGAATTCCCCGTTTCTGACATCTGTTGGGCTTAACAGATGCTGCGCTCGGCTGCCTTGTGAGGCTCCTCTCTCAGTCAGCCCGGCTCACCAGTAAGCCAAGGATCTGACTGGCTGTGGAAATTGAGCCTGATGGTAATTGATTGCACATAACTTGCTTGCTTCAATTAAAGAAAGTTAGTAGCCAGTGAGGAATTAAAAAAGTTTGAGAGCAGAAAAGACGTGGCCATCCATATTTGTCACAGCAGCCCTTCATCAAGGTCAGTTCACTGCCAGCAGGCACCAGGAGGGGAAGGGAGTGGAGGGGAGGGGAGGGGAGGGGAGGGGAGGGGGGAGGAGAGGAGATGGGGGGGTGCAGGGTGAAAGGGAGATGGCTGACAGCTCGACGGGGATGACGGCTGGCTGAAGCAGACATTGAAGGACAGGTGGATGTAGTGAGAGGCTGTTGTGCCGGTATCAGGGGGCGTGGTCCATGGACGGCCCCGAATCATTGTCGTCATAGTCCCGCGGGTCCATGGGATTTGCCCTCGGCTCTGGCAGTCTGGGAAAAAGATGGCAAAAGCAGATCACGTTAGACGACTGTAAGCACCCCCCCTTGACTATTCTCTCTTTCACAAACACCTGCACGCAGCCACACAAACACACACACACCACCCACACACATCCTCCACCATGCGCACATATTATGGAAATATAATAAACCTTTGTGAAATGTAATCAGCTTCAATCAAGCTACGCCTTAAGTAGAAATCATCCATTCTGTCGGTTTTATATTAGCAGCTCTGCGGTGACAGAGACAAAGTGATAGCTAAATTGCAGGGACCTGTAGCAATCCGAGCCTGGCTGATGGATTCAATTTCACTGGAGACAGTCTACACTAATCATATGCTCTAATTGGACAGTGTCGTAAGGGTGATAGAGCGCTGCTCCTCCCTGAGAAGCAACTCTCTTCTGAAACTTGTCACATTCCACCCTCCATCCCTCTTATTATGATATTTTTTTTTCCACCCGTGTACCTACAGTGCCACATCCATTTTCAAGAGTCTATAGGTCAGCATGTTTTTCTAAACACACACTTACTGTATTGGACTACTGTTTAATTCAATGAGATTCAATTCTCTTTATAGCCGTGCCATTTAATTCCCGCCTGCAAATGTTTCTCACAACAATCACTTCCTATGACCTTGGACAGCTAGTTTGCATTTATATTTGTGAATTTAAAGCAAGAATCAACAGCAACAAAAGATTATTCCCATTTATAAGGCACAAATAGGAGAAGTATGACTGACCGTGCACTTCTCTGATGTAGCTGACAGTTCAAGGTCAGACGGAGAAAACTAGCCAACCTCTTCAGGCTGCTTCACTGTTCACTCAGTTAAGCGGCCGCATCAGTATGTAGAGATACATTGTTCTCCGGATATTACAGGAGGAAACCAATAAAGCAACAAGTAAAATGTATTGCAAGCAATCCACAAATTAAAAACAAAACGAATCGGCCCTCAGGCGGGCGCAGTGAGCATTAACAAGACAAATACAAAGACGTGGAATTTACTGTAGCAGGCACAAGATAATGATACTGTTATCCATGATATCACGTTTTTATCCGCTGTTCTCCAATTCTGGTTTAATCTGCAGTGTCAGGGGAGATGGGAATAAAAAAAAAAACCCAATAGCCATCATCTGATTGTGATTTTTATATTTCAAACCTAATGAGACAACTGGCCTGTCACCACAACATGGAACAGTCGACACGCCGTTACATGTTTAGTGTATTCAAGATAAATAAAGGTTGAATGTGGTTAGCCACACACAGGCAGATTCACCACAAAGATGCATTCTATTATTCATGGATGAAAGAGTTTAGATATTTCAGTGTTGTTTAACTTCACCGAGGCTAAATCTCACCATGCAGGCTTTAACCTCCGTTGCAAGGTTTGTGGAGCGCAAGCAGCTTCCCAACACCACTTCTGGGTGAACACACGCTGTACTTGTAATATGCATGTAATATAGTCATTTATCATGCAATAAATAATGTGCACAGCTGTTGCATTGTCCAGGGTAAAAAAAGTTCTGTATAGATCTTTTATAAAAGAGATATCTTTAAATTAGCTAATTAATTATGACGTTGTTTTTGGTAATATGTGGTTTCCCCTGTCACTCTGTCATGGACACATTTCTAACAACGTCTTCCTCCACCTCTGTCGCATCTGCTTTCCGCAATCTTTGAGAAAAAAATACCCACGTCTGCTAATAGGCAGCGATATCTTTCTGAGCGTCACTCCCCGAGTATTCCTGTCTGACACACTTCTGCTGGCAGAAACAAAGAGCTGCTTCCCTCTCCTTCCTGCACAACGCTAACTCGCAATGGGGCATCTCATCAATGAGCAGCAACAAATGTGTGCATGCGTGAACTACCTCATGTGTGCACAACCACGAAGGGATCTGCGAAACATTTTCATAACCTGCTGGCCTCTCAGAAGTAAAAAGGGTTTAAAAAAATCTTAGTGGGTGAAAACACTTTTAGGTGTAACAAAGTGCCAACAATAGGCATACAGACACACACACGCCCACCCCTTGGCATAAATTGTCAACTTACTGGCTGCCAAAAGAAATGATGATGTTGGACACAGCGCACATCGTCCAGGGTGAGTTGCTGTACGGCTTTATCATCTATCTAAAGCATACATCTCAGACATTAATTATTCAAAAGTGCTGTTCGCGGTGAAATCCTTGACAAAGTTACCACTTCTCTCCCGCACATTCAAATTGTCTACAGCATCACTCAGGCTGTTCACTCTGCTACTGTCAGCACAACACACAACAGTCTGCACCGCGCCGAGCCCCGCGCTGCCACACAGCTCCCTCCTGTCTCACATGGGCTTTGGGGTAAAACGTTGGCAGAATTATTTGTGTAAGGCAATTTCATCTTGCATCTCCAGTCAACCAAAACAGTCACCCTGCTCTTTGTTAAAAAACAAAAAAACAAAAGAAAAAAATAATTACAGATATATTTATATATCGCACAAAGCGAGGCCTCTGCTATGGAGGCAAATGAACTATTTATATTCAAACGGTCCTTGCTAAGCCTTAGGACACATGGATGTAATAACTTATTTATTCCATCCGCAGGAAAAAAGGCCAGTACTTGAGAAAGACAGAGAGAGAAAAAGAAAGAGAGAGGGAGGGAAAGAAATGGCAGCGAATAGGATGGGTGGTGAGAGAAAAGACAGAGTGGAGCTTTGGCATGCAACAAAATGTCAGTGGGTGGGTGATAAATTCGCTACAAGTTAAAGCCCTTGCTTTGTTCTCTTTTTTTTCTGTCTGTTCATCCTCCCTGGCCTAAGTAAAAGATCACTTTGGTGCGTGTGTGTGTGTGTGTCCTGAAGACTGGGTTCTTTCCGTCCATGACTTATTCATAAGCTTTAATGCAGTCAATGTATTATTGATCAGGGCCGATCATTGCCTCCTCCCCTTGGTGTGACCATGGCCTGCGGACAGGGATGAGCTGAGGCCTGCTAGAGAGCTTGCTGCCTGGACTTGGGTGAAACATGTCGGCTAAGCTCCTGGGTGATGGATGGACAAGGGCCTTGGCGTGTGAAATTTGGCACATTGTGTGTGCGGGTGTGCGCTTGCGAGTGTGCGTGCGTGTGCGAGAGAGAGATAAGAGTTTCGATTTCGACTGATAGACTAGAACAAAAGCTAATCTTACTAATGTCTCCTCTCTGACTGAAAGAAAAAAGTTTCTCCAATAGCCCTAAAATGAACCCATCGCTCACGGGAGAAATCCTCTGGCTCCCGGCACGGAAAACAGAGGGAGGGAGCGCACACTGGTGTTGCCTAGACTTTGACTTTTGTCTCTCTCATTCTATTCCTGTTTTGGCCTCAACCCTGTGGAGCTCTCTGGGAGATGGAGGGAGGGAGGGGTCCGTGCCCTGATTAAGTTTGAATTCCCTGCTCTTGGCAGGGAAGCTGCAGGACTCCTAAGTCATCATCCGGAAACACTCCCATCACGCCGCGGCAGCCTTGCCAGCTTGATCCAGCCTCGTTGCCATATGAATAATCATACTGCAGTGGCTTGAATATGCTGAACGGATTGGAGGTGTGTGTGTTTGTGCAAGTGTGTGTTAAGAGATGGGAGAGGGAGGGAGAAGGAAAGGAGCTGAGGAGCAAACTGGGGGTTGCTGATAGGGGAGTGAGGTTCTTCTTGATTAAGCAAAGAGGTTGAATGAGAAAAAGGCTGTGTACATAGCGCTGGTGGCAATCATCCTCAGGAGAAAATAACTATTGTAATTTGCATTTCCAAACAGTGGTGATGCCATCTCAGTGTACTCCATCACATACGACGGCAGGGCCCATTTCTCAAGGCCCCGGAGGCCTATGAGGTTTGGTCTAATGAGAGAGGATCCTTAATGGTTATTGATAGAGCCCACGAGGACAGACTCTTACCCTTACTCTCCACTGAAGCAGTGCACTCTGCCACTACTTAATGAAGTAAATCTTGTCACTTCTGTGGGATGATTTAACACTATAAACAGCTTCGCGACGAGAGATGGCTGTGATATGGGAAAAAAAACACATCACATGAAGGCGTGAAAGCTGGAAAGAAAGGAGTGTGGCGCATTAATGATGTGAGAAAGGGAGATTGACATTCAAAAAACAATTTGGAGACTGAAGTCTAAAAGTCTAATATTAAATAGAAAGAAGAGACATAGTGTAGGCTTTAATGAATAATTTACCTTCTCTATGCCAATGCTCTGATGGATTTAATTAGCCATTGTCCTGGAAAGGTTTATGTCCTTCTCTCTCTTGCGCCATCCTGTCGAACAAACGTCCCCTCTCCTCCCTATGGAATTATGTTCTTTTCTTTCATGTGACAGCCCAGCTAGGGGTGTGTAATTTAGAAATAGCAACTGCACACACCTGTTCATAATGAGCAACCCCTGTGATCTTCCCAACCGTTTGCACTGCGACTATCCCGCCATCTACACTTTCTGATACGGATGCATCCTAATGAGAAGAAATGCGAGGGAAAGACCGATGAGGGCAAAGGAGTGACATGGAGTGGTGGAAGAACCACTTAAGGAAGGAAGAGACAATTTCTCAGAGCTTCGGGGAGGTGAAGATAGGAGAACAAAGGGAGGAGAGCCACGGTGTCGGCAGAAAGTGACAGCATCTTCTTGTTGCTGAGGCTCAAACACATGAAAGAGAGAGGTGATGTTCAAGAGTGCAGCCACAAAGTAATACATTTTGCAGGAGTTTCCATTAAAGTTCCATTGTCACAGGTTACTCAGGCCATGATCAGATAAGGTCCCTTTTTTTTCATGCTCTAATACAAAGAGCCCTTACGAGCACTGCCAGAACACAATCATCAACAGTCTTTCTGAAATGCGGCTCCAAGTTCAAGAACTTTGCAATGTCTAAAATTAGGTGTAGCTACTCTTCACCTGAGGTAACAAAGAAGACAATGTAGGGCTGTCATCATCTCCTGCCACTGTGCAAATTAAACTGTCTAAAAAAATACATCAAGTTGCAAAAAGAATTCAGTGGGTAGTCAACAGTTTTAAAAAGTTCATTTCTTTTCCTTCCTAGTGGTTATTAATGCTGGCTCTGAGTCTCCTGAAGAGCTTTAAACTAGTTTAAATGATCAGTTTTGGATACTGCAGGCTCTTCTGATGCATACTGGAGCACCCCAGAGGTTTTGCCCATTTTCATACATACTCACATGATGTAAGTTGTCACTATTATATGGGTAAGGACACATGCAGTATGCACACACATACAGTACATACATAAATACGACATGGCCTGAATATGATTATGTTTTCTATCTAAGCTTCAACACACTGGAATGTTTTCACAGCAATGAAGCTTTTGACAGCACAGCGTCTGAACTCTTTATCGCTGTACTATAACAACAATTAAAACGTGTCCTAACAACAAATTGAATGTGTAATTCATAACTGGCATCTTATCCTGTTCAGAATACTGGAGCTCTTTATTCTCCAAAGTGGTGAGAAAACAATCTTGCATCAGTCAAACAAAAGCCCTTCGCCCCGAGTCCTCTGACACTCCCTGTACCTGTTATTTTTAGAAATGACTATTTTAAAATGTAAAGTGATTACTTTCAAAGCATGACTGCATCTGTTCCATGCTTCATGGCACACCTTTCGACTAGATATGACTTGCACAGACTGTGATCTTTAGATGAAGATTAAGGAAACCATGACGTGCACCTCAAGGCTCTGACACCTCAAAAAAACATACCTGAAAAGTTCAGGTCAGAGAGGGGAGTAAAACGCTTCATGTCACTTCTATAATTCTGTTTTTAATGCTTGTTTATTACGCCAGAGATGATTGTTTTTCCATTCTGTTGTCTATAATAACTCATCTTATGTGTCTTTGAATCTTCTGATGTCTACAATGATTTGATGTCTTTGATTTATTTCTATTGCCTGTTTAAAGTCCTATTTTTTATTTAAATCTGACTTTGAAGACAGCTCCAGTATGATGCACCGTCTTCCACCCATGACAACCTTCCTGTCCTTTCATGGTAGAAAGAGAAAACCTTGGCAAGTGTGACAGCAGTTACTGAGGAGCGAGGACTCCATTACGGTTCTTTGGTGGGAGGCTGCTGTGTGGGCTCAGGTGCTACCAGCTCTGCAGGTGGTGGACATGGATGACAGGGAGGATGAATCACAACAGGATTTTTTTTCCTTTAAAGCCACTGACACACATGATCTATATTTGATGCATGCTTGATTACATTTTGCACAGATCGATGCACAGGAATGTACAGGAATACACACACACACACCAGTTGGTGATGTGCTGTAGGATTCATGCTGGAGGACCCTTTCCCCCCAAAAAACATACATAACTAATATTTGTTTGCCACAAAAAAACAAAAACTAAGCACAGTATCAGGTTTGGTTTGATCAGATTTATGTGCAGTTTGTGTCTGGGGTTTATGCCAGCAACTGAACCCATCAACTGGAAGGCTGTTCGGAAACTCTCCCCCTTCAGCAAAAATTGTCATGTCTAATGTTCTCTGATGCAGTAATACACACACGCGCATACTCATAGGGATTCATGATGTCAGTGATTTGCCTTGAGACACGGAAAACAACCACAACATTGTTCTTCCTCCATGTGAAGGGAGAATAATCTGTGCAGGTGTCAAAACTCCCTGGGCATTTTAATGATAAATCAGTAACATTTGTTTATAGCCTGCATCTGTGCAGCAGCCCCAGTTGGTCCACAGTTAGAGTGGCGTTAACTTTGTTTACAAAGTGATTTACTAGACAGGGGAGATTCTTTTCTCTCCGGGTAATGTAACTGTCTGTGCTCAGAATATCCAGACTGACCAAAAAGAAAACTGATCTAATCTGTTATTATTTCATCCCTAAAAATGATCAAATTGGGAAAATTGTTATCTTTGATCGTATCAATTATGAAGTAAGCGCAAGTCTCTTTGTAATTACATTTCACTATGGGAGAGAACTCCTCAAATATGCACAAATGTGCAATTTATACCCGCATTTATTTAAAATGAATTATTGACTGTGTCTTAATGTGTGAAGATTAGTGGAGGAGAGTGAAACAAACTGCATGACCAAAGAGAGAGCCTTCCCTCCAGTGATACACGCTCTGAGCTGACTGAATAATTGCTGCAAACAGTGACAGTCTGCCTCTTTCAGAGTCACTGGTCTATTCATACTGTTCACTGGGATTGTCTTCCCCCCTGAAAAACAATGCAACACCCTGTGGTGTTTCCACGCTCTTCCAAAGACTTAATCAGTTCACGGAGGAAGTGAAGAGACAAGGCACAACAACAGGCAATGCATCATGGTACGGGGGACAGAGAGCTAGGGGCTGTTTAATATGACCCTTTGTGTGTACCTCAGCTTATTCATCAGAGAAAAACAGAAGAGGCGAGGATAAATCCATCTCATCATCCACCAGATGTATTGCCTCAAGTAGACCCCATTCAAACTCATGTTCATGCAAGCCATTATTTTAAAATGTGCATCAGGAAGTGCGGCGTGTACCACTCCAGCCCAGCATTGCGTGCAGTCAACTCACTACATGATGCATGTATTATGCTGAGGGTGCCTTCTTCTGCATACAGACTGTGAACAGTGAGGCGGAAAGGTCAGTGAAGCGGAATAAAATAGTGTGCTGATGCTCAGCCAATCAGAATAATCACACAGGTCGGTCTGTGCTGCAGCAGGTGTGAGGAGTTGGATGAATACCGTTATCCCTGCATGAACTAATTTCTCGCTCACTTTGACACAGGTACCTTCCGTTAATCATACAGAGAATTTAATGCAGAGCTATTCAGATAAGAGCATTAAACCACTGTAAAGACTCAATCTTACATTGGCTCATTTAGTGACTTTACAATTTCTGCGGCCACAGGGGCAATTGAGGGATTAATTGAGGAGAACTGCAGCAATCTTGTCCATGTAGTCCCCAAAAATAGAGCAGCTCATTAGTGCGAATGCAAAATTAAAACTGACCTCGACATAAAGACAGGCGTCCCTTGCTGTCACTTGCTTTTGATGTATGACACATGACACACGTGTGTGTGTGTGGACCGTCATGTGGGGGAAGCACACAATAATCCTTCCTTTAAAGCATCTCTTCACTGAAATGCAATCTGACAATTATCCTGAACAGCACACTCCTGTGTAGGCAGAGGACTGTGCCTTCCAATTTTCCAGAGCCATTATACTCTTGGTCACAAATTAAATGGCAATGAATGACGTTAAAGAGATCCCTTAGAGGAGAACATGGAGGAGATAATGGAATCACCTTAATGGTTCCCAACTGTATAACAAAGAGAGAGAGGAGAGGGGACAGATATGTTGAATGTGTTCTGCTCACGGGGGGCGTTGATTTTCAGAGGGTCACACTTCCTAGTATGATTCATTTAACATGCTTAGGAAAAGGCAGATACTCATTTTTAAAATAAGAAATCCAAGACGAGATTAAGAAACATGATAAATGACTCACTCTGGTCTACTATATTGCCCTCTCTGGTTATTCAAAGTAAATATTCATGTTTGGTGTTTCACTGCAAGGACATCACTAAAGATGTAATTGCATGTCCTGTGTTGAAAGCTTAGACAAAATACTAGTTGTCGAGGGTTCAGTGTGATACTGCGACACAGATAAAAGCTTAATTGATGGTTGCAGGCTCCAAGTAAAATTGAGCCACCATTTTTAAAGGGTGCTGACACAAAGTACACAGTAAAACAACATGAAGAGAGATTATGTACTTAATTACACAGTAGTTCCATTCATCTGTTTATCATACTGTAACATACACTGTGGCCATTTCAGAGGTGTATGTTTTCTTCACTTTTACATAAATTCATTGATATGTTGTGGCCAGTTGTCTTGCAAATATATTGTGTGTTTAATGAATCTTCATTGTGCTACTTTTGTAGTTGTGGCCAGCATGTAATGAATGCAGGGTTACCTTGTGTAGTGAGTGACACAAAATAATCCAGAATCTCATGAGTGGTTTAGAATAATGACCATTTCTCCAGCACAAGACTTGGGTCTAATAACAATGTGAACTACTGCCAAACACCAATCAACTCTTGCAAAACACTTTCATTTTCACCAGGGGAACTCTTTTCATCAGTAATGACTCTTGGGCTAATCACAGGCCAAATCTGACATATCTGCCCTGTTATTTTGTGTAATGTGTGTAAAAGAATTGGGACCTCACAATAATGCTAATGTGGCTCGAGACATTAAGTATTACTCTCTATTAATGCACAACTTTATCTAGATTTTATTTAGGTTTTTTTTATATTGCAGTATATGCACTATGCTCTTCTTTGTAATAATGCTGCTGCAGAATAACAATTCTGTTGTAATGAAAATTTCCCCATGCAAAACGTAACTACTAATAAATCCCAGTTGCATGATGTGAAGTATTTTATCACCGTCTCTTAAAGTGTGTAAAGTCCCATATCGAGATCAGAAAGTCTTGTTGAAGTTTTTCACCTGCTTTTGATAAAACAGATTTCAGTTTGGCTTCAGCCCACTTCACAGCACTTAACCTGCACTGTGTTAAACAGCAGCTGTCCAGATACCAATACTTCTTGGAAAAGTGGGTGGAATTCAGGTGTTGGTGATGGTGTTGTCATCATTAGTGATCGCCACATGTGGAGTCCCCCAGGGTTCAGTTTTTGGGTTGCTATTTTGCGACCTACATGCTCCTTCTCGGTCAAATGATACATGACAATAACATTGCCAATAATGTTGCTATGCAGATGACTCAACAAGCTCTCTCAACAACTAACTATGGTCTGCAAGTCTCACTCTGTCAGTGCTTAAAGTAAATGCTTGATTGCAGCTAAATTTCCTTCAATAAGATAAAGATGAAAATAAGAACACTAAAAATGAGATTTAGTGGTCTCATGTCTGACAAAGAGAAAGCCTTCATTCTCAGGAAGAAGGGTGGACTACTGCAATGAACTCTTCTCTGAATAAAAATACTTTTAAACAATTTAACAAAAGAGTTTTGACGAGAACTTTTTATCATATTTTCATTTCAGTTTTATTAATCTTTTTTAATCTTATTTTATTCTATCTAAATGGCTTTTATCAATTTTCTTTCATTGCTTATAGAAGTAATACAGTGCTGCCTTTGTGATTTAGAAATAAAACTGTCTCGTCTTGCCTTTGTCAGACCGGTTATCTGAGACTAATATTAGGCCTACTCAGATCACATATCTGAGGCATAGCCAGGATGATTTTGCTTCATTATACAGGTCTCAGGTATGGAAATATATACCTGAAAACCAGAGCAAAACTTGCCTTAAAAAAGAAAAGAAAAAAAAAACATGCAAACTTTAAATGCAGACTATGTCTTTGGCTTAAATTGAAATTTCCATAGTATCTAATATTCCTTTGAAGTTTGAATCTCAAGCCCACAAGAGTGAGAGACAGAAAAAAACACATTGGAGAGATAAACTTTTATCTGTCCTTTGGAAAGCACACAGCATCAGCTTATAGGTAATGAATAGTGAGCACCTAGGCTGTCCCCACTCTCGCTTTTACTTAAGACTTCTTGGGTTTTTTTCTTCCATATTTCCTGCTTTGTGACTTCAACATGGCTGTATTTTATTTCTCGGTCCAGACTCAGTCCAATTTTATGACCAGTATCTACTTTCCAACCGTAACTCTCTCCGCCCTTTGTCATCTTCATGATCCTGGGTTACTGAAGGGAGTCCTTCCTAGACTGATCTGCACAGTCAGTCATGTGACCACTGAGCTGGCTCTGTCCCAGGGCCAGACAGCCATTATGAAGACTGACTGGTCGCAGCAGCGCCCACACACTTGGCAGGCTGGCAGAGCTGCCCCCTGTTGCCTCTTTCAAACAACCCCCTTTTCTAACAGCAGAACGCCGGCGCCACCTTAATCAGAGAACTGCCCAGGTGCCCGGACAAGCTGTCCCGGAATCTAGATTGCTCTGGAGAGATTTTAAAATTAAAAGCCTGTTTACACCACACTTGGAGCAATGATGCTAACTCCTCCTCTGCCCGCACCCTCCTTTATAAGAGATGGCGAGATGTCAAAGGCACATATGGTCAGCGAGGAGGAGGAGAAGAGAAAAAGAGAGTGAAAAAAGTGTCTATGAGACAGAGAAAAACAGACAGAGTTGGGGAACAGACTGGCTATTAGGCAAAGCCTTCTGTCACATGAAAACTCCCCCTCCCCTGCATCCAACCCCCGTCATCCAAGCCCTCAGTGTGAAGGACACCCAGACAGACAGCCCAGAAAACCTGGGCTCCAGACTGTCAAAACTCTCATCTCGCTTGATAAAAGTCTTGCATGCCTCATCCATCCCTCCCCGCTTTTTCCTCTGCAGAATGTTAAACACATTGTGGAATAGAGGACTTCCCTTTGGGTGCAGCACAAAGACCTTCCTCTTGCAACAAACACAAAAAAAGATTAACAGTTATGATCTCTACTTCAAAACTAACTTTAAAGAAAAGTTCTACATGCAAATTTTTGTGCTATAATGCAAATGTATTAGCATCAGACTTTACAGATGGCACAGCGCAAACAGAGTCTTGTTTGGGCTTTATTAGTCTGTGAAATTTGTTGTTCTGTTCCTGCAGAAACAGCAGAATTAGATGCGGCATTGCAAGATGGTGAAATACAGTTATGGGGCTTGACAGCTCCCTAGTGCTGCCTGACTAATAAACTTTTATGTGTACTAATGCATCCTGTAAAACATCAGTCATAAAAGCCTTCTCCTGAAGGTGACATGCCCATGCCCATCGGATATTTCATCTAGAAACTGGAAGAAATGTCATTGTTTAAAAAAAAAAGAAGAAGAAGCACACTCATCCCCTGAAAACGGATCTTTATCTGCAATCACAGGTGAATATGAGGCATATTTCCACACGTGGGTAAAATTCAAACAACCTGTGAGCAATTCCCTGGTTCAAAAGGGAAACTCAGATGTGCAAATGGGAGCCCCATCAGAAAAAGCTATTAATTTTTCGTTCACATCCCTCCCTTCACAGAACAACGCTGGATTAAGGTGATTTGGTAAAGTGCATGCTAAATCTCCCGTTAGAATCCTGAGGTAGTTAAATCCCAACCATCTTCTCGTTCCTCTCTCGACAATACTATAAATCTACATGGTGACAGGGCTTGTCGTGAAGCTGCTGAATTAAACATGCCAACCTTCGCTCACTCGTCCTTCTTCTCACTGGGAAAATAACCGAGCAGAGGGACAGACTGTGGACTGGAGGAAGGGAAGGCTGCCCTGACAACTGCCCCACTGAGCCGTCGGACACGTGCTGTGACGTTGCTGCTGTGTCAAACTGCAGAGGAGAGATGTTTGCCAATGCTGTGTGTGTGTGTGTGTGTGTGTGTGTGTGTGTGTGTGTGTGCGTGTTTGAGTGCTGTTTCTGAGTTGGCTGCGCATACCTAGGGCCAGAGGTTTGATAAGGCACTGATTCATTGCCCCTT
>JBAJHX010000081.1:16840808-16858080 GCA_037176925.1 Amniataba percoides | reverse complement strand
ACACACACACACACACACACACACACACACACACACACATACACACACACACACACACACACACACACACACACACAGTCCCTGTGGCCTCTGTGGCAGATGGGGCTCGTGATCCTGAATCAGTGCTCTTTGTGTTTATGGAGCAGAAGCCCTGTGCCCTTGGACCTTTCACTTGGCGACAGAGCTTCTCTGAGAATTTGTCCAGCTAGCAAGGAAGAAGCATTCATGCATGCTAATCTTCATTTACACTGCTGCAAGCTGAGGCTCGCGGATTGAAGCCTCGGGAGAGACAGTGGCACGATGCTTACAAGGGCAGAGTTAGAGTAAGGATGGGGGATGAGAGGAAAAAGTGCAGAGAGAGGTAAGACGTCAGGCCAGCAGATTAAGAAAACTAATTTCTTTTTCAAGCAAAGGTAGGACATTAGGGTGAGCAGATTAGGGAAGCCAAATTCTTTTTCAGTCATGTGTTCAACATGCTTTGTATTATTACAGTACAACTGTGATTATCTAAGAAACTGATGCCAATGAAAGCACATGAAGGACCAAAAAGGCCTTTATCAATTCAGACCTTATATGCAATCACATACAGTCATAGCTAACTACTAGAATAGTTCATTTTTACTAGAAAGTGTGAACTGGAATCTTGATTTCACTACTTCATGAACAATATGTGGGCTGAAAGCTGAAGTACTGAAATGAAAAAGAGAACGCCATGTTCTGTGGCTTACTAAGAATAGAAAACTTCACTAACATTTCAGGAGCAGTTTACGCAATTACAATATCGCACGACACTCACGACAGAATTAACTTCACACACTACCGTACTTTGTGACTGGCTACAAAAAAGGTTGTGCTACTCATTAGTGCTGATAAAAAAAATGCAAAAAAAGAGGACCAAAGCCCCTGGGAAAGAAAATATATCTGTGGAAAAAAAAACAACAACAAAAAAGACGTGTTCTGCATCACTTTGGTGAGACATCAGGACACACAAAGCAAAGTGAAAACAGCTCACAACAAATATCAAAGTAGCCTGAGCTTTTAATTTTAACCTCGTAAACTGCACATACTTTAGTGTCACTACAAATGCTTTTTTTTAAATGGGCTACGCATTTTAATTTCTAGTTAACTCCCAAAGTACCAAAAGATACTTAATGTTATTATGGAATAACATAATATAGAATATAAGATAATATGATGTCTGAGGCATCTTGAATCTACTGGTCAATACAATGGTGCAAACAAAGCCGTGCTGTTTTGAACTTGGATATTTCTTTAAATTGAAGCATCCTGCAGCTTCAATGTAGTGATGAAAAATGCAGATGCAGAATACATATTTTATTAAATTGGCACAGAGAGCCAAAAATTTTGCATCTAACTTTGATGCCTGTTAAAGGGAATTCTGGGAGCACTAGAGTTCAAATGGGGAATCTTCTTTGAATGTTCTCACTACCAAATCAGAGTTGGACTATCTGCTTATTCAGGGGTCTGGTTTGTGTGATGCTTTTTTTTAAAGGCCTAAAAAGCATTAATAGAACATTAGGAGTAAATGGATTTGAACTGTCCTTGCCCTTGGCAATAGTGGCCCAGTTCCAAGTGAACACTACTCTCTCTCTCTCTCTATGCTCTTTTTTTAATCTCTTCCAGGAATTAGATTCTCAAATTTAGCCTTTAAAACAACATAGCAACACCCGCTCTTCAAAAGCAATCTAAAGTCAAATTAAGTGGGAAAGTAAGAGAAGTCAAAATAGGGAGAGTAAAAATGAGACAGAAGGCCTTTGGTTTTCTAATAGCAGAGTTTCAATATCCAGCACCTTTTTATTGGTTTCATGAGAAGCAATGTCAGCCAAGCAACTTTCTGGGGAATGGTACCGAGTAATTCAATTAAAACGCCGTGAGTAGAGATAGAAAGGGAACGACAGCCTTAAAGAGCAATGGGAGAGGGGACAGAGAGAGGAGGAGGAGGAAGAAAAGGATGAGGTAGAGAAGGACAAGAAAAAGCTAAGATGAATAAACCTAACAGCAGCAGCCAAGTCTTTTTCATGCCCCTCCCGTCTGTTCCTCAGCCTCGGCTTTCTAAGACAGCAGCTTTAATGTGTCTGCTGCTCTTGTAGATTTTATGAGGCAGGGAAAATGGCACACATACACATTTGTGGCTGGGGTTGACGCTGCCGTGCTGCTTCCAGATATCAGAATCCTCTCTCTGTGGCAGCAGAGAGCGGCTCCACAGGCAGCTTGTGCCCTAGACGACACCCTGCGCGGCAGAGGGTGAGTAAATAAAACATGAGAGGGAGGTAAATATGCGGACTACCTGCTGTCCTGGCCACAACATGCTCCACATATCATTTCCAGCTATGTGACGACAGGTAACGTAAGCCCACTGGGTGAATGACAGGCAGCCATCAAGCATCCACCCCCCAAGGGTGTTACGTTACGCCCCTGGTCCGCCATTAATATGTATGCGGCCTCATCACTGTTTCTTGCATTATAGTACATTCCCCTGTGGAGAATGGAGATATGAGCTTTGAGAGATTAAAATCTCTATACCTGCGGCAAAGTATATAATCAAGCTGCATGGATTTATTAAGCAAACACCAGCCAAGGGTTAAATCTTTTCATTTACCCTTCACCTACTCACTGACAGCTACTCACACCTCTTTTTTTTCTGAAATCTGTTACTGTGCAATTTCACCTTCTTCTGTGTTCCATGTCTATCTCTTTCTCTTTTTTTGCCTCTGTCTTACTCACACACACACACACAACTTTCCTCACCAGAAGCAGACACTCTGATGGTTGCCTGTCATGCATAATAACAGACGCTGACATTTGAGAGTGCAGAGAGGACACGCCGACAAATTCACATAATGGTCTCTAGGACGGTGCCTCGTGAGTGAGGCTAGAGGTAAGTGGTTTTTCGCTGGGCACACCGCATCACGACAGCCGAACCGCGCAAGACTAAATGTCCAGTAAGTCCTTGGGGCAGCATTGATATTTCAGCATGATAATAGACATGAACTCAGGTGGGGTGTTGTCTGCCAGTAAAAGTGTTACCTCTCGCGGGGCAGTCAAATTAACCTTCTACATTATGCCACTGTGCTTGGGTCACATCACTACAGGTACTGAGAAATGCAACTGTGTGCCGCTTCTTTCCGATGGGTTCAGACACAGTATTATAAGCGGAGTGTAAGGGCAGGAGAGGCATTGCAGGGGTGCCTGACGATAGTAAATATCCGAGACTGTAGCTGAGACCGAGCTGCACATCCCTAATCCTGATGCTCACTCTTACATCTCTCACAGCACGACACGCAACTGTCTGCGGTCAGATTTCATTTTCAGTGGCTGAACACGCCCCACTATGGCATCTGTGATGGAAATACAGCCACTGTTTTCAAGCTTGACTTGCTATGAAAATTCAGTTCACAGCGTTTAGTTTTGGTTGACGTCAGGAGAGAGGTGACCATGTGAAGAGTGCACTGGACGCTCCCCTTTTTCAGACAGCACCCCGGTGAACGGGAGACAAAAAGTCTGAGATAAGGTTAGGCTCATTATTTCAGCCTGTGACCCTTAATTTTGTTTCTTCGTTTCATATGACTGACTGGGACAATCTGAACGGTACAAACAAATCCCTGTCACTTCCCCATCCCTCAAATAACTACCGTGGAATGGGCTTCTGCAAAAAGCTGCCTGCTTACTGTTGCTGGTATCAGCGTGTGGTGTGTGTGAGTATGAGTGTGTTTGTGTGCGTGTGAAAATCAGAGTGAATGAAGTCATGCATGTAATAAATAATAACTTGATTCATCACTGTGGACATTTATGAGGGTGTGATGAGTATTAGTATTGAGCTATACACCATCCAAAGTTATTTTGGTCCTCCACAGTTATTTAAATGTAAAAAAAAATAAATCCCTTGAAATCTAACAGTATAAAATGCACCACATCCGCCGTCTACGTCCTGCACATGAATACAAGGATTTTTTTTGTCAACTTATCGAGTTCAACAAGGGTTTAAAAAGAGCTTGAGGGTATTCTGCACTCAGTATTCCTCCCTATTTTACACATGACAATGCTTAAATCACATGCTGAGTCAAAAAAAGCACGATCAGCGGAAGCTGGAAAATGACATGACTCAGTAATCACACAATAATGCCATCACACGCTTCAAGTAGAATTATATCTGCAGAAACCCAATAAGCTAGATCTGTGATCTGTGAATGGGGCGGCATGATAAATATATGGATTGAAATAATTGGCTCTCATGTTTACTACCCAATGCCTTTATGACATAATCTCTTCTAATCCCTCTTTATCTCATTCTAGACTGCTGTGTCTCTACCGCTGCAGTGTCTATAGTGCTGCAGTGCTTACTGCTGTACCTACTGAATTAGAAATGAGTAATGGCTCTTTTTTTTTGCCCTGTTATGGCTCCCAGTGCCTTGAAACCAAGTTTTAAAAAAAGGTTTATATTTAAAGCATTCCAGAAACCTACCAAACTAATAAAATGCTATACTCCAGCAGACATAACCTTTTTGATAAAAATACTAATTTATCTTTTTTGACATTCACTAAACACATGACAAATCTGATAATCATACATTCATGGTCAGGACTTGGTAGTTAAAGACATAGACAGAGCCAACTGAAATATAACATTGCATGTAGAATATAAAAATGAACCTGCAGGGTCTGCAGTGTTAATTTGTCAGGCCAACTGAGACTGCTTGGCCTAATTATGTACACGGATATGACTGGAAGTAGACTAACATGTTCCTCAGTTGGAGGCAGCCCTCGAATCCTTAGCAACAGACCTTGAAGCAGCCAGTATATGTTGTATAATGAAGCACCATTAAATTAAGATGAAACAAAACCAATGTGTGACAAACAAGTAGACCTACAAATCATTAAATATTAAGCTACTGCAGATAATTTTTTGTTGCATGGGTACTATGCCTGCTACCATCGGCTGCTTGTGCACTTTGAAAAACACAAAAGAACTTCAAAATTCGATCAAACTAGATGGCACAGTCAAACAATGAAAAGCAATGCAATATGCACACAGTGCACTGGCAGTCCTTGCAAGGAGGTCAAATCCAGCTTTTATTGCTGCAAAGAAATTCTCGTTTCATTTGATAAGAGTGGGTTGGAGCTCATTACTAAATGAGAGCAGTTGAGTGCAAATCTTTTGGGAGAGGCTGTCTAAAAATGGCCCACGCTGTGTAAAACTAGGATTTGACTCTTTCCTATACAAAGGAGACTGCACTCACCTCAGGGTTGGTCCACTTGGTCTTGATCTTCTCAGCCATCTGTTGTGTGCAGCCCAGTAGGTCATAGCCCTGCCTGCTCTACAAGTGGAGGACACAAACAGTTGGTAAACACATCACAGTGTGCCACTACATAAAACACAGATAACAGAACTACACTAACAATATACAACATTACTAGTCAATGACTGTATATTAAGAAATACTGGGCACATTCACAAAATCAAAAATATTACTATTATATATAGAGTGATAATATGAAAATCTTTTTTAGGATGATGCTTTTAGATGATGTTTGAACTCAACAAAAAATGCCATACATCTATAAACTCTAACTTTACACGTAAATTCTGACATACATGCTCAGTGCTATGCATGATATCACTACTCACAGAGATAAAGGGCTCTTTCATAAATCCATGAATACACTGACACTGCATGCAGGATAATACATTTAGAGTAAATAATATGGCCTTAGGCTGTGTATGTGTGTGTGACCCCATTTGTCTCTCATCAATCCATATGTGGCCGAGATCTAAGAGTAAACCAGTGAAGTGTACTGCTCCATTTTTGTTTTTCCAAATGTACAGCCACAGGCAGATGACAAAACCCATATTTTGTAAATTACAGTCAGCACACCACGAGGGTCATCACCAATATAGCCAAATGCATTGACTTTGTGTGGTGCTTTTCAAATGAGGCTCTTGTGGAATTTAATTTATTTTAGCATTTGCAAACAAAACCTGTGACTGGTATAGAATAGACTGTTATAAAATATTAATCCAAAACAAAGTTGTGATTTCCGATACTATCATGCCCCGTTAATTGGCCCACTGCTCAATAACACGGTACGAAAGTGTTGGGTGTGCTGGTAACATCTGACTCTAAATGGCACTATAACCATCACAAACGCAGCACTCTGCAAAGCTGAGGACAATGTGATAATGGAGAGTTATTCCAAAAATCTGGCACAGCACTCTCTGGACCAATTAAATGCACCTGATGCAAAAAGCCATTGGGTAAATGTAGGAAGGGTGAAACCATAGCTGGCAGCAAGCCAAACGGACACTGGGCTGTATTCAGAATGTTTAATTTCCATTTCTCCGTTTTCAAAAGGAATTATTTATGTCACATATAATTGAACCAGTGTATTAATGATGCCATGTGGGCGACCATGAGAAATTGTTATGTTTAAAATAGCTCTTATAAGTGCTCTGGTGAGTTGACTTAAAGACTAGAGGGCCTACAGCTATTGGCACACTACTTAATACTGAATTAGAAATGCAAACCTGATAGGCAACGCTCTGAATACATTATGTTATACATCATGGAGCTGCAGATGTTGTGGAACATGCCACTGTGATGAAGTACAGTGGAGGGTGTACAGTAAATCATGCACTGCTGCTCTACCATATGTAAACCTGTCATGTTCTGAGTGCGTGACTCACTTTCTGCCACACGTAGGCCTCGTGCAGGGTGATGATCTCATGTTCCCGGTGCTCCCCCTGCACAGCGCACACCACGCAGATTATCTTCTCATCTGGTCTGCAGTAGAGGGAGCCTTCCTGGCCGTGCTCCTTGCAGCGGAGTCTCTCCACCGTCACAGTGTCTCTCTTCCCGGCCTCTCCTGCAGCCATGGCCTCCTGCCCAGCTGCCGCTGCCTCAGCCCCTTCACCTGCATCTGGCTGCGGACCATTCTGGCCTCCTCCTCCTCCTTCCCCCCCGGCGTCACCACTCTCGTTACCATTAGCCATTGCAACCCCAAGCGGCGCCATCCCCTGATTTGCGGCCATCCCAGCCGCCCTGTCTGCACCTGCCTCATCCTCTGCTTCAACCCTGGAGCCTCTGTTGGTGCCAAGTCCGTCAGCTTGTGTCCCCTCGTGGTTGTAGGGCATTATCTGGTGATGTGTGCTGCTGGCGTGTCTGTCAGCGTGGACAAGGCAGAAGGCGAAGCTGCAGGTGTGGCACACTAGCGTGGCCGGCTGGGCCTCGTCGGGCTCACATGCGTCACACGAACCGTCCATCTGCGGCAGCTCCTCTTCTTTCAGCCCCATGGCTCCTTCCTGGGGTTCCCCTTTGTGGTCCATGGCAGCTGATGATAATTCTGGGGATAAGTCCTGTAGGAGACATACAGAGCAGAGGACAGTTTTATTAATAGCCGTGACCTTCTGTGAACAGCTCTCATTTTTGCACAGGGGAAAGTCCAAGATCTTCAGGACTAATCCCCCCCTGTGATATAATATTCCCACAATCCATGATGTCCAAGGGAGGGCGGGTAGGGAGGGCAAAGGTCACAGGAAACTACAGCCAGGGCGACACTGTCGCACAAGCTACACGCAAACGTCACGAAAGGCCCCCATCTGCAGCCGCTGAACTGTCGCTCACTTTTGTTTACTGACTCTGAGTGTGTGTGCTGCTGTACCCTCGGCACGGCCAAAACACACCCACACTCGTCTTCTCTCACCTCCCTCCCTCCCTGTACAGCATGTCAACGGGCCCTGACCTTTTTCGTGACTTGCTCGTGCGTGTTTTCCTTCACACCCTCCTTTCACTCTGCTCTGCAGGAGTGGATCCACAGTGCATGCCTTACACACAGAAACACACACTCTCTCTCACACACACACACACACACACACACACACACACACACACAGGGAAAGGTTTTCACCTCACTTTCTCCTCCTCTTCCGAACCTTTCTCTCCTGAGCTGTTTGTGTACTCTTTCCCACTGCTGACACAAACAACCGGTAGAAAAAGTGCTGTAATGCAGAGAAAAACTCCCCCTCTTTCACCACAGTACTCTGCTGTTTCCTCTCCTTCTCTCTTTCTCTCTCTCACACACACATACACACTCACAGTTTCTGCCTCACTCTGTTGGATTTTTTTTCCAACCTTGCTACTCACTGCAGTGTACTTACTTGTCTGTGTTTTCCTCCACCCCCCTGCTTTCCCTCCTGTGTAGCTCTTGCTCTGGGATAATATGGAGTCAGTGGAGGAGTTAGCTTGGCGGCTAACTTCCTTAGCACAGCCGCTGTGTATTAAATCCCATTAGTGAGCTGTCGACTGGTCTACTTTCACTTTACAGCAGACAGAGAGACAGAGAGAGAGAGAGAGAGAGAGAGAGGCTGCAGCTCCGACACCACACAGCGTTTACGTCCTTGTTTTCATCAGCTGCTGTCTGTTTTTTTTCTTCTACTTCCTGCTTGCTCGTCTCCAATGAGTGTGTGTGTGTGTGTGTGTGTGTGCGTGTGAGAAGCAGCAGAGACACACGCAGGTTGGAGAGAGAAACCCCGTTTGACAAGTAGAGCAAACAAAGGTAGCGAAAAAAATACAAACCGGAGGCAAGTACAGAGACAAAAACACACTCACAGTTGCAACATTGAAACAAATGTGTGTGGCTTTGTCGTCTGGGAGCTTTACTTAGTTTGACTTTGAGTGATAATTAACCTGATATTTGTTTAACTTTACCACCAATTGCGCTAATTAGCTAAGTTAATTGACTCGGTGGCTGCAGGTTATGCAGGCTATGCTAAAGTTAGCTCAGCTGTTTACCGTGAAAGCCTGTTAAAGCCACATTTCATATTAATGACAGCAGACAAAAGGTAAAATGCTTTCGGAAATGCTTTTTTAAAAATCCTCTGCGCTAGCAATATAGAAAAAACACCAGAAACTACCTGGGGATAAAAGTGTTTTCCATTTTTAATGGCTCTTTTCAGACAATATGAAAAATGTCATCATATTTTCTGAAATGTGAGTGTAAGTATTATAAAAAAACAAAAAATGTTATTGTTTTGAAACCTTAGTCATTATTTTTTATTTTATTTAAGACCCTCACTATTTTTCACAAAATCTTTAGATTTAGAGTCATTACTTTGAGATACCAGCTCATTATTTGTGATACCAACTCATTATTTTGAGACCTTTTCTCTCTTTTTTTCCATTACATCACAATGCTGAGTCAGTGGCTTTGTCAAAAATACTTTTTTATTTTCTTTTTCTGTCAAAACCATGCCAACTTTTTTTGCCAACACTGTAGACCTGCACCACATCCTTTTTAAAAACACTCAATACCCACCTTCAATGTGCATTTAAGTAGATTGTTCCTTTCTTTATCTCCTTTTTTGTTTAGTTTATCAGCCATTACCAGTGTCATGTTTTTCTCTCTTTATTGGACCAGTAATATGAAAATATACTATATATGTGAGTAATAACAACACAAAAGTTAATAATAATAATAATAACAACAGTTGAATAGAAGCAAATAACTGCAGTGTTGTAAATATAAAAACAAGCCTGTAATATTATTACATAGTTTTCCTAATTTTGTATCTCAATAATATGCTTGTTACACGTAACTTTTTTAATTTTCTGAACATTATTATTTGTATTGTTACAGAATGCTTCTCACACTTGAAGATTTGAAGATTTGTCATCAAATGTCACCAAAGCTTAGAGGCCCCCAAAATTATATTCAGGGCAGCTCTACAAAAGTTATAACAGCGATAATTGCAACACCTTGGGCCTGGGGATGGGATGAGGTGAAACGCCTGTGGTTTCTGTGGGAGATTAGGCAAAATGAGCAAAAGCATAAAGCCTATACTGAGCATTTAAATTATTTTAGAGCTGAACGAATACAACACCCAGGTCCCTCCCCTCTGTCAGCACCACATTCCGCGACCTCTCCACAGTCGCTCGATCACACTCTCTCTGTCTAGCCTGCTTTTCTTCATTTTTCCTCCTTTGTTTACTTGTCTTTGTCATTTAAACTGTTGTTGACTAAGTGAGGGTTGGCAGGTTATTCAGTGGTTGTTAGTCTGCCATTGCGTCTGCTCACTGAAGATACTGATGCTTGACCAAGGAAGGGTTAGGGCAGAGGCATGCAGGAGAAGTGACTCACACATTGTTGTCATCCTCTCTGGCTTTGATTGGTTGTTTTCATTCGGCGTGGGGATTCTTCTTCTCATTGTCTTATTCCTTTAAGTGCAGCAGGTGGAGGTAGAGGAGACTCATCTTTTTCACAGATTGTCTGTCTCATTTATTACTGTTGGTTTTAGAAAATATGACAACGGTACAGGAATACAGGAAAAGCTTCATCTGTAAACAAATTGTGATTTTCAACACTGGTGTTAAT
This sequence comes from Amniataba percoides, assembly GCA_037176925.1. Lineage (NCBI taxonomy): Eukaryota > Metazoa > Chordata > Actinopteri > Centrarchiformes > Terapontidae > Amniataba > Amniataba percoides. Next base: position 16,847,694 of record JBAJHX010000081.1, on the reverse strand, counting down.
GGGGAATTTCTAATTACGATGTCTGCTTTCCCTTTTCTGTTCACGTCCTCACCCTCCATAAACCAGCGCTGAGAGACAATGGAACAGGATTAGAGGTCTGGAGAGAGAGACAGAGAGATGAGGAAAAACAAGCTGTTCTCTGTTGAGAGATCTAAAGAGGCTATTGAGCTGGGCTTCACACAAGCAGTATTTGGCAAATAATTGTTGACTGTTACTTTGATTTGAATGGCCCACCATAAATAACCGTAAACCTTGTTCCAAGTAAGCCTCCAGCATCCACTCAATATGGACGATCATGCTGTTTTTTGCCAATGTTTCTGAGCTGTTTTGAAGAGGATTGCTCTTAGAAAGATTGGCACCACAAAAGATGTATCATAAGACCATGAACAAAAAGGATGACTCAACATGTTTCACTTTACATCTACCTTGGCGTGAGACTCGCTAAAGCCACACTTGATGTACCGATTAAAACCAAGACTGTGTTTCCGGAGGGTGTTTAATCGTAACAGATGTATAAGCCTGATTAGCGCATGGCTGGAAATGAGAGCACAAATTGTTCTGCACGAACACATCCAACCATAAATGATCTTATATTGTTGAACCACACAACATGGTCAGCGTGAAGTTAAATAGCTACCTGACTTCGTTTACAATCTTCCACCGCATTAGACTCAGCTGAACAGTAAGAGACAGCATCATCTTGCACTCTGCATAAAACTGAAAACAATTAAAAGGCTCATTGACTTGCAGTTCATTAGAATAAGCACTCAATATAAATACAGTATGTGGCTACTGATAGGAACTCTGATTTGTTCCCTCTCTTCCCAGGGTCTGTAGTGAAACCAAATGTAACAGACAGCGAGAGCTATATTTGTTTACCGAAATTGTGTTTCTACAGCTCAGAAAAGCCTGCGCTTGGAAGCTGGCAACACAAAGAACATCAAGCTCTTAGAAATGCCAGCCAAGAGTGAAGAGGGAGGCTTTGGCAGACGAGCAGAGCAGACAGAAAACACTTACCTAATGCCTTGGTTTTAACATTGTTTTATTGGCATGGGGTCAGTTGTTGGTCTCGAGATGAATTGTCCTTCAGTGCAACAGCACCGGTCTGTCAGAGGAGCTCCTCTTGGAGTAAGTTAGCATCTTTGTGCCCCTCTTTCTCTCTCCTCTCCCACCTTTATCTGTTGGTATTTTATTCTGTCTCGCATCTCCTCATTTGTCCCCTGGTTCATTCTCTGAGTGCTCTTGACTTTTCCACATCTCCCTCAACCTGTCAGAGCTGTGCAACATAAAACAGAATCAATATGCTGCCTTGCAAGGTTGTTTGTGGATTCCTGAAGACTGGCTTGTGGAGCAGGGTAGCTTAACTGTATTACAAACCTTTAACCATTTCAAACCTGATATGGGGCACAAACTAAGATATAGAGAGGTGTATTGGGTTTTAGTCAAGTGTGGTTTGCCAGCTAATGTAGTAATCCTTTGGCTTTGGTGCTGCACTTCCTCAGTGATGTTTGTGTGTGTTTGTGATTGTAGGGCAAGGTAGGGGAAGGACAGCTGTCAAGACTGATCAGAGGCAGTGAGCAGTGAGATACAGGTGAGGGAAGAAGAAAAAAGCACAATTTGTGCAAGAAGAGCACACATGAAGGACATAGCCAAGACACTGCAAAATAAAAATGTTACAATACTCTGGCAAGAATACAACGATGTGCTCAAGGAAGACTCAATTTGTAAATGTGCTTCAGTCTGCAAAGGAAGACTATATGACATTATTATTTCCATTATTAGTATTAGCACATACAGTATTATCCACCAATGAAAATACACGCAGATATCAGTTAATAGACTGCGGTTTACAGTGACTGAGATATTTATAACATTTAGTCTACCATATTTTTTTGTATGTATGCATTGGTTTGATTTATCTAACACCAAATATGATGGCAATAATGAAAGGCAGGGTTTTGACTCAATTTCAGTAAAGCCTTTTAAATTGTGCAGCACATTAATCAATGACAGCAAATGTGCTTATCTTGACTTTGTAAAAAAAAAGAGAAAAAGCTCAATAACCTCAGTGTAAAATGTAAAACAGAGTTCAGAAGTTCCTATTTCTCTTCTCCTCCTCTAGCTTAAACGTGTAATGTCTGTCTCAGGACAAAGGGGATCCATTTTTAAATTGCTTTACTGCAGCCTGTGTTTAACTTTTTCTGGAATGGATGCTCTATCATAAATACATCCAGAATGCATTATCTTATGTATCACACAAAGCACCAACTCATTACTGTCTATTGCCTAAGGGATATCAAGACTAATCTCTCTCTCTCTCTCTCTCTCTCTCTCTCTCTCTCTCTCTCTCTCTCTCTCTCATGAAGAGTAAAAAGAGAAAATGCATTTTTGAGTTGGCCCTCATGAAAACAGATATATTCAAATTTCCAAGAAAAGAAGGTGGAGACTGAGAAGAAAGCCACTTCCCACAATGTTGGTTGGGTGAATCTGAGTTTAGATTTGAAAAATTGAAGTGTGCACTACTAGCATTGTTAATTTAACACAACTGGGATGAAGACAGAATACATTTTTCCTGAACTGAGAGAATTGCATTTGGGCCGAGGGTCAGCTAATTCAGAGTCAGTTTCCCTCATAAGGATAAAAAAGTCGAGAGCACGTGTTTGTGCATACATTACCAAGATTCTGACATCATGAGCGGTATAGCCTGCCACAGATGACAGTACCACATTATTCGCAATCGTCTCTTAACCTCTGTGAAGCTATTATGAGTAACAAAATCTCTTTATGGCCCTCTCCTCTATTCCCTAGAAACACAGAATCAATATCTAGCTTTGGGGCTGCAGCCTTCCATCAATAAGTCATTTAATCAATAATCCCCAGAGAGAACTGCCGCATGTCTGTTTTTATAAGTCCAGGTTCTACTGTGGACTGGAGGCAAATGGACAGAATGATTAGTCAGAGAAAGTCAGTGGCTTATCTGAGCCAAACTATTGAATTATGACTCTTCTCTGACTCTTGACTTTGTATATTAGCAGTGAAACAACTTTAATTGGGACCATAAATGCATCAGTAGTGATTTCTTTTCACTTAGATGGTACAGACAGAGCAGTAAGGAACAACAGGCATTTTTCTATTATTTAAGTAGCTTTATTAAAATGTCAGAGAAATTGATTTTGTAGACATGTAAGTCTCTCTTGATATCTCTCACACTACATCACAGCTCAGCATACATTACAGAGTACCTCTTATCTCTTGTGCACTTTCTCACAGTGAGGAGAAACTCTTTTCTACAAGACTTTCTTCAGACCCCAAAGCATGACATCAGATGGTTTGAGAGACATGAAGTGGGACTGAACACTCAAAGCAGATGAACCAGCGAATGCCCCATCGCTGCCTTGGCACATATTCCCATATCCTCGCTCAGCCCCGTTTGACCCAAACGCTGCCCTTATCAGCCTCTTACACACACTCTGTATCCACGGTAACTGTCTTACACCACTAGTCGTAAGGCGGTGATGTGCAACCAGCAGTTTCCTGCGGGCTCATGGTCCGCTTTTGCTCAGAGCTGCAGAAATAGAGTGTCAGGGGGGCGTCGGTAATAACGTTGTTCAGAATCAAACATCCAGCACAGCTAATATGATGACTTTGAATTCTCACTGCACAGTTCAGTGTGTGGAAGCAATTAAGCTTAGGCTTGTATTCCTGAAGCAAATTCAAACGTATCATACATCAGTAGTCCTTTCATTCATTGGTTACACATGGGAGAGAATCACAGGCAGTATAGATGGATTACTTTTTTGAAAATGTTTTGAACCTATAGAGCTAAGCTGGAGCAACAGTTGGAAGAGGGAAGCAACTAGGGAACAAACACACCTGCATCTTATTATCCACTTGCACTGGTCTGAATAATTTTATTGTATTTAATTTGTTTTATACAATTAATTATGTCTTGTTCAAAAGCAAAACTGGGTATGAACCAATAAATAATTGTCCCACACGTTTCCAGACAAAAGACATTTTATCAAACATCAGTAGTATTGACATCAAACATCAGTAGTATTGATTAATAGAATCTCCTCATTAAAATATTATTTTCCAAATCCTTTTACACAACGCCACGCTCGGATTGCGCTAAAGATAACCAAATAAGTGCATCTTGTTTCAGTTTATGCTAGCTCACACAAAGTAATTGGCAAGAGTGTCAGATTCTTCTGTCAACTCTACCACACGGTGAGTTGTGAGAGTGTGTCTCTGAGAACAGACACTGGACCTCTCCGTGTTCCAGTCCTCGATGGGAGAAGCTCAGAAAGGTGATCTGTTTGTAGACCGTGGTTTGTAGTGGCCATCTTTGAACTTACTGTTTGATTTATACCCAAAAGAGAGATTTTAGTAATGGACTGTGGGAACAGAGCAGTGTGTAGCTGGAAAATGTTCTTGTCAGGTCGTCGCAAGTGTGCATATATGCAGTGCAGCAGTCCAAATATGAATATACTGTTGCACAAATAAACTGCCACGGTCAGGTTCTGGTGTCTATTTTAAAGGTCAATTTGTGTTTCTAGACTGAAATTCTGGCCGGTCAGGTTTTCTGGGCATAATGATATACTACTTGACCCTCTACAGCTGGCACGAAAATAGGACATAGCACAGGTGTTTATAGTGTAAGCAGGCCGACGATGCAAAACGTTGTGAATCTTGACACCGAAGATTTAGAAGCACTTCTGGATCAGCAGTGACACTACTTTTACTGCGCTGTGCTTGGCAGGTCACGAAAATACCAAACCAACTATCATATTGCAGAGCCGAGGGGAGGAAAAAATGTGTTTGTACAAAGCTGCACATAGAGCACTGCCCCTTCATGAAATTAAAACCTTTGTTGCTGTCATGTTTAATCTTTGTTAGGCTAGTAACTAAATGTCCTCTGACCAACAGAAATGACTAAATATGTCACAAGGGAATGTCCCCAAATGAATTGTCTAATATGTCTGGACTCGTCTTGACTTAACAGAAGCTTGTGTCTTTCATAGAGTAGCCCCGCCTTAATCTGGTTAAGATCTGTTGGATAGAGATTGATACTGTCTTCTCTCAGGGGAAGAGAAAAAGGAGTCAAACACAATAGAAGGTTTGTCTGAGGCTGTCATGTCTTGGCTTTACTCGTGACATGCTCATTTTCCTGTTACATCTGTGCTTCATCAAGAGCAAACAAGTGTGTACTCGCCAGTGAGTCACATCAGCGCTGAGTGTACATGTTTAGGTCTCCTGCATCCAAAACTATGGAACTGAAGAAGAGGTTGTGTAATTGATACTAAGGCTGCAAAGCGATGATTAACATGAAATTTACTTTGCATGTGAGAACACTGAAAGAAGCACTCAGACAGTGCTGAGATTAACGTCCTCTTTCAGCGGTCTTGCATGCTTGGCCATAGCTGGACTTTCATGCCGTGACATCATAACAGAGGACACTGTTGGCGCTATGTAACAATGACATTCAGTGTTTTCCCCTCTGTTCCCTCTCAGCAGGCCCCGAAACGTGGGCGCCGGGTCACAGTGCTCCTCTGTGCCCCCTGACGTATGGCATCCTGGCACCGGTGTGGCCCTGGAAAATTCTCAGGATGAATAACCGTGCCAAAAGCCTTGGAACCTTCCAAATCCAGGGATTGCATCCTCTGGGGCTCATGCTTACCAAACAGTGAAAGAGAGACAGCTCTGAGGTGAGTGTGTTTAGTAAGATAGGCAGAGAATGTAGGGGAAAATGAAAGAGACACCTTTGAATAGTTAAAACACAGCCTGTTCCAACTGGGCAAGAAATACTCTACTTAGCTGCCAAACCAATCAGCCTTTCATAATATTGAGTGTGCTGATGATGATTTAAGGGTTTCCACACATTTCTTGTTTGGAAAAGAAATAGGAAACACATTCCCCACAGAAACCTGACAAGCAGTCTTTAAAGCAAAGCGTTTCTCATCACAAACCTATCATTATCTTTTCACGTTGAAGCTGACCCAAGTCATTTGATTTGTGTCAGAGAGTAGCATTGATCTCGAGACAGCGCCGTGCCTGTCAGTCAAAAGGTGGCGACATCAACGCTATTCCTTTCCCCAGCAGGGTGGAAGCGAGGGAAGAGGAGGGAGTGAGACTGCATTTGGCACAATTGCTGAGGTAATTACAGATTTAAAGGCGCAAGTGATTCTCACATCGCTCCCTCAAACGACTGCGCCTGAGGCCAACAAAATGGAGGAGAATCTTTTGTGCACGCGTTGCCGATGTGACTGACGGAGTGGTGAGAGAGACAGAGAAGAAAAGCGAGAAAAAGCAAAGAGTAGGTTAAAGGGAGGATAGATGCAGACAATGGTTTTCGCAAAAAGGCGGGGTAATGTGAGGGAGAGAGAAAAACAGTGAGTGAAAGGATAAAGATTGAATTTCGTCTTCACAGGCGAGTGCACTGCCTCGGAGCAAACAAAAGGATGAAAAGATGACCCGCTGCTGTTCTCTGACTGACTGTTGGACAGTTCCCCATCTTCCTCATGCCCCCCACCCCCAACCTCCCTCAAATTCCCTCTCTTCCAGTAAGTCTCCCACTGCCACTGTCCAATATCAACTCTTAAAACAATTACTGGACAGCCAGAGGGTCGACATAGCACCGAGTCAGCAAACAAACCCGGCAACTACCTGTCACATGGCATGGAGGCAGCAGAGGACGAGGATATAGGATGAAATAAAAGTGGGGATTAAAGCATAAAGAATGGATGAATCATTTTAAAAATGGAAATCTAATGACTGTTAAGCAGCTTATTAAATTGGCTGACACTGGGTTTGTGTGTGTGCGTGTGTGTGTGTGTGTGTGTGTGTGTGTGTGTGTGTGTGTGTGTGTGTGTGTGTGTGTGTGTGT
>JBAJHX010000081.1:16824690-16840708 GCA_037176925.1 Amniataba percoides | reverse complement strand
GTGTGTGTGTGTGTGTGTGTGTGTGTGTGTGTGTGTGTGTGTGTGTGTGTGTGTGTGTGTGTGTGTGTGTGCTTGTACAGTCTGTTTGTCTTTGAGGGAATACAGCACTAGTCACAGCAAAAGCAGATTATGAGATTAAGTACTGTTCTTGTGGGAAATAAATAAAAAACTGGTAGATGAATGAACATAGTACAATGATGCTAGAAGGAAGTCATTCTTTGTTCAACTATTTTGTGGCATGCGCATGTATAGGAGTGTGGGCGTAAAGTATGATTAATTCGCACTGTTTGTATGTGCATTGTTCGACAATACTCTACTGTATGAGGCGTCATGTGACAGAGTGGGCAGAAAGGTTACCGTTGCTTTGTAATGGCTTTACTTAGTGCAGGGAAATGAATCGCTAAATCAGTAGGATTGATAATCGGCTCTGGATGGGAAATAACCTGCAGAGAATCACAATGACTTTTGCTTTTATCTCCTGTGCTTACAGAGATGCCCGTCCCACACAAGATTGCCTCATAAGTACATCGCGTAATCCCATGGGATTAAATAGTTTTTACATGGAACATGTGTATCATCGCAGTAGAGGAATTTGTAAACCATGGTAAATATGAAATCAGGCCTTTGATGTTAACCACTGCAGGGCCAAATATCTGCCTTTTTCCTGCGTGCTCCGTTTCTATCTCTCTCACTCTCACTCTCTCTCTCTCTACCCTCTCCGGTTCCCTCTGTGTGTTTAGAAATAGGATAGCTTATAGCCTAAATTGAAAATGGGACTGCTCCACAACACTCAACACATGGCAGCAGATGTGTGTGGCATTATGTGAGAGGGGGAGGGCAAAAAGGAAAAGTAGACAGAGGAAGGGACGCGTTGAAGGGAAGAGACAGAGAGGAAAGGGAATAAGTGGGAGGAGGAAAGAGAAATATGACAAAGGTGCAGAGTGAGAGAGAGAGGAAGGGGCTCTACAGAAAGGACTACAGAGGAGGAAGCAAGATGAGAGACTGAGAGGGGAGGGAAGAGGAATGGAGAGGAGTTTAGAGGCTCTCAAACACTTTGCACTCCCAGCACAGCAGATGCCACATTCTGTCTGGCACAGTGATCTGTGGGCCTGCTCTATTTATACCCTCACTGTGTCACTTCAGGGCCAGCACAACAGTCACAACGCACACACACACACACACACACACACACACACACACACACACACACACACACACACACACTGACATACACACACATCTACCATCAGACTGTTGCAGCTCACCCGCAATGACTGAAAAGAAGCAGGTTGGAGAGGCTCCCTGCAAGGGGTATAGAGGAAAAACAATGCGTGTGCACACACGGAGACAAAATGGGAACAGGATACACAGTATAGAAATGAACCGGTATCGTATGCCTCTGGAGGTGTTGAAAGTTCCTCTGAAACCCGCATGTGAGAGAAATTAAAGTCGCAGATTTTGCTTTTCATTAATGCCTGGCTGATTTTGGTTGGCAGGCCAGTCCATGAGAAAAGGGAGAGTGAACAAACAGTGGTCTGATTAAGCAGCAGGAGGACCGGAGCCTTTTGAATCGCCCTGGTTACCGGGCATAACAGCCACAAGTTACATCAGCTTTCCACCTTAACAATGAGTGGAGTTGGGCAACTCAAAGAGGAAAATCTTAGTGAGTGTTGGAAGGGAATGGGAGAAGGAAATAAAAAAGGAGACAGTTTGGGTATTTAAAGCTGCAGCAACAAACAGTTCCAATGTGCTCTTTTATGAAAGTGTGCAGTATGAAAATGAGAAAATTGTAAATGGATCATTGCGCACCTGTATCCTTTTGGGTAGCTACCCCTCTTGGGTAGTTTCTCTCACATGAGCAGAAGGAAAGCTAATTTACAATGCAGCTTTAACTTAACTAGCAGCGCGTTGTGCACAAAAACAGGGCGTCTTCTCTCGCGCTTTGTGTGTAATCTCATCTGTGAAGCCATATTCCATTGTTAAGAGGCAGCAACCCTGCATGTTAAATGGCCTTTGTTTGTAATCAATCAGCCCAAATGTTACAGAAGCAAAGCAGGGTTCATTACACATCCGGCTCAGAGAAACGACACCACTCCACACATCCATCAACCTCACACACCGCGGGGCCCTGCAATATAACTCTAGCTAGTTGGGAGCGTAGGGTGCTCACACACACACGCAAATACAAACACACTCACGAATATACAAATATAGATAGATGCACGTGTCCACACACTCGCACATTTGCAGATGACCTATGATGTTATATGCAAAGTCACACAAACAAATTCTAATACCTCAGAAGGAGGTGACATTTAAGAGCAAGAGGAATATTTTATGCAGGTGCAATAAAAAAGCTTGGAGGCAATCTTTGAAGGGTCACCTTTGATATTATGAAAAAAAGAAAAGGCTAAATCACGTCTGCAGTCGTTCTGTGTGTCTATCGGTGCGCCAGAGGGCGAGAGGCAAATCTCAACGATGCAAACCGCCAACTGTATCTGGTCGTATAGGGTCCAAAAACTCAGATGAAAACTCAGAAAAGCATGTGCGTGACACTGTGTGTAAACCAGAGTGAGCTTTCCAGCTGTCAGAGGCACAGACGGAGAGAGAGAGAGAGAGAGAGCATATGTGTGAGCGTAGCTGAGAGAACAACAACAAACTCTTCCTCCTCTTTGAAGTGGACCCTATCGCCCTTCCGCTCCCCCCCTCCCACTCCTTCCTCATACCACCGTCCATCAGCAAGCCATAAATCCAGGCTCTCATCTGCCGATGCGCCTCTGAAGTTCAGGAATGCCCGAGTGGGATTTGAGGCCCGGTGAGTTATGGGAACACCTGGGAGGGGTGAAGGGGGGAACAGGGAGTGAGAAGAAGGAGGGGTATTCAGGAATCCTTATACCTATGAAAGGCAGCATGTTGACAGCCAACAAGGCTGATGGATTAGTTCTGGTGCTCAACTATCTTATGTGTGACTAATATCCCTTTGAATCGCAGAATAGAATACAAGCCTGCCGACGGCCTGCACACACCCACACACACACCTATTGTTTTTACTAGATGGGAACATGGTGCAGCGGCAACATCAGACAGAAAGAGATGGCAGGGAATTCTGGGATGGCAGAGAGAGGGGTGTTTTCAAAAAGGCTGAGGGTTATAAAAACAGAACATGGCCGGGGTCGCGGCCTGGCCTGACTCTGTCGTTCCTGCACAGCAAGCTCGCATTCTTTAAGCTTGCACGCTCAAAGGCACCCATCTGCCCGTCCCTGTCCGACACCACATTGCCCTCCATTTGTTTGTCTGTCAGTGAGAGCAGAGGTTTGTTTGAATCTGCCTACCAGGTGTTTGTCCTTGGCTCTCTTTCAGTCTCCTGATGTATGTTTTGACACGAGCGTTGCAACTATACTATTCATCATTGATCAATCCTCTGATTATTTTGAGAGTAATCAGTCGTTTACTGCAAATAATGATGGAGAAACTTGAAGACTAAAAGCATGTTATCGTGGTAAAAGAAAGACAATAAGTCCCTGACAGATATTCACCCTCCTCATCAGCTAATGATCCATATAGAAGACAGCAAAATAAGAAAAACAGCATTATTTTCATCAGTATATGTGAAATCAGACAGTTTTTTCTTTCTGACATACCCCTGTTTGCTTTGGCTTTGTTCACTTGTTTGTATTTTCAAACCAAATCAAATCCAGTATTTTCATGTTTTACATTACAATAGATATAACAGTATTGGTGGTTGTGAACTGGGCTTTTTTAATCATAACCTGTAACCCTCCGAAAATGAATGATTTGCTCCTTAGCCTTTGAAGTAATGCTCAATAACTACTATAGGTAGTAAGCCACTCCAATAAGCCAAAAATTCCAACAATTGCAGCGTACGTTAGAGCAGATAAGCACAGTGTTTAATCCATTGCTTACAGTTTTGCTCTAGTGTTTATATTTGGAACGACTAAAAAGACACAGCCGTTTAAACTCTTTAAGTGTTGAGTGTCTGTGTTTCTACAGCCTCATCCACACCGCCTCAACATGTAAAATCCAAAGCTTGACAAGCCTGCTGTGCCTAGTTACGGTTGCTAAGCTGTGATTGGATAATAACTGTTCAGGGGAAGGGATTAGCAATTGGCCAATTTCCCAAGGTGACATCTTCAAATTGCTTGTTTTTGTGTGACAAAGAGTCCATGTGCCAAAGATATTGAATTTCCAATCATTTCCAACAGTCTTACATGATTAATCCATTATCGAAATTGTTCCAAATTAATTTTCCCGTCGTTTTACTATGTGTGTCCTTTTGTGTGTGTTAAAGAGTCTGGAATGAAGCCATGAAGATGACATGGCTATTGCTCCCCGTTACCTCCACACATGACGGGCAAAGCAGGAGGAGCATAAAAGTCAGCACGCAAATGAATAAATCACTTTGTTGCACTCTCTGTGCCCTTGCTGGAGATGTCTGTTTCCTGACATGGCCAATCTCTATACCTTTCCGTTTCCTGATGGGAGGCCATCGGTTTTGCCATTAAAATAGAGATTTACACAGTAGCTGATCTCAGTGACATATTTCAAGTCCCAAGTGTCCAATAAACCCCCTCCTTTCTCTTTTAAAGGATAGATGATATAGAATAAATGAGGTGGTTGAAAAATCGAAGAAGTAGGGAAAAAATGAAAAGAGACCAAATGAGAGAAAATGCTACATATTCCCCTTGTGGTGGACAGCGCTATATTACAGAGGATTGTGGAACCCTAAAAAGATTTAGTTTCTCTTTCAGTGGCATTGATTTTGTGGAAGATGTCTTTGTAACTAGCCTGGATGATTAGTCCCCACCCGCAATCAATCAATGCTCACAGGATCTCACAATGGCAATATTTGCACAGGCCAAATAGATGTGAAGAAACAGAAAGAGAAGGGAATTAAGGGAAAAGGGTGAGATGGAAAAAAGGCAAGAGGAGATAAAACCAAGACAAGGACAGAGGCCAAATCTCTGTATCAGAGCCTTTTTGTTTTGTTTTGTTGAATTGAGCCTTGCTGATTCACAAAATGATATGGCACCCTGAATTTCCTGTAACCCCGCCCTGTCTGTCAAGTGCTCTTTTTTTTTTATTGAGAGGATATTGAATCCTCCCACGTTCAGCATTTCAGTTTTGCTGCCAAAGGATATGCGTGTTATGCAAGGTATAATGTTATAACACAAAGGATCGCTGCTTGAATTGCCACTCAGTGTGGAAGGAAGTGAACCACTACACCCTGCATTGTTTACCCTTTGGTTGGTGTAGATGTAAGGTTGTCATAAAGTGCGAGACACTAAGCCTCATCCTACAGTCGTGTCAGAGTATAATTGCTGTGGCTGCTGGCGTGGGAGGCCTGGATGTCTCAGGCTTGTTATTTGAGATGAATCAGGTTACAGGTGTGAAAGGAAAGGAATGTCTTTGAGAGAGGCAATATCTTTAAAGCGTTCATAATACCGTGTCATTAAAGTTCTATTATTAAAGACATAACAAGATTCCCATAGTCCCAGTCACTGCCAGCCATGAGTTCTTCTCTGGCTCAGCCGACAAGAAAATAATATTTTAAGGCTCTTCTTGAACTTTTGTTTCCCTCAGTGCCTGAAGTTGAAGAATCCAAAGGTGCACTTTTCTTTTTTATCTAACACAGTTATATTTACATTATGTCTGTTTCACCAGAACACTGTGTGGTTTTTAGAGTGTCAAGGGAATTTCCTTACTCATAAATCTTTTGCAAATCCAAATTTTAAATCTTGCTTTGTTTACATCCTTGCTTCTGAGCATATTTTCTTCTTCCTTGTCTTTGTTGTTGTGCATTGCAAAGCTTTTTTGTTTTGTACAAAAAGGCCTCAGGGTGCATTTTTAACTAAGATTTCTGCACTAACAAGCAGTACTTAAATGCTATAAGCTTCTCAGATAACTTTGACCCTCTGTTTTTTTTTGCCTCTAAAATCACATAATCTTGATTTTTTTTTCTCACAATCATGTAACCAGGTATTAGAATGAGCCCTGTTAATTCTGGGTGAAAAATCACACATGGTCCTGCTAGATTTTTCAGGGTACTTTTTTGGCAAACATTTCTGAGGCAATTGGATGTAGAAAAGCTCATTTCCTTTTTGCACAATGTCATGCAGGCAGAGGTATTTTCAAAGACAGCAATAAAACCCCACAACAAATCAACTACTGACGGGACTGCACTTTTTTTTTTTTTACATTAAAACTTCAAAAATGAGAGATTTCTCTGAGAACAGCTGGCCCAAATACACAAGAAGCTGATTGTCTTAGGGTAATTCAAGGTAGCGACGCCATCAAGTCATATTGTTATCAAGGACAGAAGGGATAATAAAGCCTGTGAGAGCTAAGATTGCCTGGCTTGCGATGCCGCCAGGATTTGCGCCCAAGCCTAAGTTTATAAAAACCTAAAGCAGAATAGCCATGAAATCACATAAGCTTCATTAACTTAGATGTATATAATTGTGTTCCATTTTTATACGTTGCCCCATTCTGCTCTGTCCTATTGTAGGTAGTCCTATCTCACCTTCACTAAGGCATGTCCAATCTTGTTCAAATGACAGTGATACTGCAGAGTCAGCCATAACTCCCCTAATGTTTGTCTCCAGTGAGCTCTTCCCTCTTCTTCCCCCCCTCCGCTAAAGAGAGAGGCCAGCACCTGGAAGCAACCCAAAACGACTGCCTGCCTCTTATGCCTTCATCGCCGCATGCCTGAGTGCCCTCCTCTTCTGTCTCTACTTCTGTCGACCTATCTACTTAACTGATTGACTGTCATGACATTTTCTCACAGTTAGCTATAATCATTTCTGGGTAACAGTGTACCATTATGGGACGAGGCAAGCCAGAACGTTTGTGTGGCACAGGGGCCTACTATGGCCGCACAACGCGTAATTTACATAGAAATGGCCAAATTACTGAGCGTCGCCGCAGCCAATGGGTGCTATAATTCAAAACGACTTGTGTGACCATACGCAGGTCTCCGAAAGAGTACAGCCTCCAGCCAACACTAACATTCAGAGTGGTCAGCTAGCAGGAAGGAATGTGCTGTTTCAGCAGGTTGTAGGTATTTTGTCATCAAGTATCGCACGTCCTCTTGCCCTTCAGTGTATTGATTCTCTTTGCACTCCAGGCATGTGGAGGACGAAGCCCTTATGACACAGTCACAGCAACAAACAACAAACACACAGACAAACATGTAGGAGTGAGGTTTTACAAATGCCCCTTTCGAATCTAAATAATTCGATGTGTCACATCTAAAAGTTGGATTGGCGAGATAGTGCTTCATTTGCATACACCTTTTCAGAATTAGGTCATCCTCTTACTCTTACTCTCACTAATCCCCCTTACTGTTCGGCAGACATAACAATATGTCCAGGCAGCTAATTTGGACCAATCAAGTCTTTATCTGACATTTGGGGCAGGTTCATGAACTCCCCTCACAGTGTTTGCATAGAAATATCTTAATTACAGCTGCAATCTCAGCGAGGTGCAGGTGGCGCGTTCAGCGGCAAAATAATAGATCATCTCCCCACGAATGCGATCAGTTATTATTTCCAACAAAATACAGGGTGAAAAAATAATTTCCATAAGAATCGAGAATCTTTATTATCATCACGTTTTCACGTGACGAAATTAAGAAAGCATATTAATTCACATTTACATAGAGAGGAAAACGCCATGTACTTGAAACAGGTCCCCTGGCTACACTGAGGCATCAACAGGAGTCACCCCGAGGAATATCAAAACCCATCAAGCATGTCAATCAAATGCTGTGCAACATCTGAGTTGCAGTAGAGAGGAAGAGAGCAAGAAAAAACACGAGAACACAAGATCCTTACAAGGGAGCTAACGCCATGCCTGACTAATTCTCGATTTAAGAAACAAAAAAATTTTAGGATATGTGCTACCGTTGCCACTAACTGTTCATTTGCCGCTTTGACTCGCAGCAATTTCAGTCTTCCATCTCAACACACTTTTGGCATGTGTAGGGCCATCATCAAACACTCATGTGAGCCATAGGATGACAGCATAGACCTCGTTTCTGTTGTGAAATATGACAGTAGACCTCTTCACGGTATAAAATGCAAACGTTCTACGTGAAATCAAACGAGGCTTGTGACATTCTGCAGAATATGGTCTGACATTTTGGAGACAGAGCTTGAGGGACGAAGCATAACAAATAGGATGGAATTAAGTGGTGAAATTAATCAGGATTTATTTTTATGTACGCTATGACTGGCATGAAGCAAATCGTATTAAGGGAAAATAGAGGGAATCCAAATTGAGGTTAAACAGTTCTTGTTTCTAAAACAGTTTAATGGATTATACGCACATCTCTATGTCTATTTGTATACACACTGTAGGATATATTATTGTTCTAAATGTAATCATAACGTAAAATGATGATGAGGAATATAATTATATCATATGTCTGTGCTACACGATAAATTCCTGTCAACACAAGCAATGTCAAAAATCCGGCTCGCTTGTAGTCATGACGGAGTGAGAACATAAACAAGCATGGTCAAAGCAACAGACTTTTGTGATGGAAGAGTACAAGCACGATGTGATCTTTTCCAGAATCTGCAAGCATGAAAGCCCTGAGAGAGTGGAAAACAGCTGGACACATGTATAAGTCTGCTGCCTCGTGAATGATTTACTGTGGCAGAGCCCTGCAAGAACCAATTTCCCCACCCAAGGATGCAAGTTTATAGGCTGACGACATTGGCCATCAGAGTTTAGGGAAATCTCTTTTTCAGGAAAAGAGAAATCTGTCAAGCCGTCGTGCGCGGTTATACGCACACACTCACCGGCCTGACACATAACCCATCGCTTCACCTTCACTTTTTATATTCTTATTCGCTCTCATTTATCAAACACTTGTGTGCTTACTTCAGAATTACATCCATATGGCAGAGATAAACGAAGCTGGGTGTCCCTCGTGACGTTTCCAGGTGCACACACTTGTTCAACTCGCAGCATGTAATCTGATGAAATATGTGCATACTGCAAATCCAATACTCACACCTGTGGACAGTCTGCTCAAAGATTTCGCCAGTTTTCAGCATCGATATAACAAGAACAGTCCAAGAAAACATCTTTGGATATGGCATTGCTGAGATAGAAAAAAAATAGGTCATTAAATGGAACACATTTGTTTCTCTCCTTATTAGCTGAGGTATGCTCAGCCCTTTTCTTTTCTGTCTCTGTCTCTGTTACTCATTACTTTCTGCTTTTTCTTGAGAAAGAATGCCCAAAGGCCCTGACCTTATGCTTTCACCCCTGGTTCGGACAAAGCCAGGCTTTGTGCCAGCTCTCCAGGCACACCATAGACTGGCTGTCCAGCCCTAACACTGCCAAAGCCCCTCTAGCCGTTGCCTCGACCCCCCAGTTTACCCTTCATGGCCTGTATGCACTCAGCTGTGACTAAGTGACTCTCCCCCTAGTATGTGCTGTGTTTCATAATGAAATCATTCAGTCATGCGCAGGAAGTTCTCTGCACTGTGTAGCCATGAAAGAATGCCAGTTATGTCCGTCCACTCGCACATGGCAGGACCACAGGGAAAGGGACAGCTGAAGTCAGTTAAGTCACCTGGTGTTTGGCAAAACACCCAGTTTGACTTCTTTGTACAAAAAATCCTTTCACACTTTAAACCATGCAATTTAATTGTAATTCAGCAACTTAAACTTGAGTTTTCTGGGGGGTTTTTTCAAAGTATCTAGAATTGTAAAAGCCCTGTGTCTTGATCAGAATAAAATGATTTGATATTCTGGTCACAGTTAATGGTCTTAATGTAAGAGGAATAATTTACTCATTCATTTATTTTTGGAAATATGATTATTGACTTTCTTTGCAAGAATCTGATGAGAAGATTGGTAGATTGTGTATGTCTGATCTATACAAAGTTTGCTTAGCATAACTACAGGAACAGATGGGAACAGATAGCCTGTCCAAATGTAACAAAAATAACACCTCTAAAGCTCCATATTTACAGTTACAGTTTTGTAGGAGTTTTCATGCGGTGACTTTCTGAAGTCCTGTCCTGACCGTGAGATTGCCAGACAACAAGTAGCCTTGAGTCACTGTTACTAAGGCTTTTGGTTTTTGTGTGTATTAAACAAACAAGATGCTGGTAGGTGAGTTTTGTTGCTGTGGGACCAATCTTGAAGCTAAGCTAAGCTTATCTAATCGTATCCTCGTATTGATTAGACATACATGAGTGGTGTTGAAATCCACAGTAATAACCAAAAATAGGATTAAACATACATTAATGTTAAAACCTTTCTTTCAACATGGCCAACTATAATTACTTACTTTCTGTAGTTTTCTTTTCTTTTTTTTTTTTTAATGCAACAGGATCTCAGCCAACCTTGACAGCGCTTTATGTACACAGCTGGGACTCCTTCCACTCGCTTGTCTGAGAAGTGTCTGTGTGCGTTTGTGTGTCCATGGAGATGATCCTCCCTCAGCTTCTCTGGAATGTTTGCAATGTGCACAAAGAAGAGGAGGATCAGCTTGAGTACCTGGAGTCTGTGCTCGGGCCTGCTGTGGGCCCCTGGCTGTATGACTGTCTGAGCCTGTGAATCAGCTTGCTAACTCTGAAAACAAGCACATCTGGGAGGAAAGGCACAACACTGGCATAACTAACTGCCTTACACTGCTATATAACCTACTGCACTGGTGCCACAAGCTAGGACAAGTTGCACTCGTTACACCGTGTCACAAAGTAATGTGCATGAAGATTTTGTTGCCTCGGGGTGGGGAAAGGGTGGCTTGAAGGAGTTTGTGCGGTGGTCTGAAATAAGCCAGGCGGAAAGGGTGACGGAGTAACATATGTGAACAGTTAAAATGGTGATTCAACAACCTCTTTGATATCCACCATTAGTGTGATTACAGCTGGCATGGTCCTCAGTTTTGAAAAAAAAATGGCTTACTTGTGCAAACGAATGCCCAAAAAGAAACTAATTAGGAAAATGAAACTTTAATTTACCATTTAGCTAACAAATGAAGTTGACAGTGATGGTAACAGTGAAGACAGATGCTCGGCAGGAAGCGCGAGATGTGGGTGAAATACAGAGGGAGAGAAATCGCGCGATGCAGGGAGCGAGGGAGGGTTATGAGTCTGGTTTAGACCTGCAGACCTCGGTTTAGCATTGTGTTTAATCCCTGGTGTCTGCAGCCCGACGTAAATCTCTTCACAGGGTTCACCATTAACAGACATGCTCAGAGCATGATGCCGAGCTGCACCCTCCCACTCTTCCCCGAAACACACACAATCACACACTCACCCTACAAACGTAGCACATTAACATGACCTGCTTTTCCCCTACACAAGTCAGTGCACATATTGATCCCCACGTCCCTATTAGAGCTGAGGCAGGCAGCCGCGTAGTCTGGAAAAATCCTCAAGTTACACCTGCTTAAACCTCTGCCGCTATGCCCTGCCACTATGGAGTGACCTAGAGGGGAGAGGCATAAATCACAGATACTGACACACATGCTGTAAGCCATGAAATGAAGTGAGAGTACAAATTAGAGCCACCGTTTGTACAAGATGCGCTCATCCCCAGCTCTCCGGAGATGTACGCAGAGCGGCGGTGTGTCCTGGAGTGTCCATATGTTTAAAAAAAAAAAAAAGAGGAGTTGTAAAAGAAACCAGATGAGGTGCAGAATTGTGTGAGGCTGGAAAGAATTAGGCATTCAAAAGTTTGATCACTGACTTTCCCTCTCTCTGAAGTGCTCGTAAGTCTAGCCCCAGAAATCAGACGGAGTGGGGCCCACGGTGGAACTAACGAGGAGAGGATGCTTCCAAAAGGGTCAAATTAAAAACCGATGTGGGTATGAGAAGCGAACTCATACAGTATGTGGCAACATAATACAACTGACCTTCAGGCATTATGTGTAATCTACCTTTTATCTCGAACGGCTCTCACAGTTACAAATGTAACCTTTGAGTAACGGCAAACGAGGCTGTTCTCAGAGAGCAAGGCACTCATTAATTGTGGGCTCGGCCTCTGAGCAGCACATGCGCCCACAAAGGCAGTTTTTTTTTCCTTTTTCTGCTGAACAGATTGAACCAATAAACCATCCAACCCCCGGCCCTGGGTTGACTGTTTATACTGCGAGACTGATCGAATATTCTACAATCCGTCTTCTGGTTCTGAAAAGGAGGAATAGTTGATATAGTTAGGGAACAGTAAAGCCCTTCACAAAGGATGTCAAATGATGTCAGTTGTCTCCTTCAGTTCATCATTCTGGGTGAGATTATAAAGGGGGATTAGAGATTCCTGTTGTAGCGTGCCTGTGGCTGACAGAATGGCTCCTGGGGAACAGTGTGCCAGTACAAGATATTTCTACAGCACAATGAGAGCACTGTAATGGGCAAGTACAGAGGCTTGAGAAGTCCCAGCGCTCCACACAGACTAGGTAAATATTTGATGCACTCTAATAAGGCAGCACAAACTGCATGCAAAACACATAGTCTGACACCAGTTAAATTAAATTACAGTGTATTTATCAAAAAGGACAAGATTTTTGGAATGTTACAATGCACGTTAAATTAGAGGAGCGTCAAATTTTTCCAAAAACAAGTTGGCATACAGTATTTACAACGTACTTACAGCATATACAGTGGGTATGATACACCTGTGACTTTAAGGCTGAATATGCAATCCAAACACAATTACAAGAGTGCAGGTGCTGCTGTGACAGTGCACTGTGCAAACAATTCTCTCTCTCTCAAAAAAAAAGGAAAAAAAAGCCAGACATCAACAAAAATACAGCTTTCAAGAGTCAACGCATGTTAAGGCTTAGGAGTTCATCATTAGGATTACTGAACACAAGGCAAGAATCCAGACACACACACGGAGGACTGCATTATGATGCCCTAGTCACAAATATAGCCTACTCTTTACATTTAATCCTATTCTGGTGAGCATCAGTGGGGAGAAGTGAGACAGGATGAACTGGCCTCTCTCACTCCTCATACAGTGAAAATCGAAGCAGGGAGCTTATAAACGTGTCAAATGTACTTATTTATAAAGTAGGCAACACATTTTATTCACAAGAGGTAGTTCAGCTGGATGTTGAAGACAGTCCTGTGTGAGCAGTTTAAGCACAGGCGAGCCAGTCCTCAGCACATCACGTGCGCGCACCACAGATCCATCACCTGTGCGTCTCCGGGGGCTCACAGCTGGCCGTACTTTCCTCTGCAATGCAAAACGTGTTTGTACAGTCTGTCTATCCTGTCCTGGAGAACGCCGGCGTGCTCGTCCGAGAGGAAGCCCAGCTCCACGGACAGAGGCTCGCTGTCTCTGTAGAGCTCCAGCAGCCTTTTCCTGGAGTCTCCGCGCCTGTGCAGCTCCGCCACGCGCTGCACGGTCCTTTTCCTGAACACGCACACGGAGCCCAGCACCGAGCTGTGATACTTCTCCCACATGTCCAGCACCCGGAAGCCGTGCACGAGTCCGGCCTCGTTGTCGATGAACACAAGGTCACCGCGCGGCGTCCTCAGCAGGTTGTTGGTGTCTCGCTCCATGACGCGCGGGTCCCACTGCAGGCTGAACAGATTGCTGACGAGCCGGTCGAAGTTGGCCGTCAGGTAGTCCAGCACGATCAGGTCGGACCACTGCATCAGCTCCAGCAGCTCGGCCGTCGTCTTGTTCCGCAGCTCCCCGGGCAAGGGACGCAGCCCGCCGCTGTCCTGCCGGAGCGGCGCGGGCGTGACGACCCCGCTCAGGTTGGAGATCCACTTCGTGAGCGACACCACGGCGCGCTCGTCCCACTGCAGCGCGTCCGTCCGCGCCCGCACGGCCGCCCACTGCTCGCTGTCGCCGCTCAGCCGGGACAGCGCGAGGGGCGGCAGGTTCGTGATGCCCAGCAGAGCCGCCAGGTAGTAAGTCAAAGTTTCCCCCTGCACCTGGTCCGCGTTGATCCCGTAACGCACGCACGCTCTGCTCCCGTCCGCGAAAGTGGCGAGCCGGTTGGAAATCCTGCCGCATCCGGGCTCCAGCTGCACCACCCGCTGCGCTCTGGCTCCCTCCCTCCAAGCCCGAGCGTGCTCCTCCGTGAAGCCCGCGGGGAGCAGGTCCTCCAGCCACTCGCTCCAGAACACCGCGTCCTGCAGCGGGGAGCTCAGCCCGGCCGGGCCCTCCCGCGGCCGGGACCCCCCCTCAGCCCCGCTCACGCGCTCATCTCGACTCCCCGCTGGGACGCTTCCGTCGGTGAGGTTGTGAGCCTCCAGTCTGCCGCCCAAGTGCGGTCTTTGCGCCGCCGGGACGGCCAGCAGCACCCGGAAAGTTTTGGCGGAGAGGTCCGCGGGGAGCCCCCGGTGGAGGGAGCCTCCGCCCGGCGCCGGCAGCCTCCGCTTGTGTCGCTCCAGGCGGCTCTCCAGCGCGCTCCACACGTAGAAAACACTGGCGAGGGCGCACAGGAGGAGCAGAGCGAACAAGTTTGCCGAGAGAGCCCTCATCGCGAAGACCAGCCTCCCCCTCGGAGACCCGGAGGAGCTCCGGCAGGTTTGAGAGCCAGTGTTCCTCTTCAGCCCGCGGTCGAGCCGGGCGGACTGATGGAGTTCACAGCGACAAGACACGGTGCCGGTCTCATCTCCCGTCCCGCACAGACGCGTCGCCGTGTCCCTCCTCTGCGGGAAACAGGGGGAGCATTTCAGGATCCTCTACTGAACGACGCAGGGACTCTCTGTGTGTGTGCACCTCTCCGTTTCTCATCCCTCTCTCTCTCTCTCTTTCTCTCTGGCGCTGAGTATGATTTGTGGTGGTGTCGGCTCACAGAGAGAGAGAGAGAGAGAGAGAGAGAGAGCGGTGAGACACGTGACTCCAGTCCCGAGATGGTGGGCGGATCGTGGGAAGGAGGGTTCAGAGAGGAGAGGAGCAAGTGCACCGCGCTGCGTTTTCTCTCCCTCACTGTGTGTGTGTGTGTGTGTGTGTGATGAGAAAGGATTGTGTGGTATTGGCAAAGGCAGCCATTATAATAATTGATACCTGGGGCAGAAATACTTTGGAAGTAATGCCACCGTTTTAAACAAATTATATTTTGTGTCTGTGTACCAAGCCTTGTATCAGTGTCAATGAGGCAAAAGCTGGCAAGGATGGAGTGGAGGTGGTGGGGGGGGGGGTTGGCGGAGCTGCCTGAACAGTTTGTCCAAATTTGTGCAAAACATTCGCCCACCTTTTTATTCTGTTTTTAATTTATGATCACTATGAGGTCATTACAGATCACAGAAAGCACTCAGTAGTATCAGCAGATTTTTGTTCATTGTTTTGGCTCCGTTTTCACACTGATATTAAAATGTATCTACTGGTTGGAGGGTGCCCACGTCCATACTGGGCGAACAGTGTCGGACCGGTTGACCGTTTTACATCCCCTTTTTAGATCCAAAACATAAAGACAAGGCCTCCATTTATTCCAAGTTAGTCACCTGATATCTATTCAAATCACCTCGTTTCACTGCTGAACCAGATCGTAGGCAACCAGTGGGTGAGGATAGCTGCAGTGAAGGGCCTGACAGAGAATATCTGCATGTCACAGACCTCAGCAACTCCTGGCAGTAATGGCGGCCAGATATTAAAAATTACTAGGCTTATTTTACAGACCCTTACATTTAAAGGTGTAGTCTGCAGTCCCACTGAAAGCTTGCTGATGCATGAACCCAGCAGCCAAACAAATACACCCTTTATTCCAGTACTGCTATAAACTCTCAATAGTAAGGCGCAGCATCAGTGTTGAGCTGTGCACAAGCACGAGTTGTGACATAGTGTCTGTCTCTGATGAGCTGGGAATGAGAACGACTTGATGGCTCGGTCCTGTTTGTTTCCCATTTACAGGGCATAAATGCCTTTTTTTTTTCTTTTTTTCCAGCGCCCACACAGAACGGACGGCTCGTGGACTGTGGGGAGATATTTGATATATGAGAATTACAGACTGCACTTTTTAATTGTCAGCACTTTAATTTTACCGTAATTGTTTCTTTTTAAAAGCAAGTAG
>JBAJHX010000081.1:16795702-16824590 GCA_037176925.1 Amniataba percoides | reverse complement strand
CATAAATGCCTTTTTTTTTTCTTTTTTTCCAGCGCCCACACAGAACGGACGGCTCGTGGACTGTGGGGAGATATTTGCTGAATAAGACACAAAGTGTAGTGGATGAGAATTACAGACTGCACTTTTTAATTGTCAGCACTTTAATTTTACCGTAATTGTTTCTTTTTAAAAGCAAGTAGTACGGGGCCAAAACAACACCACCAAAAAAGTGACTTTTAAGCAGAATTGTGTAACAGCTTCAGACCACTTTGCAACCACCCAGCTGTTCCTGACATACCACAAAATAATTTTAAAGGCTAAAAAAACCTTTTAGAGAATCAAATAGACTACAGTGTGATCTTAAGTGCATTTTGTGCATTGAAATAATCATTCGTGTCTTTTTCATTTGAAAAGCACAGTGAAATGAATGTCATTTAGACCTGCAGGGCATTTTCCTCCATGTCTTTGATATATGTAAAAACTGGCCTTTTCAGTACAGTAAAACACAAGGTCAGCTTACTAGCTTTTAACAGAGCTTTCAACCATGTTTCACCATCTTTAGCAGTCAATGGAGTTTGCCCACTCACGACACACTTGATACAAATGCACTGATTCAGTCTCTAATAGTTCACACTCCTGTTTTGTATTCTTAAAGACCACCATTATCTTACTTTCTGCTGCTAAGTATTTGATCATTTTCCTCCAAACACCTGGGGCACAGTGAAGTCAACTCTTACTTGTTTCATTCTTTTTTCCCAGGCTTTTGTTAAACCAAATGTAACATGCATGCACACAAATTCCACTCCACACGTCTCCCTCATTAGATTATCCCTCATTAGCATCCCCCTCGCATCCTTTAACATTCGCCTCATGTTTTCTCACTCCGTATCTTGAACCTTAGTTTCCTAATCAAATTAATTGGGTCATTTTTATAGCAGCATGCTGGCATGCTAAACTGCCTGAGTCGAAAAGACAGCCGCAGACAAGAATACTCAATTACACTTAGTAAACTAGAAGTCCGCTAATGCACGCTTTAAACGCCTGGAGCTCTGAAACTGTTATCTTCATGTGGATATTCCTGTTATTTTATAGCTTAAGGAGAGACACACTAAAATACACAAGACCCACCCACACTCATACATCTTTCATTATCTGATCATTATCTGAGAACACACAGGAATAGACAGGGAAACTACTTCTGGAAGACAGACAGGTGCAGTGATTCTGATGTGGTCATATTGCTCATGTAGCCTTCACTTCTGCTTTGCCAAGTCTGATGTTTTTCTTTTTTTTTTGCCATCAGCGGAATAATTTGTCCAATTCCCAGCCTGTGTTTGATTCTGCAATGCAGATTGACAGCGGTGCCAGTGCAGAGGGAACAAAAAAATCCCAGCGTTGTGCACGAGTAGAAGAGCATTTACAAGTCCTAGATTCTGAAGAAATGGTTTGTGTAGTGGTGCATGGCTGAGCGTGTTTTTCTAACATAGCAGACAAAAGAGTGGGTCCTTGTGGAGATGGGTTTTTTTTTTCACATCTAGTATTGAAAACTTTAAAACAAATTAGCCATTGCAAATTACACACTGTGCCCGTGTCCCCTGAAATGCACATAGTTAGGGATACTAAGTAGTCTTACTAAATGCATACAAGTATACAGAAAGGACACTTTCATGTGCTTTAAATTTGAATTATTGTGTGCTGTGCATCAGTATGACATATCATCTCCCTGCTTGTTCTGTGCTGACATAAAGACACGGCTTCACCTTCGCTGCTTCACTTCGCTTTCACTTTGAAGCTGAGTTACAGCACGGCCTCCACGGTCTAGACGTAGGAAACGAAGAAGGCTTAAGTGCATTGCTGGAATTCTGTCTGATGTGTGTTGCTTTTTAGGAGTGTTAAGTAACTCTAGTCACCGGCTCAGTCTGCAGCAGCACGGCTCGTGGTGTCCCTTTCCCCGAACACAAGTGTGGGCATGTTCTCATATCAAACCTATCTGTTTCTTGCCATGTGTTATCTGCAGGTCAGCGAACCTCTGAGACCCCCCCCTTCCTCCTGCCGCATTCCTCCCTCTGCTTTCCTCATAAAATCCCGCAGCAGTCCCTGGAGGGCCGTAACGCAGGGAAAGCCTCTCTCCACCAGTCTGTGGCCGAGAGCTGCAGTGACACAAGAGAGGCCCCGGCCGTCTGTCATTCTGTCCGCAGGCAGACGCACAGTAGCCTGCGCCCATCACCGGCCGTCTGACCGCGGCACAGCTGTGATACAATCTCGGGTTGTCTGCATGGTGCCTTTCTACATGTGCAGATGGGCAGAGGCGGGCAAAGCAGACATAAAGTGACGGGGACAGAGGAGGAGAAAGTGCGGCCGGCCTCTGCCACTTCCCCCTCATAGTCTAAGGTTAGTTCACGCTGAGCAATAACTCATAGGTCCCATGACACCCTGAAGCACTCTGTTTCTTGGACTGAATAATTAATGTGCAGGGCTTCCATTAGCGTTGAAAGCTGCGATTATTTCACAGGGCCTGACAATTACTCATGCTCAGGGATTCGGGGACAGGGCGGCGCATATCCATGGGGATGGACTCAGCGTCTCACGGTTTCATGTGTGTGATGAAGGCGTCTGCGTGAGCGTGGCAGAATGTGACCATGTGTGTTTGTTCTATAAAGAAAAAAAAAGTGCTGGAGCAGGCGCTAGGAATGGTAATTTCATTTAGTATTCTAGCAGTGAGTACGTATGCACATTGTAAATACTTGCCTTGAATCCAAGAAATGGGCTCTTGCCATCTGTTCAAGGAGCCCAGCATGTGCTTTTCTCTTTTCAGAACGCTGGAACTTGGCTGCGGTAAAGTTGCAGTCGAGGATGCACCATTACAATAAATACTCCAGAGACAGATAAGACATTTCTTTTAAGTACTGGTGACAGAGACCTGATCTCGTCAGCACTTATTTCCGCACTTATCTCAAGTAAGGCTTCGGAGAAGTGTTTAAATTGCACAAAACGGACCTTACAGTCAGCACACTACTTTCTTGGCTTGTTTAGCCAGCAGATGTTGCGGGTGTTGAATGCGAGAAGGTTACACAGTTCAGTTCTCAGCCAGTGTTTCTAGGATGATGCAGCTTTTAAAAGCAACAGCGGTCTCCCTCTTGGCTTTATCTAGACAGAAACTGGGGTCTCAGAGGCTGCGAGCAGAAACAAGCAGCCTATGCAGAATAAAACCGAAGCACTTCCTACATGAAGAGACCCGCCGGGACCCGAGCGTGGCACCCAGCCACCACACTGCTGCCTCCTTCTCCGCCATTCACTGCGGTTTCATTAGCCTGCCTTTGCCAGTTTCTTGATACACAGGCTCAACATTTTTAGCACTGACTGGTTGGTCGCTGTTTTCCAATGAATGAATTATTGTTCACGAATGCCGAATTACTCTCTCAGCCATGCAGGGAAAACAGCAGGCTTAGCTTATTGATGTACTGTACTCCCCATCTCCATCTGGTTTCCATGCAGCAGCACTTCAAGAGGGGGGTTTGAACCAGCAGAGTAGTGGGCCATTGAAATTCAGTGCTACACCAGGGAGACCCTCTTGCAAAAACGAAATCTGGAGGAGAGGAAGGAGATGTACTGTCAAGCCACTCGATTAAAGAATCAGTGTCCAATCTCCTGGATTACACCCCCTGACCTGCCACGCCAAATCCCCTATTAAATAAGTCAAGAATTGAATTCTTTTTACTTTCCCTTCTGCTAACTGGCTTATTGACTCAAGTGTGCTCAGTGCTTTGTGGCGAGGCTTGCCTTTAAATTGGCTAAAGGGAGAGCTTAAGAACATCTGATCATTATTAGGAAAGTCATGACATTGAAATCCTCTGTGCATTTTTTTCCTTTTTTTGTGCCCTGTATGATACTGTTTTGCTCCAGCTCTTGTGGGGGTCACACCGGTGAGTTAAGATTAGGGATGGTGGTTGAATGTCCCTCTAACATTTCAGCCAAACATTTAGCGGCTTCAGGTTTAATGGGCCAACAGCGTGAAGTGCTCGCTCTCATCATATCACACGGGAATGAATCTTGTTCATGTGCGAGGGAGGAGTGCTGCGGTTTACATGCATCTTCTCTCTCAACTCCTCCCAGCCGTCTCCACGTTTCAGACCAGTTTAAGCAACCGCTAATGAAAAACACTTAGCCTTCACAGCATATGGCAGTAGCTTGTGCAGGGAGTGGAGGGAATTTGTCTATTTTGTCTATATTGTCTATTGAACAGATATGTGGAGATGTGCATATCAGTATGATTTATTTTAACCCAAGCTGAAGATAAGCTATTCTGTCTTCTTTCTGCTTTCTGCTCTCACACTGTGCAATGTTGTCAACTACCATGCTGAATAACCTTGTCTGCATTTTGCTCTGCAGATCATAAAGCTAGTCCTGAGAATAAAGTCTGTATTTCATGTGCATACATTTACAGTCAAAATTCACATTAACAGGACTGCACAGCTGTATAAACATTTATTTTCCATAGAGGACCCACTGTAAACACATGCCAGTTGAGGGGAAACTATACAACCAGTGCTCTTATTCTGTCCTAGGTACACATACCCACATATAATCTCCTGGTAAAACGTAAAATAGTTGATTCACATTTAAAATCCATAAATACCATCATGCACAGGCAACATCTGAAAAACTGTTCAACCCAGAGATTTCTTCCTTCCTGTTTTACTCCTTTTTTCCAGCTCCTCAGCAGCAGTAATAACACTGTTGGAGGATTAGCAGAAGGAAAAGGCCAGATTCGCGGACACAAGAATGACCCCTTGGTATTTTGACCTTTATCCTACCCCCGGGGGCTTGGAGTGTTGACAGGGCCCCGGTGGGGGAAGGGTAAACAAACGGGGCTACGTGGAAAAAGAACACCAAGCAACTGCTGTAAACAAAAAGAAAAATACGAAAGCTCTCAGTAATCACCCTCTGCCTCCCTCCAAGGTATCTTCCAATACACTGCGAGGTGGTTAAAAATAGAAATAACGCTGCTTGATTTAAAGAATTGTCTAGTTTTGTAAAACCCTTTTCGTGTTCTTGGCACAGCGTGTCTAAATCAGAAATAATCCCTTTACTCCTATCTTTTAATCTTTCCTCTTTCTCTGAACTGTGCTGCATAAATAACAACATCCTGCTTGTCTTTCTCAACCTAAGATCACTCCAAGTATGTAAGACAGGCCTTTCCATCATTTAAGATCCCAGAGAGGAGGCCCGACACTCTGCCCATTTGATATCGGATTTATTTCACTGGAAGTCGGCAATAGTGAGTGCAGGCTTGATCATTTATGGCTGTGGCCTTGTGGAGCGAGCCTTCTCCACAGGCCTTGATGTGAAGTGTATTTTACTTGCCTATGCTTCACTGGTGCCTGGAATCTCTAATGTGGCAGATAGAGGCTCGCCACTGATAGATTTGTGTCCCGCGGGACAGGTTTGTATCACTGTTGGCTGTCAGCGCATACATTATGCCGTTTAAGCAAGAATGATCACTGCTATTAACAACAAAGCAGGCCCAATTGAATAATTTAACGTAGTGGCAGTGGCTCCTTGCTGATAAAAGAAGGGAGTGGAGAATTGATCAAACGGCCAGCCCTCGCCCAGCTGTGGGAATATAAATAATAAAATGAGATCAGAGTGATTAGTTATGGTGCCCCGTTCCAGTCCGATGCCTACTACTTACATTCCTCTCCCACTGAGATTCCCGCTGTGGACGTCTTGATTCCACTTTGCTGCCTGCAATGGCAAATCAATATGTTCCGTGACAGATCGAAGTGGGAACGATGGAATGTACTTAATGTGAAATCCTAGAAAGTGCAGCTCTGCATTACAGGGGTCTTTTTCTTTTTTTTAATCATTTTTGTCCGTACAGGTTTCTCACCTGCAGAAGACAGAAAAAAGACATTTGATCTCTGCCATTTCAGGGCCCGTTTAGCAGTCTTCAAAGGCTACTTCATATTCATCTCATGCCTCCCTCGAAAGATATTTCAGGGATTTGTAGGCTCTGACTCCCTCTAGAGGTAGCGAGGCTTAAGAACAGAGGGTAAACAACTATGTGCCTCTTCACGTAAACACTCCCACTCACTTGAGATATATACATTTGAACTCCTAGCTCACAGCAGATTTCGCAGTTGCGATTCAGTTTGCGGGTCATGCCATCTGAAATGGTTGAACATAGAAAGTCTTTTTGGCTCACAAGAACATTAGGCTCACAGATGGGAGGATGACATGCAGCTGAAGTTGCCACAGTCACACCACGGTCGGCGCTTCGTACTGTGGCATGTTCTATCCTTAGCCGCCTGTGTTGTGGGAGGTTAGATATCAGCTTGAGCAATGCATGATGTAACACTTCTGTAAGGATAAAGACAGAAACACATCCTCAGCTATCAGGAGGATTTATCTGTTACTGGAGATCGTAGTGCTATTTCTGGAAAATGTCTCCAGCATCTTGGAATAACTTGTTTTGATACAGGATCAGATTTTGTTTTAAAGTTCATGGTTATGTTACTTGATGATTGATCGCAGATATGCAGTCGTCTCTTTCACAGTCTACTAATTTAGTCCAGGCCTCTCAACCTCGTGACTTTTACTCTGGAAGGTTTGAAATGAGGGCAGTCAGTCTGTGAAGAGGATCAAAGGCTTTTTTTTAAATTAAATTTATCTTTGATGAAGTCGCAAAATGCAAGTGCAGAGCAAATAATGTTGATAGCGAGGTTGCCTTTTAATTTTTTGGGAAATTGTTAACAATTTTAAAGAGCTTCCTCTCTCTCTGTTCTTGTTTAGTTTAATTTTCTGGTGTGTTTTTTTTAGTAATTGCTCTCTTGTTCTCTCTATGTCTGCCCTTGTCTCTCCCTCTCTCTCTCTCTCTCTCTCTCTCTCTCTCTCACGCATGCACACACACACACACACACACACACACACACACACACACACACATAGTCAAATCCAGACACTCTTTATGCAGCTATTTCAGATTATTAGCATGCACATCTCAAAGGCTGCCGTGCCTGAATATAGTGCTGCTGAATCCAACATGGCAGGCGTATTTTTTGTTTAATTTGTAGAGGTTTTGATTTACATTCAGTTCATACATTGTGAAATGTCTTGGGACGTAATCTTTCCTTTGACAAATGAAGTCTTAGAATTTCACCATTGTCATTTTGAGCAAATAAGCCACAATAAACTCAAGAGGTCTTGGTCACCTCCTGTTTAATGAGACTGCCGTGACAATGCGCAGCCTATGTGGTCGGCTGTGCGGTCAGGACCTTTGCCCACTTTGACCACAAGAGGCTGCTGTGCACAAATCATCTCTCTCGTAGAACTTTGCCTTAAAGGACTTTGTACTTGAGATGCTTTATGTAGTCTGCTATTTGTATGTAGTCTGGGCAAAAGGAACAAGGCAGAACAAGGCAGAAAGGAAGCAAGGGGGACAAAAAAGAAAGCCAATAGGCCACGACCCCAGACACTGACTGTGCCTCTTTGCACACATACTACAGTATATTAGATTAGATATTAGATTAGATACAATGTTATTATATGCTGGTCAGATGAATTTATGAGCCTCTCAGAAATAATACTTTTAATCCAAAGTGCTTTACATAATACTGTGAAGCAAAAAAAGGACTGATATGAATCAGCCCACGCTCAATGCATACAGGTCAGAGATAATCAAAAGCCAATGAGTTAATGTGAAATTGAAGTGTTTCATTTAAATTATCAATGGATCTTTGAGAGTGAATTAATATAATTTTCTAAAAATGACCACATGGACTCAGCTAATGCTCATAGTGAAACTGACTCAGAACTTTACACAAATATATTTGAGTTTCTTCTAGCAGTATGCAATACAAGCTTATGTCAGCCAATTTTTCAGTAAGGTTAAAAGGTAAGTTAAGGTAAAAAGTATTTAATTTACATGATGTGCTAGCTCAGTTAGAAAAACATAAACACATTCCCACATCCCACATCCCTCGCAAGCAATTAAAAGGGTTTGTTTGTGATTTCACTGTAATTATAATATATATATATAATATAATATATAATATATATAAACGTAGAAACCACTCCATCCATTACATGATCTCAATATTAGACATATTTTCTTCCCTGTTTCATGTCCCATTTAATTACACTAAAGCATGCTACATGGTTGGGCTTGACATTTGGCTCGACAGAAAAGGTACCACCTTGGATCCGCTGTTGTTATGATGGCTGCGGAGCAACAAACGCTCCCATAAAAACTAAATCCAAAATAATGTGGCTATAAATACTCACATGAGATCAAGTAATGAGAGGGTGGAGCTCCACGTCCACACCCTGCATCTTGACATCCCGCACAATGAGCATGATCTCTCTCCTGTTTGTTTTCCGCGTTAAGCCTCATTAAGGTGCTCCCTCCTATCAAACTGCTAATCCCCTCCATGCCTCACACAAAACGCCACTCATGTCACAGAGAACACACTGAGATCACTGGCTCCTGTCTGGAGACCGCTCAAAAGCTATAACCAATAGAAACGAATAACAAAACACAGAGAGAGCCCAGGAAGGAGAAACTGCTCTCAAAGCAGCAAAGTTGGAGGGGAGCAGGAGAATTGGAGCGCTGAGGTGATGTGCTGTAAAATGTTGGGTTTCTGTTAATGGGCTTTGGGTGGCTGTTTTCCGCTTTAAAGTAGCTTAGCGGTTCCAATTCTGGTCTCTCACACTGACCTCACTCGGCCCAACTTTTACTTTCTTTCTCCCTCTTCCCTTATATCACTCTGACTGAATTATTTCCACCACAATGGCACAGCCTTGGTGCTCCGCTGCATACGGTGACAGGAAGGGGAATTAAAAAAAAAAAAAAAAAAAAGATGACCAAAACAGAAACCCGGTTGCCATGGTGCACCAAAACAAACTGTGCCGTGTGAGACAGTTGTCTGGTTCATTGCCCGCGTGGCTATTCTTTAGAACGGACGACACAGCAAGGGTCACTTTGAGATAAACAGGGATCAAGGGAAGGAAATGCAATTGTCTCACAAACAAAAGCAGAGTCAGGTCTGAGGGACGCCGTGTCCCGTGTCTGAGACCTCATGAGTGCTCGTTGGAACCCGGAGCAGATGGAAAGTCTCTTGCTTCCTTCTGCATACCATACTTTCCCTCTGTGTCTCCTTCCATGTCCTTCTGAGGTTTCCATTATAAGAGTGACATTTCTTTCTTTTTTTTTTTTTTTTTACCCCAGCGTTGTTCTCTCTTCCAAGAAAGAAGCTTGGTCAGCAAATTACCCAAGAAGCTTCCAGTCCTGCTCCAGTCATTGCTGCACCTTCCAGTTAATTTTCAGCATTTTGTTGCCATGTCCATAAGAGCCTGTTTTAGACCTCACGCTGGAGTCTACAGTCTCCCTATAAACTTGGATGGATAGACAAGATTTATGATCTTGAGGGTGTGAGACTGTTCTAAGACAAATTTCACTCACACTATGAAAAAGAAGGTGACCTTTCTTTAGTCAGTCTTCAATTTATTTTCAAGGAGAGAGCCTTTGTTATATTGGATAATATTTAAATAAGTATCAAAGTTCTCTGGGTTCAAGCTGTTAAACCTTGATCAGGCAGTTAAACATTGAATAAATGTGTGTAATAATGTTTTCTGAAGTTTGCAAACACTGGCTGGTTTTACATTTGGCTGTGCGTGGATTTGCATGGAAAGATGAGGTCTGCAGATATTTTGTATATGCTGTAATTTGGATGAAGTTGTTTCCTATTAAAATAAGTTGTTTCCTATTAAACCTTTCTTTTTCTTGCAAGGATCAGATATGCTCCAATTTAGAGAAAAAAAATCCACATTTCACTTCAAAGTTGGTGATTACAGGTTGTCAGAAGGTTTACATTAGAGTCAAACAGTGACTTCATGCAATAGAGGCTGACTCGACTGTATAGCATGTTCCTGGATGTACATATGGAAGAGTTCATGCTGTGTGCTGGATATTATATGGGCTCAAGGCTCACCAGATCACAGATGCGTATGCTTGGATATGGGCAGTGTATCTCCTATCTGGCATCCTATCTATAGACGCCCTTGAGGGTGCTATAATAATCTTTACTTTAATGTAGCTCCCTGCTGTTCCAATCTCCGGCATATGGACCCTTTGTGGGATTAGCAGGGTGTAATAGGATGTGAAATCCAAGTCTTTGTCATTTCCAGCCAGGGCAGTCATGGCTGCATAGCTTTGCTGGGTGGAGACTCAGGAGGCCAGATTTAGATCACGGTACAAAGGAACGTGTAAATGTATTTGACCTGACTTATAGATCGTGGTAAATCAGAGCCAGCCAGCGACAATTTATGACTCCACGTGAGACGAGGTAACATGTGAGCCAAAACCATGTTAGATACTCCTGGCCGGATTATGTGAATTTAATGTATTTCAAGAACTGAGAATGCTTTGAAGTATCTGGAGTTAGATGGGCAGCAGCACCAATGTGAAACAAACTCTTTAGGCACTGTAGCATGACACATGAAGAGGCATGGGTTTTATATAAACAGGGTTAGTAAGTTTAGGCACATATCTTAAAGCACATTCAGATGTATGTGTATATATATGTATCTTTTTTCTAGTATATTGGGACCAATTTAGCTTCCCTTTCATATTGTGTCACTCAATGTGAAATCATTATCAGCACCAATCCTACCTCAGTTTGTATCCTCATCTTTGACGACTGCATGTGTGCAATAAAGAGAA
Source organism: Amniataba percoides (assembly GCA_037176925.1). NCBI lineage: Eukaryota > Metazoa > Chordata > Actinopteri > Centrarchiformes > Terapontidae > Amniataba > Amniataba percoides. The sequence continues at coordinate 16,813,891 of JBAJHX010000081.1, read as the reverse complement.
ATTATTGGTGAGGTAAAAAGATAGACAAAGCCCCGCTCCTCTTTAGGGACAGATAATGATACATAAATACAGTGGCTGTGCACAGAGTAGTTAACCTTAAAAGAGTTCATAAAAACAAGCTGTCCTCATAAATGGAGGGGTTCTCTTTAGAGTGTGGCACATAAACGAGAGCACATTTGGCGTACAGTCTGACGCTGTTCATTGCTATTAAGTTACTAAACTGCACCTTGTCATGGCACCGTGCTCCTGGCAACAGTTTTCGGCGGCTCTGCTAAAAAGCTGCTGCAGGCATCTGTCTTACCTATGAAGCAGACGGCCTACTTTCCATCCAGTGCTTTTCATGGAGACGGCAGGTCGTGCCATGATAGAGTAGGACCATTAAGCGTTGGGGAAAAAAAAGGCACTCGTGTTTACTCTGTGTCCACTGTGTAACCATAGAAATGGGATGAATGTGATGCCATGATTAGGTTCAGTCATATTAAAACCACATGGCTCCACAGTCAGACACCTTTGTTTTGTCTGACCCGCTGAGGACCTCAAACACATTGCAAACAAGTTAATGCTGTTAATAATGAAGTGATCAGGCATCAACATTTTGGGACCGTATTTACTTTTACAAACAGCCTCTGAAAAAACCCTCCGTAACAAATGTGTAGTCAGCAGCGGATGTCATTAAGCGTAATGGCTCCCAGGTAATTTGTTGTGCCCCCACTGCACCACTTCCTTCATGCACTTGGTAATGAGATTTTACTGTGCGCTGTGGGCAAGGGGGCCTATTGTCTTTGACCAACCACAGTTACCAGCTGAGAAGCCTCCTGTAATGCAGCCCAGACAGGATGAGGATGATCTGTGGGTCATGAGAAAATGTTTCCCTTACAGTAACGATGAATGAAGGTATCAGCAGGGGTCTGTTTTGTTTGGAAAGGCGACCGAAATGAGCTCATGTAGTCAGGTGGGAAGGAGATGACAACATGATGGAGCTGCACAGCAGTGTGTTTTTGAGTTTCGTAATGAACTGACCATGGGATATCCATTGTCAAACATTATTTGATTGATGTTCAGTGAACATCACGTATCTTCCAGTTTTAGTTCTTTTGAAGTTTTCGGAAAAATAACATTAATTTTCTAACGGTGTCTTGACCCCTCACTCTCTCGAGATTTTGAACAGTGGGTACTATGGAGAAGCACAAAATTAACTTTCCCATAGTCCTCCTGACTAAATTTAACACTGATGTGTTTGGGCTCCCCTCTATGTGGGTGTGGGTGCTGTTCGTGGAGCTCAGCCTATTTTCACTTTTGGTGTGAAAGCCCTGTAAGTATTCCTTTGTGGGCTGAGAAAATTCTCCAACTTCAGAACATAAATAAACCATTTGTACACTCATTGGATTATCTGGGGGAAAAAGCATTGCAACATAGCTGCTTTTTCTCAGCTCGTGAGACATTTCAGAGATGCACAGTTTTCACAGGACAGTGACGTTTGTTGCATTTATCTCCAGTACTCATAGTTATTGTAAACCCTCAATGCAAGTTTATAGTCAGTATTATCTCCAGTGAATGACACAGTTCTTAGATGACTGATAGCTGGTTACTTTGTAACATATTTAAGTGTTGTTTGTGCAAAATCCAATCTGTTAGTGTGAGTAAAATTTCACACATTACATATTTATACAAATATAGATTATATAAAGGTGCACACTTTTCAGCACAAAAAGAGATGCATATAGTCAACGGTGCGTTCATCTGACTGAGTAGACTGCAGCTGTAGTCTGTAGAAAATACTAAACCAGTGTCCACATTAACCTGAAAGCTTTGGGTTTCACATAATAAACTATAAGGCATCTGGACAAACATTAGAGAGGTGCTGAAAGGTGGATAGAAGGAGCAGCAAGGCAGACAATACTGCTCCCACCCTCCTCCTTGAGTTTCTTTTTTTCCCCCTACCTTCTCTGTCTCTGTCCCACATATCGTCATTCCTTTATTTTCTTCATGTACTGTTTTTATTTCAGTCTGTTTTTTTCATTTTCGTGACAAAACACATACACGTACGCAGACTGGAGCCCTGCTCATATGTTGCCTCTACGGTCTAAATCCACTGCTGTAAAAAGCAGCCAAGGATATTTAATTCTCCAGCTCTGAGTCGTTTGATCTTTATTCCCTGTTAGTTCTTGCATGCGGCTCAGAGCCCCAGTGGGCAAAGAACAACAAATGAATTAATTCCAGTGCTGTGTCCAGCTGAAATAAAACGCACAGAGGAGGTCATACAAAATAACAATGCTTGTGAAAAAACAAATCTTGAGCGACTGTGTTTTCACTGGGTACCTTTCTGTTGTTACAGCGTTCATGTTTTCAGTCTTATTTGATGCTTTGAAAACTTATGTGATGCGATTTTATACTATTTGTATGTATTATATGTAAATGCACAGTATGTATGAATGAATAATAGTGCATACTACCAAATTTGTCAAGGGTTCAACAAGTTAGATTTTCCCTAAAAAAAACTATAGATTCACAAAACTACAAAAATAACCTCTCTCAGTCTTTTGACAATGGTGTATTTGTCTGTATTGGTGTAGTGTTGTTTTAGAGATAGTTAGATGTGTTAGATAAGAAAAGAAGATTGATACCACTCTTCTGTCTGTACAGTAAATATACAGTACAGCTGGGTCCAGATTTTAAGAATAACAACATCTTCGTCCCAGTCAAGAAGACTGTTGAGTAGATGTTTTTACAAAAGTGACTTTATGTGTCTGTAATTAAGCTTTAAATGTGCTGCGCACCTTTGAACAGAGCCAGGCCTGCTGTTTCCCCCCCCCCCCCTATTTCCAGTCTTTATGCTAAGCTAAGCTAATGTCCTGCTGGCTGTGACTTCATTCTTAGTTTACAGACTTTAATCAATCTTCTCATCTAACTCTGTAAGAAAGAAAATAAATACATTTAACAAAATGCCAAACAATACCAGAACTATTCCTTTAATCATACAATAATTACTGTATGAATGTTATTGTTTAACACACACTGCTTTATAAGGCTACATTTTATTAAGCTTTAGCAATGTGTGAACTTTAATAATACCGCCATCCATCAAAATTTTTTAAACATGAGCACATAAGCAGTGAAACAGACGTAAATTCTATCACCACATCATCGGTCTTGAGAGTGTGGCCAGCATATAGCGTAGAACATAATGTGACTGTTATGAGCTTCCCCTGATTGTGCATGGTGTGTGTGTGTGTGTGTGTGTGTGTGTGTGTGTGTGTTTGTGTGTGAGACAACATAATGAGTTAAGCATAAAACGCTGGAGCCTGCCTTTCATTCACAAGCAGTGACGTCGTCCTCTGAGTGGAGCAAAAGGGAGCTTTTGGGAGACCGCTGCAAGTGGAACTCCTTGTGAGGCTGGGCTGTAACCTGAAGCCAAAGAGAAGTGAGAGAGAGAGAGAGAGAGAGAGAAACTTAGAGAGAAGGAAAGTGAGAGAGAGAGAAAGAGAGAGAGAGGGAGAAATGGAGGGAGGGGGAGGGAAGGACCGAAGGGCCAAGAGAAGGTGATGTCAGCTGAGTTCAGAAAGTAAACAGAGTTCCAGACTGCAGCATGCTGCCTGCGGGACGGGGACTACAGCTGGGGCAAACCCATGGGGGCACCCGCACAATCCCCTGGACCGGCGCGTTCATCTCTGGGAGGGAGGGCTGGTTCCTCCTCATCTCCCTTATCATCTCCTTCCCCCAAGGGACAGCCTGGCCGTATGGTAAGAGACTGGCAAAGAACTGTTACCTCCGCTGCTCCTCTTCCTCCCCCTCTCCTTGTCTCTATGTTTGGCACAGCCTCTTGGTTTATGCTCTTTGTTCTCAAAAAAAAAGCCGGCATCAGCACTCTCTCCATCCCCTCTTTCTCTTTATCCTTTAAGAGCACGACAGCGCTCGGCAAAGGCTTGTAAAAGAAGACTCACAGAGAGACAGTGATGTAAAATCCAGCTTTTTACACGAGCAGCAAAGAAACAGCATTGACAAGTTTGTACAGTCTTTGTCTTTACAACTCCTGCTCTGAAATAACAGAGATTGTCCTGTGTGGGTTTGTTTATTGTCCCATTAAAGGGGGGCTCTGTGATCTTCACGCTCCTCTCTGCTCATTGCTGTTGTTTTTGTGTGTGTGTGGAGTAAAAGTGAGATTGTTTTTCTGCTCTTGAATAAAAGAAGCAACAGTTGGATGTGGCCACACATTCCTTGAGGTAAAATGGGGCGGTTGGAGTCCTAATAGGGCTGTTGAATCTTGGCACTCGCACCGCTCTTGTGCGAGAGCTCCTCTTTATTTGTTGAAGTGTGTTGTGGGTGAGTTCTCCCAGAGGTTGAGATCGTCTCTGCCTGTTTATCATGGATGACCACTTGAACAGCCGCAGGAAGACATGAGTCACGTTTGACTCAATCACGCTGCGGTAATGTGCATACTGTACACCGTCTCCAAGACGCCCAAACCAAACTTATTCCCTCTGTCCTCTTCGCACGGTTACTGCACAGTAAAATAATACCTTCAATTTGTAATTTTGGTAAGTGTGGCCAAGGGCTGGGCAGAGCACAGCTGTATTATCGTGCAGTGAATAGGAGAGCACCCTCTGGCAGACTTACCTACTTATGTTGTTGTCAGCTGAGTCACTCTCAGCACAGCTCGTTTCATAATCGTGTTTAATCAGCTGATGATAGATGTTTTCTATTGAGCAACCAAAAATAGTTTCTTTTATTTTTTTTAAGCAGGACAGGAGTGTTTACATGTAAATCCGGCTTTGCAGACGTGTGTTTACGTGTGTGTGTCTGAGTGTGTGCCTGTGTTTATGTCCACTTGTTGTTTTGTTGTCACTACCGAGGCATTTTTTTTAATCTTGTGTAGCTTTCTGTTCAGGATCCTCCACCTACCTGAATCCTGAGATGATGTTCTTACACACTCTCCTCATGGTGTTCAGTCCACAGGGGAGCTGTCAGGGCTACCGCTGGAAACAAAGACCAAGGCCAGCATACGTAAAAATGATTCTGCACAGAAGAAAGTGAAATCTTGGCACAGAATACAGTTACAAGAAAAAAAAACATGGCCTCAGACTGAGCATTTGGAAAAAAAAACAGTGTGTCATATCAGACTCAAGAGGTCATTCCAAGTTGAGGAGCTAAATGCTGAAAACAAATGTGGACATCTCAGACTCCTTTTTGACCTGCATATTGGAGTGTGTACATAGCATTTCCCCAAAGTGGATAATAGAGAGATTGGGTGTTTCATGGGGTTTGAGGTTTTCCGAGGGAAGTTTATTTAAAGCAATCTACAGGGATGACCACTGGGATCAGTGCTCAGGATCGGGCTACATTCAGAAACGCAATGCCCACTGGGCTCCCTCGGGAGTTTCCATGATCCATGATAGCAAAATCACTCCAACCTCAAAATACCAGACAGCTGCTGTGGGCACCGGACAAAAGGACTTATACACTCACGTATACACACACAGCACATGTACTCACAGCTGTTGTTAAAATAATTTTTCCATGATACATAAGTGTGAAATAAGCACCATTTTGTTAGGAGGAAACTATTTATTCAGTAGTGGATATATAACTAACCTGTCATTCTGTTCGCAAAGAACTTTTTCTGACATGAGTTCTCACTTAATTTATGGCAGGGAGCAAGTATGATTTATGGTGCTGTGGGAAGAATTAATCAGAGCTGCATGGTCAAATAAAACTGACACTGTCTGCATTGCTAGACGCCATAAGTGGTAAGTATTTCTTTAGTAATTGGGGTGAACGTTGCTTATTCGCTTTCTTGGCTAGAGTTCGATTTGATGATTGATACCATTCTCGTGTTTGTCTGTTAAATAAGAAACCACCGCCAGTTAGTGTTGTTTAGCAAAAAGACTGGAAACAAGGGAAAGCAACTAGCCTGACTCTGTCAAAAGTTTTATATATCAGCTCCATCTGTACAAAATATAGGATTATACTGGTTTCTTGGCCGACTGCACCTCGCTGGAGTCTCAGCTGGTTGCCTGGCAGCCTCTAGGTATGTTCAGACCAAACGTGAGCCAAATATATTAGCAGGTTACTTGCACAGATAGTGCCATTGTAGTGTTTCTAACCTAAATATTCATCCCAAACCGCTAAAACCATCACAACCGACAGCTGTTAGGATGAAGTATAGTGAAGTAACATGTAGAAATACTTTCAGAAGTTACCTTGGGGTCCTACAGTTTCACCAGGTTTGCTAAGTTTTTCCTTTTTTGGTCCTTCTCTGTACAGTAAAGATGTTGAATCACAGAGGTGGACAGATGCACAGACAGACAGTGAGTTTGTCCTACATTTCTGACTCAATGAAGTGACTACATCTGGAAATCTGACTGGTGGAACAACAACATGTTTTTCTCACCTTAGTTTTATACTCCTAAGATGGGCTTGCTGCTTCCCTCTGTTACCAGCCAAAACTATTCAGTTTCTTTCATCTTATGTTATAGTTTTTATATTTATCTTAAAGATAATAGAGTGTCAGTCTTCTCATCTAATTCTCACCAGGATAGCAAATAATCATATTTTATTATTTGCAGAATCAGTCTTCATCTTCAAGTTCTCACTGGGCTCAGCTTAAACCTTCTCCATATTGTGACACATTTTAGCTTTTTTTTGTTTAAAAACAGCTCAGCTATCCTAGCAGTAAGAAGCACAGACGAGGCTCAAGCTGATAAGACGGAGTCTCTCAGCAGCGAGCGAGAAGAAAACTAACAAAACAACACCAACTGTTTCAAATGCCACCAAAAGCGGTTTGCCCGGCAACATTCCTGATAACATTTGGATATCAAATTAATGCTCAATTATACAAGTTTTCTGAGACTCTGGAGGCAGAGCTGGGCTGTGAAAGTGAAGCAGAGGCAGACGCTGACCTTGGGGTTTATTCTTAGCTGAGTACAGAGGAAGTGGCTTCCAGAGAGAGATGGTGCAGTTCTGCAGCTGATTCAGACTGTGAGTCAGTCCTGAGGTCGAATTCAGCACCTGCAGCACATTTTGAATGCATTGTATCCATTTATCAATAGTTCTGCTTTCCCAGGGCTTTGGGAGCAGCTCTCTGTATCTGTGAGCATTACTTTTGAACAGCATAAGGTAAGAAAAAATAACTCAAAACCGACCAATGAGGAAATGTTATAGCTTGTTTTTAAGCAGAAGTCAGGTCAGGGCTCAGCCACAGCTTTCCCAAAGGCAAACAGGCCAGCAGGGCAGTAAGGTCAGAGTTTCCGTGACCATTTCTCTGCCCCCAGTAATAATGATGTCAGTCTCTGGATCCACATCAGAGGTGTGCAGCTGAGAGATGCCGGCATGACAACCAAGGCCTGTAAAGCTTCTGACTGGGTGGGAGCGCTTTGTGACACACGCAGGTTTCCACCAGGCGACTGGACGTCTGTTATGAGGCCTGTGTCTCAGCTATTTTAATTTCTAAAGCTTCTTGTCATGCATGTTGAGGAGTCCATTTGGGAGCTCAACATCTGGAATGGAAAAAAAAGCAGATACCACTTGCATAATACCACAAAAACCACACAACCCACACAACATATCTTCATGCTTGAAGGGGAAAAAACATTTGTGATGTACTGTTAAACTGTTCCTGTGGCTTTGTGCCAGCATCTTCTCCCACGCACATACACACAGTGTCGTGACCCGGCTTGTGAGACACACACACACACACAGAGCACTGACTCTGCATGCTCAAGGGAAATATATAGACACGGTTAGATCTACCCAAACACACAAATACCAGACCGATTGGATGGAAATGGTGCTAGACAGCCATGAGGCAAAATACAGAAGCAAACTTTGTAATCAGATGAATTTTTTCCTAGTTGCTGTACCTTTCTGACAACTGTCAACACTCAGTTTGTGAGTAAATGCACCTTAGCCAGGGGAACACAGCTCAACCACTTGTTGGGTTAAATTATAGGTCTGGGGAAGAGAACGTGGTGATAAAAGGAGTGAAATTCACGTGTTGATGCTGTTCTTTTCGCACATTCAAATAAGTTTGTCATTTTCCGTGTGTTCAGAAAGAATGTAAAAAAAATACAGCATTAAGTCCAAAAGACATGGCGTTGCTTTTGATAGGCTTAAAGCTCAAACACTGAAGGCCAACTCATGCATGTACTAATGCTTGCACAAACACCTGCTCATTCGCTTGCAGGCTTCTTCCTGCACACGTGCATCTCCACACCTGTTCTTTCTAAATTGCTGTAAAAGTCCACATGAAATTGTTACTGTCCAGTCAGTTACCTGCAGGTGTTGACCTGGAAGCCTCGCAGATGTGTTTTTACAAGGCAGTAAGCTTATCGCTGACATGAATACATGCAAATCGCTGGTAGCGCAAACTAAAGTAAAGTTACAGGAAAATGATGTTCAGTGTTGTAAATCAGTAAACACTTATTAAGGAAAGAGAATAGCCATCCAGACCAATGAAGAAAAAATCCCAGCACGAGTCCAGCACCGGGGGAGAAACCTCGGAGTCACGCTTGAGAGGAAAACATAACAGCCTTATCAACAGAGCTGGAGGCCAGCAAACTGAATCCGTTCACAGTGAATAAGCACTGAAAACTGCCGCCTGTGTTTATTTATCTCAAAGAGGAGCATTAAGAAAACAGCTTGTGGAAACCTAATCCTATCATAGATGCATGCTCTTTCATGTCACTGAGTGTCGGCATAGAAAGGGGCACAGAAAATGCAATCCAACTCGAGTTAAACAAATAAATATCAATTCTATTCAACGCTGTGGACCGGGGCCCTCTCTATGTGTCTATGTGTCACTCTCTAAGTGCACTGAGGGCAGATACAACCACAGGATGTCATTTCTCTGGACACACAGCAGCGGTGCATGTAATGACATTACCAGGCCAGCTCTTAAAGTCTTTTGACCCTCCTATAAATCAGCTTTCATAGTCTCTCCGGCTCTGCGACCCTTTACAAACCTTTACAAAGTGAGAGAAGCAGATGAGCTGTTCCCTAAGGAGAGGAGAAGGTGTCAACACCTCTCAATCCCTGTGTGGCAGGCATCACGCCTTTTAAGCAGTGTTTTCATCCAGAGCTGTTATCCACTGCAACACAGCTAATGGTTCTGATTTATAGACTAAACAGTGATACTGGCCAGTCACACAGCTGATAATGGCTCTACTCCATCCTCACTTGTTGAACAATACCCAGCCTCAGGCTTATGTAATCTGGGTCACACTACAGTCATAACAACAGCGATAGATTTTTGAAACATAGTTTCTTCCATCTGAGTTTTAATCCATTTGAGTGAAAGCAGACCAAGAGTCTGGGTGGACTCTACTTACTGTGCCAATGCATCATTTCTTCTTTATCACGTAATGTTTGTTTTTGGTTTGAGTCCGGTATCAGACTCAAGGGAAATATGTTAACAGGTGGTGGATAGTGCCCCTTCATATAGGAAAAAATGTATAAAACCTTTTGTTGGTCCAGAGGGAACTGTGGATAAAGTGCCTTGTGGCATCACTTTGGTTGCATTGTGGGTAATGCAAGTACACACTGTTGACAAGCAAAAGGAATGTGTGGATTAAAAAAGACAATAGCTCTCATTTTGCTTTAGTCATTTTGATGTTTTTGTTTTTCCATTGTTTATAACGAGTCTGATACAGTAGAGCTCTTGTTTAAAGAGCTGGCATTTTAAACTGATATCAGCTAAACTGAGGAGAATAAGAGTTTTAAGTAAGATATAATAACATAATGCACATGTGTAGATGACTCATGGAAAGGTACATAATCCCAGTCTTTACACAGTGTCTTCTTCTTGTCTCAACAGACATCTCTCTCAGCACACAGGCGATGTGCCCATGCCGCAAATGTTTGTGGTTCTCACACTTGGTCAGAAACTATGAACTTCTCTGTTCTTGTTTCGGGGAGGCAGACCGAGCTGAACAAAAGAAGACAATGCAGGAACGTCAGATTTGATTACAAAACAAAACTTACGGGTTGTAAGTTTACATTCCTTTTTACCACAACAAACCATTACGGCCGCTTAGTGTGACAGCATGGGCATTATGTAAGGGGCTGGTGTGCTCAGGCGCCATGGTTCGAAAACATTTGAGTGACATTAAATCTTAGTTTTAAGATCCATCACACGCCATGGCACATAGGAAGGGGCTGACCCTGCTCTGTAACTGGACATAATTTAAGGTTACATACACAAATACAGCTGAGCCCACATAAATTAAAAAAGAAAAACAGAAAAACAACCTAAATCATGGCTGACCTAGTGGCACCGCACAACCTACTTTCTGTTTGATTAATATCAGTGTGCATGTGTCATATCTCACCACGTCCTCCTGGAGAAATAGCTGAGGAGAAGGCCAGACTGTAGCTGGAGTGAGATACAATTTATGATATCATTAATGTGGAGGGGCAGCAGGGACGACTCAGAGCATTCCAAGACATCTGCGCTTCTCCTCGCCAGTCGACCTTCTGCAAACAACCTCAAAAAGATTAATCACTTGTTGTTGTTGAATTTGTGCGTCAGTGTCTTAGATTCACGATTTCACAAAACTCAGAAAAAGAACAGATAGGATTTGTTTGCTGCCACGGCTTTACAAATAAAAGCAGCAGCCCAAGCGTGACTATGTGTTTTTTCGGTGTCTAGAAGAGTAACTGGTGGGAGTGTACGGGCTGAGGGCAGTGGAGTTGTTATGATTGTAGGGCTTGGGAAGAGGGTATGTCCAAAATGCTACACTGACAATGTGCCAAGTTTAAAGTGCAGCCTCTGTTAGTTCTCCATCCACATCTGCCACAAGAGAATTTCCACTTGTCTGTTTCTGCTTTTAAATCCACTGTTACATAATCGCAACCACACGGGCGCAAAGGTCTCCGAAACACTGTTTTTTCCAATCCAATTAAACACTGCATTTATTGGGTGAGGACTTTGCAAAGGAGGAGGTCAGTGTTTACATTTGGATTCGTAAAGCGCTCCCTGATTAATGACTGATTCTGTTTTCCATGACAGTGACTTTACCGTTGTGGCACGTTGTCTGATGTAATGTAGTATGAGAACACGCAGAGGAGGTAAACTACGGAGAGACTTGCGGTCCCATAAAGAGGAGCTTGTAACCATACGGCGGTGTAAATAACCGGAGAGCCGGTGCAGATTAGCAGCTTGGATAAACACTGAACTCACCAGAATCCTTCCACTGCTGCTCGGGCTTCTGCTGACCACAGCCCATGTCTGCTCTCATTTTCCCCACAAGGCCAGTGATCCCGTTAGTCATGTTTTTCTCCACGTTTGACTCATCGTCTTCTCTGTTTCTGTCCACGTGTGAACCTGATAGTTACATAAACAAATGTTCCTTGCTTCCTCTGTTCCTTGATTTTTCTGACCGTGACCACTTGTGTTGTTCAGATTACAGGTATTTGTACAACCATTGCCCGGGGCCGGAGTGGAACGTGATGTGCAGAGGCTGCTGTGAGTACGATGTGATCCGCTGTAAATGCCCCCTGCAGGGGACTCCGGTGGGCTATGCTGTGCCCTGCTGCCGCAACGCCATCAACGAATGTGACCCCTGCATCATCCATCCAGGTAGAGAAAAATTCTGCAATGCAAATATGCATTACAGGACAAGTGCCTCAGTTTGATGAGCTGTTGCCAACGTCATCACCTTTAACAGAAAGACAAATAGAACCGTTGGCAGAAGTGAGACTCCTCTTTATAAACTTTACATCTGTTGATTATCGTCAGCCCATAAAATTTCTCGAGACTGGTCTTTCTCTAATGCCTGCAAAGTAGTTTATGCAAGACCAAGTGATGTCAGCTTATCAGCTGCACATCTGCTTGCATTGTAGCATGACAAACATCATGACAGAAAGCCTGGAAATAACTTCAGTGTTTGTGTCTGATGTCATTTGTTTCCAGGCCAACTTCACTTTGGCTTCTTTTCTCATCAGGAGCCTCTTGAATGAGTACAGGAATTAGTGATCCCACATGGAACTTTCATTTGTGAATGAAACGGGTGTGAATGTGTGTGTGTTTGCACTCCGAGATGAGCGCATTATTGTCTGTGTGAGAAGCACAGACGTGCGTATAGCGAATGACAGACCTTAATCACCTTTGGATGTCTGCACATGTGCTGCAGCTCACGCATGCTTTCTTCAAGATATTTTCCTACATGCCATCTGCCTATAGAAGTGTGTCATGTTTTCTTCACAGCTTGAATGTCTCATGTTTGCCTTTATGGGAAAAATAACAGCTGTCTGGAATTTAATGGGTACCTGTACATCACATTTTACAGTGTAAACACTAAAAGATGTCCCAAGACATGTATACAATCATAAACCTCCCATGTGTACATCCCTTGTCTGTTTGTTGCTAAACTCCATACCTGTATTCAGGTCGGATGTTGCTTTTCAAACTGGCCCCATGGACAGTTTGCCTCTTAAGTGAAACTCCTTTCTCCCAGGAAGCCATTTCAGGGGGTTTTCACCACATTTCTATTTCAGGAAGCAGCGATATGTGCACACTTTCTCTTGTAGTGAAAGATGAGCTTAATGAGTTTAGCAGAGTTGATGTTAAGGAAACACGACAGGGGTCTGGTGAAGGAGGATGACAGGGTTCGAGATGTTTGGGCAAAGAGTTCCCAGTCCTGACAAACGATGACAGCTCTTTTGAAAGACTTAACTTGTTTATATCCTTTGTATTGTGGACTACTGCCTCACTGTCATTTTGTGTCTGTCTCTCTTTCTTTCAGGCTGCAGTATATTTGAGAACTGTAAGCGCTGTAACAACGGAACATGGGGTCCCAGAGACGACTTCTTCATTAGTGGCCAATACTGTGCGGAGTGTCGCCCTGGCTGGTCTGGTGGAGACTGCTTGAGTAAGTCCCCTCATTCTGCTTCATCTCCTAATTGGATCCTGCATGGCTTCAATGTAAATGTTTTTCTCTACATGTGAAATGAATACCATGCACGATATATTCTCTCCCTCCCTTCTGATTTATCTTCATCTAAGACAGCCATGCCAGCTTGAAAGGCTGCCATATGCCCAGGCGGTTTTCCATGAGAAGCTGATTGACAAGACAGAGTCAACATTCAGGAATTCCATTAAAGGATTTAATATGTAAAATTTGGACACTGACTGCAGCTTTTTCAGTATGCAAATATTCTGCCAAGGGGCAGAGCAAGCATACATTTAATTAAAAGCAGAACCTGGAAAGGCTGCTTAATGTCTTTGTTGCCCCTGTGCTTATTGTGAAAATGCTTCTTTATGTTGTTGAGCACAACACAGGGCTTTTACAGCGGCGTAGGAATGTAATTGCTTTCAGTCTGAATGGTAGCCAAAACAGCTGAATGCAGACCCTGAAAAATAATAATTAAGATGTAATTAACGGCCACTGGAATTTATGCACACCAGTTTCTGCACAGCTTTCCAAACGGGAATTCTTTCCCATTTTTCTTTCAGAGTGTGGGGGAGTGATCCGTAAACGACAGGGCCACTTGGTGCTGGAGAGTTACCCCAACAATGCTCGCTGTGAGTGGACCATACAGGTAGACCGTCCCTTCACCATAGATCTCAGGTCAGACCCTAAACATTCTGCCTTTGTGGTTGTTTACTGGTCCTCCCTTTAAATGCAATCACTTACATCGAGATGGTTAGGTGCAGGTGTTGGGATGCTAATGTTAACACATAGTACTGCAGGGGCTGATGGAAATGCCATTAGATATCTGGTATTTTGTTATGAAATGTCCGTGCTAAATTGATGACACAATAGCAGTCTTGAAATATTTTAGTGTAGACCTAAGAGGAGGACAAACTGACAGTCAAAGCAATATTTCCATCCCTCGAGTGTCTTTTCAGGAACAGTGCCCTAGTTATTCTGAATAATCCACATACGCCTGCTCTCAAAAGTTTTCATTGGAACTACTTCCAACTGAGGATCCCTATAAATCCACGTAGATAGTCTGTTGGATTGCATAGCCAACAAGTGAAGAAATAATAGCTGCTGTGGCCATAGTGACTGCAGCTTACTAATAAATATGTGCCTGTTGGAAACTTAAGAATATTGCAAGCCTTTGTGTCAATGAAGTTAGATTTTGCCACAGTGTCATCTGGCATGAAAGCATCCGTTTTTGGTATCTTCATTGTCCATCTGCAATAGTTATTATGGCAAGCCTGCTCCAGTCAAATTTCCACTTGGTTCAGATATTTCTGCAATATGTATGTCATGCACGGATGGCAAGTCTACAGCAACATTTGGAAACCACAAACCCCCCGCCCCCCAGCCCCCCCACCCTTTTTTTTTTGCAGGAAAGTTATTCCTTTTTCAGTCCTATGATAAATTTCTATTTCTGTCACTTTCTCCATTACACATACAACACTTTACGGGCGAGCTTTTGTTCAAGGTTTTAGCAGAAAAAAAAGCTCCACACAGTTGGAGTGAGTCCTAGCGTGCGGAGTACACAGCAGTGGTTTGTTGTGCGCATAAAAGACGTTTAATGATTCCAAGTGTTTTTTTTCCTGCTACATATAAAGCTTTACATTAAACTTAAAAAGCGTGACATGCGACATGCTTGGACTGCACGGCTATTCTGTGATGACAGACATCATTATAGATATCCCTGATATTTATGTCATTTTTCATGTCTTTTGTGACATATAGTCAACAAAACCTCTAAATAAAAAAACCTGCTGCGCTCACAGATAGATTAATGGAAAGTTGTACATTTGAGTGACAGCAGTATTACTTACTGGGTTTTTCATCTATTTCTCTGTCGTTTGTGCAGTGACTCACAGTGTATCCACAACACAGGCAATGTATGGACTGAATTACAACTGGCATTAATTGTTGGAAGCCCCTGCAGGCTAACATTTAGCATTACTGTGTATTTCATTAGTCTAAGCTTCCCTGACCCAAGGGTCCATGATAAAGGGCACAATTAGAAGATTTGGGAGCATGCCAGTGTCTTATATAAAGTTCACCAGTGCTTCATGTCCGCTTCGCTTTAAAGCCAAAGAGATTACATCTGAAATCGCAAAAAAAGAGAGAAGGAGACTTCTTTTGTGCTTTTCCTAATCCAGCTGGCAGTCATCTCAGTGTCACACTCTGACTGCAGCTGAACCAAGCATGAATCGAAAGTGTATGTAAATTTATCGTAACAGTTATTATACTCACTTAAATTCGTATTTCAGCAGACCCTGAAGCCACTCCTCCTAGATGCCTCGACTATATGAAAGCACACTAGGAAATTTCGAACCTTTAATCGTCGGTGGTGGTACTTGTTTTGGAAATAATGTTGTGCAATTAACATGTTTACTTAGCCTCTATGGATAGAGTTTCTAGACATCTAACAGCTGCTCATCTGAAATAACAAGATGCCTTTTTACACTCAGATGTGTTGTGGTGTTTACCAGAACTACTCATAGCCAATTACGTAAATGTAATGACATTTCTATGTGCGCTTAAACTGTTAATTAGGCACACAATTGTGAATGATACATGATTTGTTAAATATATGTGTGAAAAATGTTCTTAAGATGTCTGCAAAAACCGCAAAGATAAAGATAGCTTTCTGTTTTCTGGTTTCTTGATGTACTAACTGTTTTATTGTTGCTGCCAGGAGTCAGTTTTTGGTTTATTTTGGTTAATTTTGGTTTATGTCAAATATTTCATCCTAACTTATAACATCTGCACAGTGTGTACGGACAGTAATAGTGCTGTCCTACTTGCCCATACCTGTCCCAGTCACAATCTCAGGTTTCTGCTTTCCTTTAATCTTCACTGCTGCAAACGACGTCACTCCCACTAATCTTAGTTACACAAAAACAAAACAACAGAAGGCATAATCTGAACCTTTAACTGCTGTGGTACCTGGTTAAAATGAGGCACATTTTACACACCATCGAGAGCAGTAAGCCATGTAAAAGTGGGGCAAATCACCCTCCGCAGCTGTTAATGTACTCGGTGGCGATCATTAGTGCTCATTACTTGTTTGCTGGCTGAAGATTTTAAAGCATCAGTTCAATGATGCCAGCATGTGTGGCACTGCCAGGGAACACAGGTGCCCTTCATAGTCCAGGAAAACTGACAATTCAGTGGAAACTTTTACACTCAAACATTTGCTTCATGTCACCATCAAAAGGTCTGAAGTCTGAGGACTTGTAAAAATGATTTCCAGTGATGGATAGTATAAAAATGTACTTCCAACTATCTTAGTACCATAATATACTTATATATTATTATATATACATTATATATTAATGTACTATAGGCACTTACAGCTGTGATATCCTGTTTAATTCATATTCTTACACTCATTCTCTCACCCACAGGTTCATGATGCTGAGTCTGGAGTTTCACCAGTCTTGCCGCTACGACTTTGTGGAGGTCCGAGACGGTGACAGCATCAACTCGCGCGTTATTGCTCGATTCTGTGGAAACAACAGGCCGGCCCCGATTCAGAGCTCTGGCAACAGCCTGCACATTCTCTTCGTGTCTGATGGTTACAAGAACTTTGATGGATTCTTCGCCACCTTCCAGGAGAGTTCAGGCAGGTCAAATACCTGTGTCAATCAATAAAAATACTACTGCTGCTGCTCCCAGTAACTATAACTAGTAATAATATTTTCTATACTTTTGACGGTGACAATTCTTTCCCTGACCCAAAGCTTAACCGCTTACCCGAATCTTAGCCTGATGGTATATTTTAAACGTCCTGGTCCATTAACAGTAGCCATCAAGATCAAGAGTGTTCTTACTTTGAAAAGTCATAGTCAACGAACAAAGGGGCTCTCTTAGAGTAATGGTCCACAACAAATGCAAACAAGAAAGAAGTTTCCAAGGAACTCAAGGTCTTGTTTATAATAGAAGTCCTTTAACAGTGCATGACTGTCACTTACATGATTCGGCAAAAGCCTTCATCAGGGTGTTGAGCCTGCTAATAGCCCGTTAAGAGAGACAGGATCGACCAAAATATCTTCACTTTCCAGAAATGTCGTCATTCTCAATGTCTACAAAACTCAGAAAACACTCACGAACACACACACACACACGTACACACACACACACACACACACTGAGTAAGTTACCAGCAGCTAAGCCAGCTCTAGTAAAAGTAAACAGAGGTTTTCTGTGTAGAAATGCCCACAAGTATTTCGAAATGGAAAGTGAGAATGACATTTAAATGGTGCCAGCTTCGAATATGAATCCCTTGATGTAGCCTGCTGTGTATGGCCATTCCTTTTTGGCAAACAGACTGTATCGTTGTACTGCTCATAAATGCAATGTTTCTTATAATACCTAAATGTCACACACTTTTACCTTTACAGCTTGCAGCTCCTCTCCTTGCTTGCACGATGGGACTTGTATTCTGGACAGTTCTTACACTTACCACTGTGCCTGTTTGGCTGGCTACACAGGCAAAAGATGTGAAAATGGTGAGTCTGTAACATGACTGTAGCCTCTATGGTATGATCATGCTTGAAAAATGCTGTTCTAATCACGGAGAAGAGAAAACTGTCTTTACAGCACACTGTAGGCGTGACTACAGTGTGAGTTTTCCATCTCTCGGGGCATATGTCGACGCTTATGAAATCTCTGAATTGATTAATTTCCCTCTGAAATGAGACACACCTAGTTACAGCAGACTTCTCAAGAAGTAAGTGACTTCTTCCTGAAAGCTTTTTTTGTTGTTTTTTTTTTTTTTTTTTTTTTGCTGTTGTTGCTGCCTGGAGTCAGGGCAGTGATTCACTGTCACAAGGGAGAGGTCTATGGTTTGGACTGGGTTCAGGCCAGCTGCCTTCCCTGTCTGTGCAGACTCATTTATGGGTTCAGTCAATCAGCTTCTCAAGGCATGTAAAATAAGTTTCAACAGACTGGATGCATACAAATACAAATACCCATGTAACAAATATGTTTCCTTGAAATTAAGCAGCTTTGAACCAACTATTGCATGGATTTGTGCTGCTGTGGACAGATGAGGTGAGATGAGTGGCAAATAAAGTGACTGGTGAAAGATATTGGAGGGAAAATGCTACAGCAAAATATTTGAGTTCTTGAATTCTTGAATCAAGAATGAGGAGAATAAAAGGGAGTCTAGTTATTTAAACAAACAATTATGGTTTCTGGAGATAACCACTTAACCCTCGGGGCGATTTTATGTGATAAATTTATGCTAATGAAAATTGATAAAATATGATTTAATAAG
>JBAJHX010000081.1:16779374-16795602 GCA_037176925.1 Amniataba percoides | reverse complement strand
ATAAAATATGATTTAATAAGTTATGGAATGTTACTACAAACCCGCCGGCGGGTTTTGACAGTTAACTGGTTAAACCTTTGTGGTCATTCAGCACCAACACACTGGCAACACTCCACTTCGTCATGTGAGGTAGTGCTCAATCAGGGTGTGGTTGGCCTACAAGGTCTTTGATTTATGTGTGTCTGGACACTAACTTGTGTTTTTATATCCAATACACCTCCCTTAAGATCTTGCAAAAACAGACTTCCTGAACCCCACTTACTTTTTTTCTTGCTGTATCATTTTCAGGGCTAAATTCAACTCTATAAAACTAATGGTGAAACAATTCTACTTCTGTAACACGAGCCAGTTTTTCCATCGGAGGAGGCACCCGTAAAACGGGCAGTAGCTCCATTCCACACAGTGTGCATTCATCTGTATTCCCATAAGGATTCCTCAGCTGTTAATTTTAATGGAAGAGGACTGGAATAATGCTAATGTCTGACATTTTGTGGAGGAAATGTAGTCTACATTTCTGCCCAGGAGTCAGATGAAGAATTTTAAGTATGAAACTGACATCATCACTATTTTACGTCTCCAATAATCAACCTGTCATCTGCTTTAAGCCTGAACTAAAACTCATTCTGTATGAGAGAATTTTAACACATTATCATGTAAACCTCCTCCCCTTTTCTTTTCTCTCTCTCTCTCTCTAAAGTTTAATCTGTTCTTGAATGTAGTCTGATTTGGAGTGTAGTGTTCAACATAGTTTCTAAGGGGAAAAATATGGATGGTGATTTACTTAGAGTCTTTGCAGATAGTATGCTAGCATTTCACCCCGGGAACTCCAGACCCACCTCACCGTGTCTTTGGACAGAATTCAGCTTGGAAAATGGATTATATGAGAATAATGCAACAGTGCCCACAGCATCTCAGGATGTCTCGACTTTTTAAAAGCACGCTCAAAGGAGGTCAACTGCAGTTTACTTTTCCACTTTTGGTTGGCCAGCAACATTGTTCAGGCCCTAAGGGACTGAAGGCTGGAAATGCCGTAAGACAAAAACACCCAGATTATAGGGAGGGTTCCTTGGTTTGGAGCTATAAAACCACAGACAGTGCATTTCATGGATCTGACCCAATTTAAAGTCAACAACACAGAAAACCTTTCGCAGTGAGTGCTGTAATGGTACGACATCCTTAGTGTTAACATGTGTCTTTGGGTTTCTGTGAACTCAGTTGTGGGTGGCACACTCTTCTGTCTTTTTAATCTAGAAAGAGATATTTACCAAGACACATCCGAAAATAACACGTTTTCCCCGATTATGACATGAATACGTTTATTTTGCAGTAAGCTGTCACACAACACAGTTACATGCAGTAGTCCACAACTATGTTACCAGTCTCCACTACACCACTTCATAAAACCCACTTTTATAAGACTGGAAAATTGAACAGTTTGACTTAAGCTCTTTTATTGCATCTGTTTCTTCCGTATTTACAAGCCATGTGTTAAAGTCTTGCTGTGAAGTGTTCACACTTTACTACAATGGGTGAAATTATTCATTAATGAGCCTCTAAGGTAGCAGACTATACTTTTAAAGCTCTGGATATTTTTAAATTAAGAGTAATGAGTCTGAGAGCTGAGATTGTGGTCTGTGGACTACCTGACTGACCTGCAAACACCTGAAGGCAATGAACTCACTCGAGGTCTGTCTGTGTGGTCTTTTGCAGCAGAGAGGTGCAGTAAATGAATGTCTGAGGAATGCCTGCGATGCCTCCTAAATCCTCTTTGCGTCTTATTTGTGAAGATCCAGCCTTCAGTAAAGAAGCGGGGAAATGTGTTCATGAATAAAATGTGCACGTCTTTATTTCCACTCAGTGGTGGGATGCCGCAGGCCTCCAGTGCCCACCCATGGATCTACAGAGGGTTTGTTTCATCATTCGGGGGCACGCATCACTTTCCGTTGCGACCCTGGCTTTGAGCTGCGGGGGTTTCGTACAGCCATCTGTCTGAGCGATGGCACCTGGAGTGCGTCTGCCCCAGAGTGTGGTAAGATAATGCCAATGTTTTTCTGGGGTTTTTTTCTGCCAAGGAGCGAAATGTTGGTATCTGGGAAAGTGTGTTGTTTGTTTCTGTCTGGATCCCATACATACTGCCCCAGAGATGGTTGTGGAAAAAAAGAACAATTTGCAGCTTCTAAGAGCCTGATTTTCTTTCCTACCTCCAGTGCCAGTGGAAAGAGTTTGTTCTTTACCACCCAAGCCAACACATGGGGACCACTTCTTAGTTTACGGACCCAATGATGTCCTCATCGCTCTGCAGTACCTGTGTTTCCAGCCCTACGAGCTCAGTGGAAGCTCCCAGAGAACCTGCCTCCCTAACAACACCTGGAGCGGGACCCCTCCTGTTTGCAGCCAAGGTCAGACTAAGTTTCTGTACATAATGAGGATTAGAGGAAAAAATGGTTGAGTCAATGCAAATAGTGCAAATGACACACAGTTCGTCTTACTTTATTTTTATGAGGATAACAGTCTTTAATGAATCTTGAAAATGTGTCAGGGCCCAGAGCTATTCAGCATGACGAGCCAACAAAAGGGTTTGCAATCAGCCGCTAACAGACAATTCAGCAAATGATCTTTCTTTATGTTCTTTATCCACAGTGAATAACACTCTCACTGAAGCGGAAAAAGACAAAGACAAGGGAAAAGAGACAGAAAAAGACAAAGAGATTGAAACGTTCAGCTACAAAGATATCAGCAAAACTGAAGAAAAAGGTCAAGTGAGCCCGACTGGAGAAAAAGAAAGTGCTGGAGAGAGAGATATAAACTCTGGGCTCGAGAACACAACAGCAGTCGGCGGAGAAGATAAATATACTGGTACCGTTCCAGAGCAAACTGTGACTGAGGGTAGGAAAGAAGGAGAGCAAGAGGAAAGAAATACTGGGTCAGAGACAGGCAGCAAAGGCAGCACAGACAAAGTGGATAGTAAAGGCCCAGGCGATAGCCAGAACACAGTTGAAAAGAAAGAACCCGAGTTAGAAAAGGCACCTGAGAAAAAAGAAGGCAGCCCAGAAACAAAGTTGGAGACAGGAAAGACAGATAGCACAGACATAGTTGTGATAAAAGACAAAGGACAAGGAGAGAAGGAAAGAAAAGAGGAGCAGGTGAATGGAAAAAGGGATCCGGACAAAGTGGGCCCTAACGATACCAAGCTGAGGCCGGTCACAGCTGAGGGCGAAAACGCAGTGGAGATATTTGAACGGGAAATGACAAAGAACAATACTGTTACGCATGATACAAAAGACACAAAGCAAGAAAATAACACCATTGGCTCTCCGGAGCCCGAGAGGAAAGTCATCCCCGCTAGAGTCAACATTACACAGTACACCATGTACAGAGCGGGAGGTGAGGAAAGTGGGATTACAAAGGAAACGCCAACAATTACAGTGGACAAGACAGGGAAGGAATCTGCTGAGAAAACAACAGAGGAGCAGGAGATGGGGAGGAAGGAGAAAGAAAAAGAAAAGGAGAAAGAAGTCAACCAAAGCATCAACGGTAAGACACTCATTAAGAAAAAAATCAAATAAATATAATCCCCCTCCCCTTTGTTTTCATTCTAATGTCTGTCCCCTTCCTGCAGAGAAAGGCTGCCCGCCTCTCCCTCGCCTTTACCAGGGCTACCACCAGCTCGTGCCTGGGGTGGAGCCTCAAACGGTGGAACTGTTCTGTAATCACTCTTACGCTCTAAGCGGCGATGCTCGGCGTACCTGCCAGCCTGACGGCTCCTGGAGCGGCAAACAGCCCCTCTGTGTTAGAGGTACGTCTGTTCAGCCACTGTTTCTTTAAGTGTCTTTTTAAATTATTGCTGGTGATCTTAGTTGGAAAGTAAACATTTATGTACACATGTCTTGGGATAGTTCACACCATACACCAGTACGAGCATATAAGCTGCAGATTCAGTGATTAATTAGGAAATGAATAGGAAATTAATAAGGTCATGGGTTTCTCACTTTACTTTACAGGCCATCAGACTTACTGTAGATATAAAGATTCTGAACAAATGCAAATGTTAAATGCTTGTGGGTAAAGGATTCTTGCAGTATAGTAATCCATCAAGTCTGGAGCTGTAAATGTTAATTAGTTCTTAATGGATTCTGGACTGGATGCACTTCAGCCCTCTGCCAAATGGTAAGTGGTCGAACTGTCTGTTTGCTCGATGAATTAAGGGGCTGGGAATTAAAGACAAAGAAAGTTCTGCAGCCAAAGGGATTTTTTTCTCAACCTGATTAGATCTTTTGTTTGACATTTTGGAAAATACTCCAAATGCTAGATGAAAAAAATGGATAAAACTCTCGTGTCGGTCTGTTTAATATGAAATAAACAGCCAGCAGCCTGTTAGCTTACATGTGGTTTGACTGAAACGGGGGCAAAGCAGCTGGTCTATTGGGAGGTAACAAATTCCACCTGCAGCTCTAAAGCTCTTAAAAACAAATAGTTGTTTTTTTCATTTTTGTATAGATTTAAGGACAAGATATAACATGTTTCATAAAGAGTTTTAGAGGCGATGGTAGGTAGTTTTTGGTACTTTTGGACTTTCCCCCTATTCCCAGCCTTTGTGCAAAACTAAGCTACCTGGCTCATGTTTAACGTACAGACATGACAGTCAGAGTCAGACTAAGCTTTGTTCCCAAAAAAGAGTTTTCACATAAGCGCACAAGAGCCTACAGCCAGGGGGCATTGTCTAAAAGAGTTTGTGTCTGGGGTTGGTGGGGTCATGCTTTCCCGCATGCTCCAGGGTCCTTGAGACATGCATGTCCTGGAGGAATGGTAGATTTCAGCCAGTAAATACACTTCTCATCTAACTCTCAGCAAGAAAGGGAACGTGTGTTTGTGACGAGCTCCCTGAGCAAGAGTCTCCTCCCAGCAGCCTGATGGGTGGAGTTAGGTCATCAGGGAGATTCAGCTCACCTGGTCTGGTGGCAGCTATATAAGCTGGTGACAGGCAGCCAGTCCCTCTGTCTCTTTTTTATGGGGAAGGGAGCAATGTCCTTGTTTGTTTGTCCTGTTTAAGGTCACAGCAAGGAAGTGTTAATCCATTGGGCATTTTGGGTTTGTCAGTTTGGTTACTGGAGATTTGTATTATGCTCCAGTGTTGAGGTTGAGCAGCTTGATCTCAAAGTGGTGGTGAAAGTGGGAAGAGCTATATGTCGGGATCATGTTTTCTGGGAGGTAACTGCATAGCAGGGACTTCCTGGACTCACTGGTTTGTAAATACCCCCCATCAGTAACTGCATGAAGATTAGGATCAAGTTTATGCACATGTATGATTGATTAGTGAGGACTCCAGTTTGTTGACTACGTCTGGTTATATTAATGCACAAGGGGAGGTAACGCTTTAGCTTTGTATCAGGCTTGATTAATGGTAATCACTGGCTACCTTCTGTTTAGTGTCCCTTTTGTCAGGGATTGGGCCTTGACGTGGACACTAACCTGATTCAGTGACTTTAAGGAAGGAAGTGTGGAATGCCAAATCTTAACTGTAAATTATGTATATTTATTCCAAAGATTGTGGTGGAACCACTTTTTAATGGGTGGGGGTGTGACAAGCCCCTGAGCAAGAGTCTCCTCCCAGCAGCCTGATGGGTGGAGTTAGGTCATCTGGGAGACTCAGCTCACCTGGTCTGGTGGCAGCTATATAAGTTGGTGACAGACAGCCAGTCCCTCTCTCTCTCTCTCCCCTGGCCTCCACTTGCTTGATTTTAGTTATCTTCAGTTTACCCTTAACTTAATTTCTTTTTTGGTTATGTAAAATAAACCCTTTTTTGGTTATGACTCGTGTGTGGTCTCCTCTCTTTTGTCCAGCCTTGAGCTGGGCTGTGACAGTGTATTTCCCTCATAACTTCTATAAACTCTGCAATATTAGACCATGGTACCAATAGACACGGCAGTTCTTTCAGTTTACACGGTGTGTTATGTATGTGTGTTTGGTTTTTTTGCAGCTTGCCGGGAGCCCAAAGTATCAGAGCTGGTTAGACAAAGAGTTCTGCCACCTCAGGCACCATTCAGGTACGTTTATCTGAGCATTATGTCATGTAACAAGCATGATTATTAGCATCAAATGCTTGACCCCCATAAGTACTAAATTACTGTGTCATTTAGTGACTGAAGAATTTGA
Source organism: Amniataba percoides (assembly GCA_037176925.1). NCBI lineage: Eukaryota > Metazoa > Chordata > Actinopteri > Centrarchiformes > Terapontidae > Amniataba > Amniataba percoides. The sequence goes on along the minus strand of JBAJHX010000081.1, from coordinate 16,789,448 downwards.
AGCAGTAATATTCCCCTGCACTCACGTTCAATAACTCAACCTAAGGGGTGTGTCCACGTACCCTTGGCTTCCCCTTCTCCCCTCAGAAAGACACCTGTTCACAAGCTCTACTCTTCTGGGCTGGGCCGACAGATCCAGTCTAACAGCCCCACTAAAGGCCCGCCGGTGCTTTCCCAGCTGCCCCAGGGCTTCCATCACCTCTACACACACATAGAGTACGAGTGCGCCTCTCACTTCTACCAACACTCGGGCAGCTCTCGGCGCACTTGCTTGAAGACGGGGAAATGGAGTGGACGTCATGTGTCCTGTTCTCCAGGTGAGGGCAGCAGAGGACCACTGGAAGTAACCACCACACACCAAAAAAACACACATTTTAATAGAGAGATTTACATCCACATATCAACAGTGATTTGTAGATAGTAAATGATTATGTGGTCACTTAGACATGGTGTCTTTACAGGCATTTATCTAATGAAGCAATATTAAAGTCCACTGTTGGCGCATGCAGCAGCACTTTATGAAAGTATTATCACTGCCTTTAATTGCTGACATTGAGTAATACGTTGTCAGCCGCTTCACTCAATCTCTTAGGCGTTCCTCAGAGCTGCAGCCCTCTCATTACAACTCAGTGACAGTTCCCTAGGATATTAAGATAAAAAGCCAACTGACATTTACAGCTTATCTCTGAGATATGTGCAACAAGAGTTTAAAAAGATCAGCATCTTTAATTAAACAGGGCTTCTTCTAGGCTATCATGAAATGCACAATGTACCAAAATACACAACAGGCTCCTTTGCCTTCATCATCATCATCAACACTGCATGTAGAAGCAGCTAGTTTACATTTCTCAGAGATGAGCTATTTTTTTTCATTAAGGCTTTTGTATTTGTACATGCCTGGCAGGGTTTAGTTAACTTGCACATGATAATGATGCAAACAACGTGGGACATCCCTGATAGATAGACTGAATCTAGACGGATGCCTGATCAGCCTCCAAAGCAGACGACTGTCAAGTTTGCTATTAAAGATGTGAATTCAGTTCTCTTGCTGGTTTCATGCAGTGCGGTCATTCTTGCTAAGCATATACAAATATTTGTGGTAGCATAGATCCACTCACACTGCACATTGCTCATAATATAAAACAAATGCTGCCAAAGATTGTTCTGATGCCATAATACGAAAGGTTACCTTTCCCCACCAGCCGAGTAGGACTGAGTTTGTGAGCTTTGTTCAGCTTTAATAAAAGAGGTCTGCACACTTCTAAAACGGTGTCAACAAAAACTGGAGGTTGCTTCATTTTTTGAAAGGTGCTAATCATGATGCTGTGGAACAACATAGAAAAAGCAGTTCAGAAGTCTAAAACTTCATTTCTATGTCTTAAATCTGTTTATTTTGTGCATTTAGGTTCATAATAACAGGAATATGAGATTGAAATCCCCTGTAATGCATTGTATAGCATTTTGTCTGGTATAGGTAAAACACATTACCATCTTTGTAAATGGACATAGAAAGAAATAATTTAGTCCACAAAGGCTTCTTTCATGAGTTAGAGGCCCTCACATTTCACAAGACCATCTTGTCTTTTAAGTATTTTATATGTTGCTCAATCTGTGCCACTGATTTGCATTTTGGTAAACAATCTTTAAACCAGCAAGCTTATGTGCAGGTTTAAATTAAACTTTCAAAGGGAAAAGGCAGTTCAAACATTGTGCCACAGCACCAAGTGTTGACACAATCTCAGTTTAAGTCTAATTTTCCTGTCTTCCTATTCCCTCCCCTCCTCTTGATCATTGTCTTTCCCTCCCTGTCTCATCCTGCCACCACCTCTTTGGCAGTGTGTGGGAAGCATCCAGCCTTTGACCCAGAGAGGCCGGCAGAGGCTCACTGGCCTTGGCTGGCGGCCATCTACCGCCGCTCCGCCAACGGAGCTGAGACCAAAGTGACCAAGGCAGACAGCCAGTCAGGATCTCTGAAGAAGGACGATGGAGCCGGAGCTGGCAACCTCAATCAGGCCTCTGACTGGCAGCTGGTGTGCAGTGGGGCTCTGGTGAACCAAAGGAGCGTGGTGGTAGCGGCCCACTGTGTGACAGAGCTGGGGAAGGTGTATCCTCTAGACGCAGCCAAGATCAAGGTGGTGGTGGGGAAGCACTACCGCGATGACCACAGGGAAAGTAAAGGTCTCCAACACCTGAGGGTAAGCTACTGGAGAATCTGATTTCTAATGATCCCTTTTAGCTAAATTTGTGTAAGACGTCCATCCTTTTCTCCTTCAGGTGGCCTCCATTGCTGTTCATCCAAACTACGACCCCCTTATTCTCGACTCCGACGTGGCTGTGGTCAAGTTGCTGGACAAAGCAAGGATCGGGGAGAAGGTCCTGCCCATCTGCCTCTCAGACAGCCAGGGAGAGGATGTGATCACCGAGCAGGGGCTCGTGACAGGCTGGTCTCCGCTGCCCGATTCGAGTTTAGGTCCTGATGAGAGGGCGAGGGTTGGGCTGGTTCACCTCGCTGATGTAGTCCCATGTGAGCAGCAGTACGCTCGAAATGGCCTGCCAGTCAGCGTCACTGACAACATGCTCTGCGCCAGCCAGAAGCCCGACTACGGGCCCTCTAACATATGTCCCTCTGACACCGGGGGAATTCTTGTCCTGCCTGGCCTTTCTGAGAACAAAGCCAGAAACAACCAGAAGCCCTCTGCTGGCTTTACAGAGGTGCAGGGGGAGAGCAAAGGGCTGTGGAGACTCATGGGACTGGTGAGCTTTGGCTATGACCAAGGGGAGTGTGATCCTGACCTCTACACAGTCTACACACATGTAGCCAACTTCAAAGACTGGATAGAGAGCAACATGAAATAAAAATCCTACTGTCTGGCTCAGCTTGTTCCCCGTATGCTTTCAAAGTACTTAAATGCCCTCATATGTTACAGTCCCTTCCCTTGAGTTTGTCTGTTTTTCAGTCTATTCATCCTCTCACATTTATGTTGATCTCATGTACAAGGGCATTTTCTTACTCGGTGCAGAAGCACTGGAAACACTGGACAACACAGTGCTCTAACTGAAGGGGGTGCTAACACATTAAATGTGCTGGGCATCAAACTTTCATCAGAAGACGTCAGTGTTCAGGTCCATCAACCTGGGGTTACAGACTTGAAAATGACCAAAAATGACAGAAAACCACATCAGCCAGAGGCCTGATGACGGTTTGTATTGTAATCATTGGTATGTATATATGTTGTAATGTACTGAATTATTCTAGCAATTCATACGACTCCAGAGATGTACATATTGTATTGAAAGAAAGAAAAATCCTGATGTTTTTAATAAAAATGTGGGTGTGTTAAACCTTGTCAGCATGTGGTTGCTTTTCATCCAATTGTAAAACTCAGCGCGTATGCATGTGCAATTATATTTAATTCACTAACGGAATTAAATCATTACATTGGGACAATGTGAAAAGAAACACCTTACATTTGCTCTATGACCGCACAGCAGGATTGCGCTGTGAAGCAAATGAATCCAGGTCAGAGCCGCACCATTTTCACAACCATAAACGGAGCACGTTACTCACAGATCAATTCCCTCTTCTGTGCTCAAATTAAATCAATTACTTCCATTCTGACCCTCCTCCATTATTCAGAAGTGAGTTTGCATAGATAGAGGAGCTTCAGCTTATATCTACTTCCAAGGGGGGGCAATAAAAAATACGTTATTACCCTGTGCTGCGGAGCATTAATAAAAGAGCTGAGATGTTGCTTCATTTGTTCTTAATGGGTGGTTTTGAAATAATAGTAATCACAGATACAAGCTGCTTTACATGAGTTAATCAAGGTTAAAATGTTTCTGTATTACAAACTATAACAAGGAGGTAAAATCAGGCTATTTGAAATTAAAGCAGACTAACCAAATCATTATACAGCAAAACAACATAAAACAGAATTTAATTCACAAGACAGAGAGCTAGGAAAATACAAAGAAGAGAGTCATTTTAAAGATGTCACTGACTCTACAAGTGTCTGATGGGGACTTTCAAAGGTGCAGCAGCCTGACTTAAAAAGCCTGTAACAAAAAGAAAAACTTGGCTAAAAAGGGCGTTGAAATGCGTATCAGAAATCCCAAAAAATAGACAACCAGTAACAACTTTTAGACTGATTTAGTCACTTGACTGTTAATACACATAAATGATGTAATGCAAATGTAATGTAAACTTAAAGAATGAATAAATAATTGCTAATGTAGCTTCAGAATCAGTTTTAAAAGTTATTAACCAGTGATAAAGCTTTGCTGCTGCATACCAGCTGAAGGCGTACAGTCAGACTGTTTTTGGTTACACAGAACTATAATATCTGACTGTGCTGACAAAAACATATGTATGACTTTCTCAAGGTTGCTCCAAAAAGCAAAGCAGGAAAAGAAATGAAATTTGAGATCCTTTACAGTGGGAGAGCAAGGTCGCATGTTTTGTCAGTTTATTGTTTCCTTGACTGAAATTTTTCCTTTCCTGTTCAACCAGCTGGTCTATGTGGGGGCTTCTAGAGAAAAAAAATCACGTAACACCTGTCTTGGCCGTTTTCACCCTCATGAATATTCCAATCAATTAAAAAAAAAAGAAAAAAGTATTCATTACTTTTAGCAGTGCCTGGACTGGGCCCAGAATATTTAACAGATTGTCTAAAACCATATGAGCCAGGGTAAAGCTTGAGGTCGTCAGAGAAATTTTGTATCTACATTTCCCTGGTATAATTTTCTTACAGGAGGTGATTTGTTCTGCCAAGACCATAAATGTGGAACACAAACAAGATTTTTTTCAAAGATGCAAAGTTTTATCTGTTTAAATTTTGCTTTCTCAAATGAATTGTCATTGTATTGTACTTCTTATCATTTTTTTTTCTTACTTTTGTCTTTGACTATCAAAGGCCTTTTTGAAATATCTTTACAAAACATGGAGCATGGAATTTGTTTGCCTTCTTGTATCTGTTTTTTTTTTTAAATTACATCCTTGTGTTATACTTAATTTTAGTAGCAAAATCACAAGTGGAATGCAAAACTGCTACAGAGTGTTTGTTGTGCTCCTCAGGAACAGCGTCTATCAAAGATGCTCTGTCTTTCCCTCACTCATTTACTGAAGCTGAACAACAGCTTAGTAAAATCCCATGTTTCCCAGAGGAGAGTCCAGTCCACTCGGGCTGGGAGACTGTCTGTTCACAGGCCCCAGTTAGCTCACAGGGCATCATTCATAGAAACATGGGCAACACTTAACCAAGTCCTGACTCGTCCTGGGAACGGAGATGCAACCCTGAGCAAAGTACCTGGATAATGATGAGAAAATGCCACCATGAGAACTCCATAGTTAACGCTGGAGAGGCAGAGGGGCAAAATACTTAACACCGGACTTACACAAAAATGTTTAGGTTTCAGTCCAGTTTCCCAGTTAGTCCGATGGCCTCTCTGTGCTTTGTTCTCAGTGTGAGCAGGAGAGCCCTTTGAACTGAAACGTTTCGGCACTAAGGCTCCGACACAGCTCTGTTGTTAGTATTCTGGGCTGACATGACAATGTGGGACTGCAAAGATGATGTCCTCATCCGACATTTACACTCATAGGACGGGCCTGGTGTTATTCTATATTTCGTCTCGCTCCTCTTGTTCCTGCTGGAGATGTCTTGAAGTCTTGCAGAAATTGTCAAAAATGTTTGAAGCAAAGTTGGTCACTGCAGTTAGTAGCAGATGTTATTCAAATTGGAGTAGATTTATCTGAAGGTATTTTTAGCAGCAGATTGATGCACATTTGTGTCATCGGTGAGTAATTACAGCACTTGCATCTGAGATTGATTATAAAACAAAATTTAAGTTAAGTAAATTATGAAGCAGAAATTTATGTTTTAATGGGGGAATAACATACCGTCATTCATTCTTTACATGGGAATCACTTATTGGAAGAATCAGTTGATTGTTGCTTTTGGTGTTTTGGCAGGCTTTGTTGAAATAAGATAAAAACCGTATCACTCGCCAAATTATTCAAATAATGTGTTTACTGGCCTGGGATGTTATTCCCTACCCCTATTTTCTATCCATCGTAGCCTTAGCAGCTCATCATGCAGTCCCTTCAACCCCTTTAATACACACAGCGTGAACCTGAAGTGAGCAGGGCTTTATATGGTCATTACCTGCCGTATATGGTGAAAATGGAAGGTATGCATCCACGCGCCTCTACAATGCCCTGGATAAATATACAACACATTCATGTTGCAACACACAAAGCAATTTTTCTGCACTGATTTAAAGCCCCGGCTGTGTTTTCATCCATATGCAGGCCTGTGACTGAGGTGCACAGCCAGAAGTAGCGATATGATTTATTATAGCTGTGGCTGTTTGACTCGAGCAGCAGCTGCTGCTACTGAACTGAGAAAGAGTGTGTGTATGTATGTGAGAGAGAGAGCGATAGAAAGATAAGGAACCGGATAATGTGAATACAAAGGAAGAAAGACAGGGAGGGAATGAACAGAAGAGACAGTAGTTTATAATGCAGTATGTGTGTATGTGCAGGCAGATGCGGTTGCTTTGTTTGGGTAATAACATTCCCCTTGTTAATCTGTTTTGGTACTTTGGTACGCATTTGTACCATTCACCAGTACTAAAGCCAATCTTTCAAATATACAAGCCTTAGCACACGGTCAATACATGCATTAACCTCCTCCCCCAAGGAAATCTCACCACCTCCCTGGGGTATTGCTAGCTTTATTACCTTCAAACATCCTCGTAACACTTTTCTGGGTACTCTGATTGCTCCTGAGGGGCCATCAACACCTGCCCAAGCCCTTTAGAGTTAATGCACTGTACCCTTTAGACTGCATAGCTTTATATCATGGTTTCTCGCCAAAGCATCATGTTAAAATGCAAAATGTTAAAAATGCTCAGATGATTGGGTTCTGTCATTTCCTGACACCTTTAGGCCAATGTTAGACAGGCTGATCTGGGCTGTTTGTATCTGTCGTATTTTGGAATTGTTGTGAGGGCACAGCTAGTGACCGGCTGACATTTAACAATGATAACGCGCAAATTCAAATGAGAAAATGATGATGTGGACTGAGTCACAGAGTTCAGCCTCCTGAAGTCAAAACAAAGGTCTAATTATCTTTATTATCCATTGTTACTATACATTGTTTGTTATCAGTTGAAGTACCCAGCTGTATTCCCTGCTCCTTTGTATACAGATGAGAATCTTGGCATTCCGATATTGACTATCCTTCACAGTCTGGTACCTCTGAATATTGGAGGCCGAGATGATTGTCTTTGTCTCATGGGAAAGCAACACCCAGGAAGAGGTTGGCTGTTCCCTGAAATTCCACAGAGGGTTTAGTTGCAGCAGCCTGGAGCCACTAACCTGGGCCAACAGGATTAGTTTTGTACTGTATCAATCTGATAATTAATTGCGTTATGGTTAACCAATATTGATTAACCCTTTAACATCCTAACCAAGAAAAAAAAAACAATGAAAAAATGTTTTCTTTACATTTTTTTATTTTCTTCCGGGCACTGATAACAATCTTCAAAGTTTTTTTTTTTAATATTGGCCTGTACCAAATGATTTGTTGTTACTTCATGACAAAGACCATTTTTAGTCTTTATTCTTATGTTTCAAGTTACACTTTTATGTTCTGCAAATCCTTACACACATTAATATGTAAAAAAAAAATTGCTTACCTTTTAACAATTACAGAAAACAGAGGCCTCATGTCAGAGATTTCTGAAACAGGTGGAATTAAATAAAACATGTATTCCAGTAAGAGTCAGAATGTGCTCTACCAAAGAGCAACAGCTCAACATTACTGCCTCTCATTGTCAGAATCAATTCTGTTGGGTAATAGTAGCCAAAAGCTAACCCAAGTGCCTGGTGGAGCTAATTAAAATCAGCCCATGAGCTAGTTCACTCAGAAAATGTCAGAGTGGTCCTTCCTCATTTGGTCCTCCAGTGCTGAAACATCAATACTCAGCAGCAATCGTCCAGCTACCTGAGATGGATCAGTAGTGTTAATCAACATACAGGCATGAATGTTGTATTTGATAGATAAGAAAAGACACACAGTATAGTACCATTAAGTAGTTACTTGTGGAAGTGGCATGTTGGAGACTAGCGTTTGCATCCCGCTGCCTCCCACCAACATTCAGAGTTGATTTCTTGTGAGGATGATCTTTCCAGTATTTAAGCCGGGACCTTAGTTCACCAATCAGATCTATTAAGAGATAGTATCGTTCCTCTATTTTCACAGATGTTCTTTTAATCCAGTGTGTCAACTTCTTCTGCAGTGATGGAAAGTCACCTGACATGTGAATTAGTGCCACCAGCTGTTTATCTGGATGCAACTAATTCCTTTTTTTTTTTTTTCACAGTAGCCGATGAAAATACGCATTCATTTACACTGTTGTTACATTGTTGCAGTTGCTGCTCTGACTGAAGATCCTTTTTTCTGGAACTACAACCCAAAGAGTCTTTTTCATCTAAAGATTCTTTTTTGTTGTTGTTTTTTTTTTATCCTTGTTGTACAGCCAACAAATCCAGTTATCTTTGACCCCACACTTCCAGATGAAGGAGAAAGTGAGGAATAAAAAACATTTATGCTACATCAAAGTCTTATTGGATTCATGAAAAAATACATAAAATGACACCTGCTTTTCCCCTCGGTTCCCTGCTCATTCCTTGACAATGTAATGCCTTGCAACATCTCTGCGTCTGGCAGACGTGAACAAACAGAGACTCTGATTCATGAATCTAACGGCGAATACGACTGCTGCTGGACCTGCTTTAATGTTTTCTAATGTGTGCTTAATTTTAGTCTCTCACTGAATATTTGAAGCTTGATAAATTACACAAATTGTAAACCATTGCTAAGAATAAGACTGCATTCTGCTATTCACCCCCTCATACCTGCTATTACAGACTTTAATTCCTCTTTTTCCTCGTCGATGGTGGCAAGACTACAGCTAGGATCAGCAAAGACTCTAATTAGCGCTGCCCACACAGCGGCAGATATACAGACAGCCTCACGCAAATGTCTGATCCAAAAATGCAAACTCTGCATTTCCTCAGCATCGGGAACTAGCTCTGTTTCTTGGAGAACATTTGGGGATTTAATCATATTGCTCCCAGTGCTCTAATTTGCTTCCCAATAAGCTGTAAAAGCATACAGAGCACTGACCCAACAATAATTGCAATAACAAGGCAGTTTTACCTACTCTCCTAAGAAGTCTGACACGCTCTATGGAGCTTATAGATTTTGGTAGACTGACCGATGACTATGATTGTTGGGTTGTTTTTTGGGGGGGTTTTGTAGGAAACTGGATGCAAACATTACTCTCTCAGGTCAAAGGCCCAGGCATTCATGACCAGTCCATCCACACAGACCTCCTCTGAAATACATATTTTCTCATTTCGACATTACGCTACGTGCCATTGAATGCTGATTGGTCCAATGACCATGTCTGAAGGCCGAAGCGTTTGTCGCCGTTCCCTGAATTCCTCGAGGGCCTTGTCAGATAAACCTATGTCAACACTCATTTTAGGGATTTTAACAACTCCTAAGAAACACTAACTTTTGTTTCTGGTGACATATTTTCTCTAAGGGCAGTTTTTCTCTGTAAAAGTAGCTTCCTCATTTCTCTGTCCATACATTCTTATTCTGCTTCAGCTTCTGCTCCAGTCATTGCCCCCTGCAAGCGTTTTCTCTGAGTCGCCTGCTCGCGTCTTGACATAGTTCTGTCTCACAACAGCTCTGTGACAGACTCTGCTTTCAGACCCTTAATTCTGCCTTTGGTCCGCAGAGACAGCTGTCATATTTCACTGCTCCACACTCATTTTCGGCATTTGAACAAGCGGACCGGGCCCTAGTTTATCTTGTTTTCTTGTGTATGTCATGGGAATGGAAAGTTAGGGAATTAAAATGATTTTCTGCTGAGGTGCAGTCATGTAAATTAGACATACAGTGACCAATAATCTGTAGGAGATCAAAAAGATAGATAGATAGATAGATAGATAGATAGATAGATAGATAGATAGATAGATAGATAGATAGATAGATAGATA
>JBAJHX010000081.1:16763878-16775452 GCA_037176925.1 Amniataba percoides | reverse complement strand
ATATTATATTATATTATATTATATTATATTATATTATATTATATTATATTATATTATATTATATTATATTATATTAACGTAGTGGCTGAGAACGTTGAAAGCAAGCAGGTGGCTGGCCTATTTTTCCTCGATGCCTTCATATTTGGTAGACTACCCCATAATATTTCTCAGTGCAGTTTGGTGCCTGAGATAAACAATAAAACCCAAGAACAATGTAGAAACGCTTCAGATTCTGCCAGACAAACTGAGATCTTACATTGCCTGAAGTGTTAGATGGAGTGGGAGAGTAGCTTTTAATATGTGGGAGTGACGGAGAGAGGAAAAAGACGGGGAAGACACAACATATAACTCTCTCTTTGGTCGAAATAAGAAAACAAGGATAAATGGCCAAAGGATGGGGAGAGCAGGCAGGACAGAAGGTGGGCACGTCTCTCCTCCTCCATGGAGAGCTCTGCCCGTGCACGAGGATGTGAAAGGGCTGCAGCCTGAAGATGGGAGCATATGTCACCTGTCTGTGGCCGGCCAAGTCATACATCTCTGCTCAGAGAGAGAGCGAGGGAGAGAGAGAGGCAGGGGAACAAGCTGGGAAAAGTGGAGGAAATAAAGGAGGGGGGGGGGGAGGACAGTAGGATGGGGAAAAACGTGGGATGGAGAAGAGGGAACAGGTGAAATAGACACCAGGATACAGCGGGGAGAGACGTCCTCAGAGATGTGGATGCGCGTCTCATGTGCGTGTGTGTCTCCATTCATGGAGCTTCTCTGTGGTCTTCCTGGCAGTCTGCAGCTTCTAGTGCCTGAGTAATCCTCCTGGGAACACGCGGAAGCTGCCAAAGTACCATCCAGCTCCTCTTTTCACTCTTTACCACCCTCATGCTCGTCTATCTCCTTCACTCTTTTTTTTGTCACTTTCTCAATACTCCTCTTTCTCCTCCTTTTAGCCGTTTTCTTTCATTTCACTCCTTCCTAATTGCCTTAATATCATTCAATTTCATTTGTCTCTGCACTTGATTTTCCCTGTATTCCTTTGGCCCGGTCTTTGCTGCTTTTTTTGTGGGGGGCTTGAATTGAGATTTGTCTCCTCCTCATCACTGTTTTCCTGATGTGAATCTTCCTAATATGTGGGATTCATGCTCTTTTCTCATCTCTTTTGCTCTCGCAGTCTTGCCTATAGAATCGGTGTTGCGGTTCTCAGAGAGCAGAACAGAGTGAGGCCTTTCCCATGGGTTGACCAAACAAAGAGCCTGGCTCCCTTCACTTCTGTATGACTGCACAGGAACAGAAACAGAGGCATTCACTAGCGAGTCCGCTGCTGGGCCGCAAAACGATAGATCTCCGCCAGCCATGGCCAAGGCATTTCTTCAGTTTCGCTGTGAGACAGCAGCGATCATTAAACTGTCTCTGTAATCTGCGTTGAAGAGCAGGGGAACATAACCTCCATACGTTTAACCATGAATGTAATTTAACAGACACTTGAACAATTCTTTCCTGGGGTGTTGCTTTTGCATATTGGCTCCTTTATAAATATCTGCGGTGGAAATGTCATTTTTCCTCATGTTCCCACCACACTGGGAAAGAAAGCTCCGCTTGACAGCTGCCATGTGGCAGAATCACCGTGAACATAAGAAATGTTGTGAGGGACTCACACTCGGTGAGTTGATAATGTGGGACAGACCAACTGAAACACTGCAATGAAACCATCAAACAAAATAGCATGACAATGAAAAGTTAAAAACAAAGTGTACCACAAAGTCTGAAAGCTTCTGTATATTAAGAGACACATAATAACTTAAAGTTTCAGTTTCATGTTGTGATTTTGTGACTTGACATTTCTGAAATGAAATGTTGTCGTCACCAGCTGTAGTTTTTTTGTCTTTTGTGAGACCTGGGAAAAGCAAAGTAAAATCTTTTTAGGTTACAATTGGCCAGTAAGAGAGCCTGAGGGAATTTTTTGTTTGGCTTCACCTGGTGGACACGGGCCAGAAGTCGAGCAATTTCCCACAGAAGTTAATAACTAAGATAAGAAGGCCTGAAATAGGCACACAAAAAATACACAGAAGAGTTTCTCTCACCAGCTGACTTCAGGATTAATTAATCAATCATCAACTATCTTTTTCTCTTAGCCTCTGTATCTACTCCAGTTAAGATATTTAAATATGTGGTATCGTTTTTTCAGGGCTCAGATTCAACAGGATTAATACTGCACATTAACATTTACATAGTGGGGCCCCAGAGGGGGATTGAGTCAGTGTTTACTGCGGTCCAGTGAAGGCCTCATCCCACCCACAACTTCACCACTGCCACTGCCCCCCCCCACTAAAAAAAACCCAAACCACCCACATCCCATTGGCACCTGCTACATCGGAATTCAGGTCAGCAGGGGGAGTCACGAAATTGCTCCGAGGGTGATTGGTAAAAGGAAGAGGGGCTGAGCAGGCGGGGGTCTTGTTTTGTTTTTTTTCTCTTGGCACCAAAGACCATGCCACTGAGAACAATCATCCCATTGTGCTGCAACAAAAGAATCATAATTGAAGCACATTGAGTGATTTGTTCAAAACAAAAAGAAGACTTCATCTGAACAACTGTCACAAGATGCAGTCTGACAGATTCACTCTGGTTATCAGATGGAGCTACCTTTGTGTAGGCCATCGCTCTGTGAACCTTGTGCCTCAGCATGCAGGCAATGATATCTCAGTATTAGGCATTAAAGAAGAGAGATAGTTAAATGGAAGTTAAAGAGAAATTTGATATAATCTAAGTGTTTGATAATACATGACCATGTGAGCTTACAGAATATAAAAGACTTAAAACATACTTAAAAATATGTTAATGTGTTTTTCTCTAACATCTTTTGAGCTTTTTCAAACATACATTTTATTGTTTTGGAGTTTCTCTGGCTGCTTTTCCTCTAATGTCCTTCTTTTCCAGAGTAAAGCTTTTATGACAGTTTCATAATGAGGGTAATGGCAGGATCAGCGAATGGGGAATAAAGAGGATGAGGATGAATAGAACAGAAAAAGGATTTGATGAAGCCTGGTGTTTCCATATGGTGACAAAGATGTTGCAGTAGATATCATTTTCCAAACTGATTCTTGCGCCATCGCCCGAGGTTAGACCTTCCACAGGAGACAGGAATAAAACAAAGCAAGAAACTAAAAAGTAATTTAGGAAAGTACAGATTGAAGCAAAACTAGCGTCATTCTCTACTTCACCCTCTACCCCTCCCCATTTCACCCACCTTCCTCTTCCTTTGCCCCTTTTTACTATTCCACAAATCCTCAATTAAGTGCGTAATGGGCCTCTGAGGCAGGTTTGTGTGCTTCTTTGTTCAGCTCTGGGGGATCGGCCGGCATTAATGTTCCTCTTGAGTATGTAAATAGCCTGAGCTGTGGGAGCGCAGAGCGGAGCTGCCACTTGTCCGCTTAATCGCGGAGAGCTCCATCACTTTCGGACATTTTAGGGAGCCAAAACGGGACATGCATGAGAACTTCAGCACCAAGTACAATGCCCACACTCGGAGGAGTAACCTCAGCACCCACGTCCACCTCCCACCACCTCTTCCGGAATAAACCCCCTTTCCTCTCTCTCCTCAGGACCCTTTACCCTCACCACTTTTAACCCCCCCCCCCCCCAATACATCCCTCACCCCTCCTACACTGAACATCCTCGACCAATCCTCCCTCTGCATGGGTGCTGCTCCCCACCGCTCGGCCTATCCCATCGCGACGAGCCCAGCTGATAGAGCCCCGCAGTCTAGTTTTGTTTACCTCACCCACTTGTCCAGCGGAACACACAACAATTCCCTTCATCGCATGTTTGTCAGCCCCCTTTTCAGAACTAAAAGGGGAGAGAAAGAGGAGGGGGGGGTTACAAAAACAAAAACGAAGGAAACAATTAAACTGCCCCTCCTCCCCATGAACCCTGTGCTAGCGGTTTCCCAGCTCTAGATTCTGTGAACCAACTTGGAGGCCTGTAAAGTGGCCCATTATTCTAGTAGGGGTGGCGTGTTCCAAGAGCGGCTTGCCTCAATGGCCGATGAACACAGAGAGGGTTTTGTTCGAGAGTTTTGGCTCACCACATTATGCACTGGTTAATTAGGAGCTGCATCTATCTATCTATCTATCTATCTATCTATCTATCTATCTATCTATCTATCTATCTATACAACTTGAAATGTCTAAATAAGCCTACATGAACTTGTTTATTACACGAAAGTTTATATCTAATGGCTGTGGTTAGAAAACCTTCAAAAGAGAAGAGATCATAAATCACATTTAAGTTTCATGTTCAACTCAATTTCGATTTTTCTCTTACATACCACACACTGTACAGAATCCTCTTGTATCCAGATGGATCCTGACATCAGTGGGAATCCTGGTTCCTCTCACAGAGCGAGGATTACAGCAAACCAGGATTTCGGGGAATTTGTGTTGTATGCCTTAAATCTCAAGCGAGGGGGGGTTTAGCGTCCTCTGAGCAGGCTAAGATGAGTGCGCTCTGGGGATTTGGCTGCGACTGGGATCAAACAGTAGAAGTGTGCTGAAAATGCTTTTGCCAGAGGTTCTGATAATGATTGGCTGTGACTATAGGCAGGCTGTCATAATTAGGCGGTGGGAAAAAAGCGTCTCAGTGAGCTTGTTCGCTCTCAATGGCATTCCACTGCTGCGTGTGACTGAAGAAATATTTACATAGTTTGACAAAGTATGCAGTGAATAATGATGTGGAAAGAAAAACAAAGAGGTGAGGAGCAGCAGGGGTCTCTCTGTGGCTTTTCATATGTAACAGCAGTCACTTACAGACAATGTTGGCTCTTATTTTTTCAGCATTTAAGGGATATGAGAAAATCACTCTGGGTTTGTAGTCTAGATGTGGTTCTGACAGAACAGTGCCACTAAAGTGGTCCTGAAAGGAAAGCAGGCTTGCAGAGTTAGCTGCCTGGAGTCACACTCACACAAGCTTAAAGCACAGGCTGAAGTTTGACTTCTCTAAAACAGTTGGCCAACACACATTTTTTTTCATACTCTACACATTTTATTAGTTTACTTGGGTGCCTACAAACATAAATATGGTTCCAGATACTTGCTTTTGCTTAAAATATGCTGTGTGTCAGACTTAGATAGGAGTGGAAGGGATTGTTTAATTGATACTATGTATGTGACATTTTATATATGTGTGTATAAGAGAAGGAGAAATAAAAAACAAGAAAAGGGGAAAAGAGAAAGTAATGAGGTAGAGAGATGCATACTACAGACTACAGACAACACACACACACACACACACACAATGAGTGTGAGAAACTGACAGCTCTGTCACACTCCCCTGCTTTTCTGATATGCTTCCCCACTGTATTCTGGTCCTTCTCAATATGATGTGTTTTCCTTAATGCAGATAGTACAGTGCTTCAGCTACAAAAACACGCATTTGCTCTGTCCTTTCACCTGGATAATGATCATACCTCATTTAAATAAGTGACAGCATCACCATAAGGCATGTCTACACATGTTTCAGCTTGAGATAACACTATGTAATAATAGTGTGTGTTGAGAAATAGACGTATAGAGAGCAGTCTTCAGCAGTGGCTGCAATATTTACCATATACATAGACTAGACTTTTTAGTGATTTTTGTTGAACTGCTTTGGTACATTTGTTTTTATGCTATTTTACATTATTTCACAATTACCTGCAAATATACATATATATGGTGACTTAACTTGCTCTCAAAGTGACCTAACTCGCCCTATAGTTCAATATCAGCCTCAAGGATTTGGTGAGTCAGTGCTTGAAATCTGTTTGTGTGCCTGACCAGCCTAGCTGTCTGATGTAATGAGCTGTGTGTCTGAGTGTGTGTGTGTGTGTGTGTGTGTGTGTGTGTGTGTGTGTGTGCGCAGGAATGCCCTTTCTGTCATCACTGCAGGGTGGTGTGAGGAGAGCAGGGGCATGGCCGCTGCTGCAGGCTGGGCTCAGTCCCTACAGACTCCAGCGTTTAATTAGTGAGAGAACATCCATCCTCCTTAGTCCTCTTATTGGCAAATCCTGAGTGAGATCGTAACCCCCTCACTTCGTCTCGCATGCCACGGGACTGGACCAACTGAGATTTATGACCGCAGACAGCACTGCAATATTTTATGTGTGCGTGTACGTGCTTGCAATTGCTTGTACATGTGTTGTGCTGGCACAAACATGAGCGAGGGGGCGGGGAGTTTAGACGGTGAGAGTAAGTGCATGTATCATCTACGTGTATTTAAATTTGAGAGTGTGGCAGGTGAGTCTACTGATGTATGAAACGTGATTTGTGCAGTAATCCCATTTCCCGGGGCCAGCTGCCCAACACAGATGTCAACTCTTTATGTATCCACAGATAACCTGAAACTGTAAATGTGGAGAAACATGCTCCATCTCATCCTCCACTTCAATTGATTGCTTTAATCTGACCTTCGCCCAACCCCTTCTCTCCACCTCCACTTATTTTCTCATCTGTTTGCCATTCCAATCCTTTGTCTCCATCCTTACCTTTGACAGCCACACCTTCCCTTTTCCATCCTCCTCTCCCTTTTTCTTCCCCCTTCCCCCATACATTGTTACACATCTATCTTTACACAACATTCTTGTTGTTTCGCCCCCCCGTCCCTCCTTCTGTCTACTTTATGCTTCTCTCTCTCTCTCTCTCTCTCTCTCTCTCTCTCTCCCTGCCGCTGTCATCCCCCTCTCAGCAATGCAGCGGGTATACCATAGCGGTGGTAGAGTTAGTGGGGGGTGGGGTGGTCCTGCCTTACTGGCAGATTTAATGAGCTCCTGTGGGGATCGGACCAACGCCATCAAAAGCTGCATGAATGCTATATAGCCAGCTCTGCTAAACAGATGCGCCTTCGCTAATGATAGTAGCATCGCTTCATATGCAGCCGGCGTGAACACGGGAGCCGCTATAGGAGGAGAGAGATGGGAGATGAACGTGTCTGCGAGAGGTGTGTAACCCCTCGTTTGACAGAGGAGGTTGTGGAGAAGTACAGCAGGATCTCACGTGACTATGGATGATCCTCTTTTCTCCGCTGACCTGTCATCTGTGTCATCAGAGATGGGGGCTGGGGATCGTGGGTACCGAACAGTCTGTAACAAAATCCTTTTAGGTTGCTGCTTTGAAGGACACCACTGTAAAGACAATTAAGACTCTTAAGACATGATGGACAGAGTGAGAGTTGCACAAGCTGAGACATGTAATGTTAATGCCAGAGAGTTTGGACATACCTCACTTTGAATGCAACAAAAAGAAAAAGAGGGGAAGACATGTGGAGAAGAGTGTTTGATTAGACTTGTGTGCCCCACTGTAGCTTTCACTGTTAAGTAGAGGAATGTTGTTGGATTAGCTGTCTTCAGGCTAAGTCTCTCTCATATGATCCAGATGAATCCAGATGAATGGGATTCACCCAATTGATTCAGATATAAAACCACTCCCCGGCATAATGGGCTGTTAGCACATAATTACAGCGGGATTGACCACATATGAGAGACCTATGCAGACTACAACACAAGCCTCGGGATTCCCAGAGGCTCTCTCTAATGACTGCCTCATTATGGACACAAAGAGTCGTACCAAACAAAGGGAAACCTTAGAGGATGCTGAGGGACGGGCACGTACAGTATGGTTCAGTCATGCGTTGCCAGGATGCTGATGCACCCTGATTGTAAAATAGAATGGTAAAAAATGTGATGAGAGCATAGAAACAGGCGTTACAGCGTCACAGCTGTTATGTACGCCGTCTGAAGCGTTTTCAGGTTGCTGCACATGATGAACAACGACCGTGAATTGTTATAGGAAAACACAGAGACAGAAATGTACTAACTGAGGAAGATTCGCTCTCAGAGGTCAGTGTATGTGTGTGTAAACTCCTGAATCTGCGTAAGACCGTAGCCTGTGTGTATTTATGACTTGTTTGAGCACCTGGTAGTTTCAATGTTGGAACGCTGCATGCTGCATATAACCATCACCCAGGATCGGTTTTGATAAAATAACTCGAAGCTTGTGTACTGAACGCCTGCCCTGCTACCCCACATCCATCTGGAAGGGTTAACCCTTCAAGACCAGACTGCCCAAACATGGTATTTACAGGCACAGTTTGTGCAAACTTAAGCAGCATGCTGCGTGTATCTTTACCCTTATAAGCAAATTACCCATCAGTTCAAACAGTTCTTTTTGGCTTTTGAAAAACTTTTTTAAAATATTTCTCAAAAACCCAAGTTTCATTGTGCAGTTTATGGGAATTCAGTAAGTGGCCTGATTCTACAGAGTCTATATTCCAGTTAAAAGAACATTTTCCTTCCCAACAGAATAAATGTTTCTGCTTTTGCTTATATATTTAAATAGTTTATCACCCTAAATAGGCACATTGTTTGATATTGCAGATTCCTGTCTTTTAGAATCTATTATTTCCTCTCCGGTCATTGATTGGCTATTTCATTCAGTCCAAAAACAGCGAGAAACAGCGTTTAATTGACTTGAGTGAATATCAGCAAAATTCCGCTTCATTCAACATACAGCTCCTTTGGCTCTGTGCCCATCTTTGATCTGTGAGACTGTATTCTCACTCGAGGGTTCACTTGGAAGTGGCTCAAGAAAGCTTTCAAGTGGACCACTGAGTGACTCTGCACACCTGCATTTGTTCAGGGTCACTTTCTTAAATTCACCAAATAGAGAAAATAACAGGTCACCTGCAGTGATGCCGCTTTTCAAAACTGACAAAAAACTGTCAAATCCAAAGTGTGTTTGGATGAACAGATTGGGAGCTCAGTGGACACACACACACACACAAACACATTTTTTCAGATAAGAGACGTGAAACACTTCACAAAGCACATATTTTTCTACCTCGAAACGGTAGTCTCCAAAAGAAATTGGTAGGTAAATTTCATTTGTGTTGTTTCTGAGAAATCTTTACAGAGAATGCTGATTGTGGTTTGAAGTGTGAAATTTCAAGGCAGCTTCCACTCAAATGTTTTTTTGCCTCAGTCTTGGAGATGTTGTTTCCTGGCAAGCGGCGCTCTTTGATGGTCTTCTGTGTTTGGTTATCTACTGAGGAACAATAGGATACACCGCTGATGGAATAAACTCTAATCGCGTGACAGTCCACATATCTCTCTATCACATCTATCCCTCAATGCATTCACCCCGACAACCATCTAGGGATACATAATTGAGAGGCGAATAGTGACAACGCTTCCCTTTCTTCTGATGCTGGAATTTATCTCCCACTTCCTATGCACGGCACAACCTGAAGTGTTTGCTGAGAGCTTCATTTGGGGGGGGGGGGCTTTTTCACAGCTCCTAGGCAGCCAGTATGTGTGAGCCCATTTCTTCCCACTGCATGGCAAGTGGCTGTGAGGCCCAGAGGGGCCTGATATATCCGGAGCCTGGCCCAGCTCCAGTTGTCTTTACCTCACAGTATATTGTGATGCTCCAGTCATGAGAACGGGCATCGGGCCCCTCGAGAGACCAGTGGGAAACTTGTATTCTCATTTACATCTTTCTCTGCGCTATCGGATGGACCCCACCATCCTGAATAAGACCATTTACATGTATGACCACACAATGCAAACCTGTTAATTATTATGTAAGCATATGTTGTGGATGGGAGAGAGGCCTTGGCACTATGGCAGAGCATGTGAGAGAGGCTCATTAATTATGCAACACGGACGCCAAAGAAACTCTTTTTGAAAAATGTCTGGTGAAGTTTGGAGAAGCATTTGAAGGATTCATGTCTTCATTTTCTATTAAATCAAATTTTCTTTGGTGAGCTAAAGATGTTATGAGTCTATCCATTAGTTAATCTTTCCAGCTGTACCCCATCTTAATGTGGTGTGAGTGCAGGCCATTTGTTTGTATGCTACGTGTGTGGGGCTCTGAGCTTCCTCTTTCCCCTTCATCCCCTTCTCTCTAAGCCGCAGAGTGTTGCTAGGACAACCCCTCGTGGTCCTTGCTGCATCGCAGCGGTCCTCAATGCCAGCACTCAGGGAACCTCCTCGCACTGGGAAGGCAGCATAAAATCGGGATAATCGCCGTCGATTATGGGACACAATGGGCTGCCGCTTCTGAAAGATTCATTCATCCTGGAAAAAAGAGACTGTGGAGGGGGAAAGAGAAAGGGGCGCCTTGGTCCCTCCGCTGCTCTCCCACGGTGGGCACAGGCATGACATCAGTGGCCTGAAAGAGCTGGTATTCTGGACATGCCCACTGCCCCCCCTCCCTCGCTATACCCTTATACCCCCTCCCATTCTCGCCCCTGCCAGTTTGGATGCAGCGCTTGGCCGGGCGAGTTGGGGCCACTGCCACTGTTTGCGTGTGAAACAAAGCCCCTCAGAAGGAAGAGAGAGGAAGCAGAGAGCTTCACATGGTACCAGCCAAGAGCAGGGATGGCTGCCTCAGCCTTCCCCTCACAGGCCCCTCTTTTGGCTGAGAGGTGCTGGTGTGACCCCAGTACCCCCTTCTCCCCTAGTGTCCCTCTTACTCCCCCCCGTAACCCCTTCTTCTCTGTCCCACTCTCTCGCTCCCGTCCCGAAAATGCTCCCACTTCCCTGAGAGGGCCCTTTGAATGAGTATGACATGTCAAGGGATTTGGGATGAGTGATTTCTCATGACACAACCTTTTGCCGACGGAGATGGGATTCCTCTGGCTTTTGTTGTGCGGCTGGTCATTTGTTTGAAGAGGAAATAGCTTTCCAACACATTTCCCTAATTAGAATAATGTGATACTGCTCAATACGATGTGAAGTCCCATGCTGCTGGGAGACTAGAGGGAAATCAGCGTGACACCATCCTCACATGAATCACGTTGGTCATTTGTGCTTTGGAGTTCAGCGCTTTGGAGTTTTATTGAATAGAGGGGATAAGTAAATCTGTATGTTGGAGTGGGTGTGTGACCTGAATGCGGGGACCTTATTTTGTCTGAATTTTTAAAGCCATGTATTTTGTGGCTGCCTACCCTTTTAATGAGTATTTTTGATGTCGTTGAGGGCATAAAATTTCATTATACCTTTGAAACTAAAGTTTGAATTTGTGTGGCAAAAGCATTTACAGAGAGTATAGATAATATTATATACTCATGGACCACTGTGGCTCAGAAGTGACATAATATGCTGTAATATAACTATACAGAGCAATGAACATTAACCTCTTATCTGCTGTCCATCAGGATAACATCAAAGCCCCCAAAAAACAATATTATGGGCATTAAATCTTCCATCCATCATTCCTTTGTCATTTAGTCCCCGCTCGGCAAAAGGACTACTGTCCACATTGTGCCATTAGCAGGCATCATCACGTTCATCTCCAGCAGCAGTCTGGCCTTTCCCTCGCTATCCCACGTAGCTGGATGAGTCGAGGAGCGTGACCTCTGGGGAGATTACGGTGTCCAGGGAATGGAGGGTCCCTGAGGGATTTGACTCATAATCTCAGATGCTGACTCCTCCCTCCACTTCTTCTTTTTAGATATTTATTTATTGTTACATTTGCTGGATGTGTGTGTGTGTGTGTGTGTGTGTGTGTGTGTGTGTGTGTGTGTGTGTGTGTGTGTGTGTGTGTGTGTGTG
>JBAJHX010000081.1:16739439-16760441 GCA_037176925.1 Amniataba percoides | reverse complement strand
TTCCATCTGTTAGATGCTCTAGTAACCATGAGCACTGTTGGAGTGACAGCTTGGCGACACACACCATTTTTCACCATGCACTGTTTTCATTTTAATTATAGCATGGTTTTCAGAGCCATTATGCAAATCCAGACTATTTGATTGCTGTATTTTCTTGAGTCCACATAATGCTTTGTTCTTTAACACAGTGACCACAATTGAAGGACATGACCACATGAAGTGTTCTGATGCATAATGCTGTGTGTTTTTCCAAGGGAATGAGGGTGATGTTTTTTGCATTTTTAAATTAATGCTAAACTATTTGTTTCTTTCTGTTACAGTGCCAACAGTATGCCTAAACAAGTTGAGGTGAGGATGCACGAGAGTCACCTGGAGCCCATTGAGGCCAGGCCTCAGTCCAAATGTGCCAAAATCTGCTCCAAGATGTTCAAAAACCTTCTGCTCACGCTCACCGTCCTCGGTAAGTCATCTCATCCGGGTGCATTTTTTGTGTCTTTCTTTCTTCCTTAAGGATCTAAAGAAAAGCAGGGCATGTTAAAGATGGGTGCTGACCACCACTGAGCTCAGTGTTCCGTTAATGCGCAGCTCGATTATGCAGCTTGCTCGTAATATGAGGAGGAGATGCCATCTGTGCTTTCTCAGTATACCAGACACTAAGATGACTGGGTGTCCTGACCTTCCCCAGCTCTCTGCCACCTGTTGCTATCAAAAGCTCTCTGCAGCACTGGCCACCGAAACAGCCTCTGGTGGTGTATGAAAAATATTGTGATTATCCATGGTAGCTTGCTGCGCCACGGGTGGGGGGATTTAATGAAAACAAGAAAGGGCACGAAAGTAGTGATGCAACTTCTAGTCACAGGTCTTAAATCAGGTTTGTGTTTTACCGGCACATATCTGTTATTCTTTGTTATGTCTGACAGCAATGCGGTCTCTCCCAACCTTTGCATTTGACTCTAAAAGTGTTAAAAGTGTATAAATGCATGTGTGTATATTTCAGTTAGCCATGTGTGTCTGTCTGTCTGTATCCTCCTTGCACTGGTGTGTGTTCGTGTGAGCATGTGTAATGTGTACATCTCACCCCACTTGGCAGGACTCTCGCAAAGCAAGCGAGCCAGCGCGATCATTGATCATCTGTCACTTGGCAGATAAGAGCCTGAATGGGAACTTGCAAATGGGCCAGAGAGAAGGCACAGGAAATCAAGTGCCATCCAAAACCATTGGGTGTGCAGCAGCCACAGGATACTGCGAGACTGAAGGATAGATTGAGGCAAAGAGGACGCATAATTTTTTTTTTTTTAAAAAGCTGGAGGGCTTTTGATTCCAGTGTGCGTTATTAAACAGCATCTTGGGCTGTGTGATCTTTGGCAGTGGTGCGGTAGCAGAGGAAGTGCAGCCTCATGGGGTTGCGTTGGGGGGGTTGGTGGAGTTTTGTCTGGCCTGAGATGGACAGACAGAGAGGCCAACTACTGGGTCTGTTAGGCCGGGGCTGCAGGAGGGTTAGAGCACACAGAGGTCAGCTTTACTTTTGGGGCAAACATGGCAGTAAGAAAAGAAGTGTAGAGACATATGTCAAGGGTCAACAATGGATTTTGAGGAGGGGGCGATTTTTCAAATGTCACAGGTTTCAGGCCTCCAGAGAGTGAATGGCAGCCAGAGGCAGGGTAAGGTACCAAAAAAAAAACCTGGAATAGCAGTAATATCCCAACAAACCTGCGACTGGGATCAACTACTCCCTTTTTCTGTTCATAAAATCCTAGTATTAGTCTCTTGCCCTGCCACAAAGTGAAAGAATCCTCGAAAACATTTTGGGCTTGCAGAGATTATGGCTGCTTCACCAGTGATATCTGACATGCTGTCTCCTCCCTGCTGCTTCAAAAAGATCTGATCTTAATCCTCCCTCTTAGTAGGTTTCCGTTTTATCTTCTCAACCCACTGTCCTCTTTAAGTATGCAACAGACAGCCAGTTGGACAGCTCCAAAAAGTTGAATCGATGAGGCCGGGCTTGGCTATTGAGGCATCTTTAAGGAGAAATTCATTGCTGATGGTTTTCACTCATGAAATAAATGGCTTATTCAACTGTAATGTAACTTGATTCCCATTTTCTGACTTCTCAATATCTGACAGGGAGCTCTGACATCCCTGATTCCCAATCCCACGGTCTTTCAGTTTCACACACTCACACTCCTTCTTGCACTTTAGGTGTGATCTTGGGAGCCGTAGCAGGGATGTTGCTTCGTGTCGCCTCCCCGATCCACCCAGATATTGTCATGGTGATTGCTTTCCCTGGAGACATCTTGATGAGGATGCTGAAGATGCTGATCCTGCCACTCATCATCTCCAGTTTAATCACAGGTGAGTGGGTCATATAGCCTACAGTTGAATTTAATTATTCTTTATACATTACCCTAATTTAACAGTATTAAGTCAACATTTCCATTCAATAAGTCAAGTAATTACCAGGTAAACAATCTTGCTTGTTTTGGCTGCAGGTCTGGCTGGTCTGGATGCCAAGTCCAGCGGTCGCCTGGGCACCAGAGCTATGGTGTACTACATGAGCACCACTGTTATTGCTGCTATACTGGGAGTCATCCTCGTGTTAGTCATCCACCCTGGCAACCCTAAACTGAAAGAGAATCTGGGCGAGGGCGAGAAAAATGATGAGGTGTCCAGCTTGGATGCCTTCTTCGATCTGATCAGGAACCTTTTCCCAGAGAACCTGGTGCAGGCCTGTTTCCAACAGGTAATGGGAGATGACAATAACAAGATAACAAGTGGTAACATGTCAAAAGTCACTGTTGCATTCACTTCGTTCATGAGAATAGCACAAGCTCAAATGTGCTAGGCTTGTATCCAAAGAGTGTCCTTGGACTGTCTTTACTCTTATTCAAGTGTTTATTAACAGAGGAATACAAATGCACATTGGATTATAAAGACACACCTAAGTAGAAGCAGCTTTATAAATATGATTGCTGACATTTAAGTGGCCTTGTGACACAGGGAGCACCTCATTCCTGATTCATCACCCGTACCTTTTGTTCCTTTACTTCAGATCCAGACCGTCACAAAGAAAGTAGAGGTGATTATTGAGGAGGATGTCAATGCCACCACTGTGGAGGGCCTGGTGGCCAACATTACCAAGGAGCCTCAGTTCGTCATCAAAAAGTCCTTGCAGTTCAAAAGTGGCATGAATGTTCTGGGTAAGTACCCAACCGAAACAGTAAATGCACAATTAACAGGAAACAAGGAGGAGCCTATTGATAGCATGCTGAATCATCAGACTAACATGCTGATGATTAGCAGGTATCATTGTTAGCATGTTTACCACCTTGCCTTAGTATTTTAGCATGCTAATATGTGCTTTTTAGCATGAAAAACAAAGCTCAACTGATGGATGGGAATGTCATTTTTTTCAGTATCAGATAAATGCATTTTTTTACCTGATTATTGTGCTTGATAAAAAAGTTAAGAGATCACATTACAATTCATAATAAAGTTGACATAAATGTCTGTATCAACTGTCATGGCAATCCATCCAGTAGTTCTCAAGATATTTCCCTCTCTCAAGGGTCAAATATAAAAACATCAGAAACACCATGAATGTCTGTACAAATATTGTGTCAAACTATAGATTTGACTTACAGTATTACATTTACAGAATTTTACAGTCCCAAGCATCTGCCCAAACCTAACACTGTTTGGCTCTAACTGTAAAACTTCTCATCTCCTAGTGTTAATTCCCTCATGTGGTAGTCATCTCGCCTGTCCACACCAGTATTCAAAGTGTGATACATTTATGATTTTCTGTCACAGGTCTGATTGGTTTCTTTATTGCATTTGGCATCTGCATGGGCAAGATGGGAGAGAAGGCCAGACTCATGATTGAATTCTTCAACATCCTCAATGAGATTGTGATGAAACTTGTCATCATGATCATGTGGTTAGTATCACTTAAGAATCTCATTGACGTCATTCTGAGACTCATTTAATCATTTGGAGTCAGAAATAACTGTACATGCAACGTTATTTCAAAACTTCATGACAAATTTTATATATATGCATATATGTAGGTGTATATATATATATATACACATATATACATATATATATATATGTATGTGTGTGTGTGTGTGTGTTTGTGTGTGTGTGTGTGTGTTAAATATTAACAACACCTTTTCATATCCTCAGGTACTCTCCCTTCGGTATTGCCTGTCTTATCTGTGGCAAGATCATCTCCATCAAGGACCTGGAGGTGGTGGCCAGGCAGCTGGGCATGTACATGGTGACTGTGATTATTGGTCTAATCATCCATGGCGCAATCTTCCTGCCCAGCATCTACTTCGTCATTGTCAGGAAAAACCCCTTCAAATTCTTCCTGGGCATCTTCCAGGCCTGGATCACTGCTCTGGGGACAGCCTCCAGGTCAGCTTCAAAACGAATTAATGGTTGTTCTTCGTTACTTCCTTGATACTCACACAGTAAATGCTAACTATAACCTTCCTTCTTCCTCTTTTCTCTCCAGTGCTGGTACACTGCCTGTCACCTTCCGTTGTCTGGAGGAGAACTTGGGTATTGACAAAAGAGTCACTCGTTTTGTGCTCCCAGTTGGTGCCACCATCAACATGGATGGAACTGCTCTTTATGAGGCTGTTGCAGCCATCTTCATTGCCCAGATGAACGGCATCCACCTCGACCCTGGTCAGATTGTCACTGTCAGGTCAGGAGATTTATCTTTGTGATTCAAATATATAAAGGTTTTATTGGTTGGAGTCTCATGAAATGTCGAAACCCCCCCTTTTTTACAGTTGGATCTAAGTTTAAGTTATGTGGGAAAAAAAGAAAGTTTTTTTATTGCACAGATGTACTATTTTCTTTGGACAGATGTAAGACCTGTCTGGGCTGTTTTGCATGAAATGCCAGTGTCAGTGTGTTGAAATGATGAAATCTCCCTTGATATTTCAGCAATCCTTGAATAGACTTAAATTTACTGGATTTGGCTGCACACACATCAGAGTTTGGTTTAAGAAGAGCACATAACAGTAAGAATTGTCATTCCCACTATTTAAAGGGGATTTAAATGGAGCCCTGAGGATGCAGTTGAGCAAACGCAGTTAGCTCTTAATAAATGAGGATAGATTGAGCAACGGTGTAGGTTCATTTAACAGTGAACAGAAAAGCCTCTGTTGTTTAGGGCAGCAACTTTGGAGTAGAAATTTACAGTGGAGCAAATAAACCACCAGGAGGAAGCAACGACATGTGCCAGCACCGGGTCTCATGCCAAGCAGGAAGACAAACACCTATCAAGTATTTTTTCAATAGGTTTCCCAAGTGCTCTTCTGTGAATAGAGTGAGTCAAGGATGGACGACCTTCAGCCTGACATTTTTATGGCATATCAATCCACGCACCCCCAAATTAAGCGTCCCATCTCTCGCATTTAAACCTCTCTTCATGTGCGATGGAGGACCCTCTTTGGTGCTCTTCAGCTGCTGCTCTTTATACAAGTACCACAGAGGATATATGTCTTCATCTGTGGTCTTGTAGCATA
The DNA here is from genome assembly GCA_037176925.1 of Amniataba percoides. Classification (NCBI taxonomy): domain Eukaryota; kingdom Metazoa; phylum Chordata; class Actinopteri; order Centrarchiformes; family Terapontidae; genus Amniataba; species Amniataba percoides. The sequence goes on along the minus strand of JBAJHX010000081.1, from coordinate 16,754,898 downwards.
TCCATTTCCCGTTTAGCACTGTCTGAGGTGTTATGAAGGATGTTTTTAGGTGTAGTGGGCTTGGAGGATGTGACTGAGTGCTGCTTTGCTCTGTCTTCATTCAGTCTGACTGCCACCCTGGCCAGTGTCGGAGCAGCCAGTATTCCCAGTGCCGGCCTGGTGACTATGCTCTTGATCTTGACTGCCGTCGGCCTGCCAACCCAAGACATCAGTCTGCTGGTCGCTGTCGACTGGCTGCTGTGAGTTTGACAAGAAAAAAATATATATTGTGGTTGCACTTTGATTCTTCCCTTGACATTCAAAGCCCTCCTTAATCCATCTTACTTTCCTCATTTGATAGTAAGCAATATGCAAAACCTTTTTTTTTTTTTTACCACTTTCCGCTCTCCCCAGGGATCGATTCAGGACCTCGGTTAACGTGGTGGGTGACTCCTACGGTGCAGGCATCGTGTACCACATGTCCAAGGCAGAGCTCGAGGAGCTGGACGCGCACATGGCTAAATCGGACGACATTGAAATGATGACGAAGACCCAGTCTTATTACGACGACATGAAGAACCACCACGAAAACAATTCCAACCAGTGCGTCTTATCCGATACCGCTACCACAACCGCTACCGCCACTGCTAACAATTCTGTCGTAGTAGATGAATGCAAGGTACAATTAATGCTTACGGACATAGAGACCTGTATATAACCCCCTTTTTGTCGCATGCTCACTGGGCACCTTTGCTTGACACTCTTTGTTCTTCATTGCGTCTCTGTACATAATGTAATGTAAATACATCCACTGTTATTTTGTGACAGAAGTGAAGGAATGGAAAAACGGATGCATGTGTACGTATTTATTTCATTCTTCTGGAATAGCAGCTTTTGTGTTGAGTAAATGTCCAAAAATGTAAACCGCTTTTACCAAAAAAGGTTTGAAGAAAAAAAAAAAAAGCAAGGTAAAAAATGCAAAGTAATTCATTTCAGTGCATTCAAATGAGGGATAAATCAGCTCCTGCTCTATAATCAGCCTAATCTGATGACTGTAACCTGTTGGGGTTTGGCTCGAACTCAAAAGGCAGAGCCAGATAATCCTCATTATGACCCACAGGAATTATTTAGCAGCCCTCCCATCTATCAAAAGTTCACACCACATCCATTAAAAAAAAGCCCTCTCTATAAACTAATGTTTCCCCTTTTCTGTAATAATTTCAGTTCCCATTTTCCTTTTCTGTTCTGCTTATGGTACAGTGTGGTTTATTCTACTTTATCTTCAAATGGAGCTGATTTTAATTGTTTAATAGGTTTAGTTCAACCTTTCCTGCAGGATTTAAAATGCAGAGCGGGAGAGTGTTATAGCTCATTAGCAGCTCATATATCCCCTGCATGCACACATCTACCACACATGAGTCATTCCCCGTCAGATTTTTTGCATTTTGACACCAGCTATTTCTGCACATTGTGAGAACTGTGAAATGAAAAGCTGTGAAGAAGCTCTGATAATGTAAAACATAATGCACTTTGAAACCAGTCTATGAATGTATTCCATGCTTTTAAAATAATATATGGGAGTTCAAAGTGCTTGTTCCCTGACACACACTCACAGAGACACACACACGCAGACCCTGGCGGGAAAGGTCTACTGATGAGCCTATTCATTTATTAAAGGATGAAAGGTGTTGCCTAGCAACACTGGCAACCTGTCACACTAGTAATCTGTCCATAGTAAAAAGTTATGTGCTCCTCTCTGAGTCTCTTTAATTAGTGGACATTTAAATATAAATGTGACACAAAGCACTGCTATTTCCAGGATTCACCTTTTTTTCTGGTCTATTTTGCCTGCAAATAGTATGACTCACATTTCTAACCCTTTCTTCATGCAAACCACAGTAGAGTGCTTGCAAAATAACTAAAACATAACAATGCATTCTCTCTGTAGTGTTTGTACCTTGTTTTCTATGTAATCTGTCTGTTTTGTCATAATTCATTCAATTGTATTATTTTCTTTTTATACTGCCTGTTGAGTTTTTTTTTTGGTCATCATACATTTGTTGGTCTGTTCCCAGGTCAGTAAAGGAAACTTCACTCTTAGCCATAAGCATGATCATCAGTGGTCGATCATCCAGTATTCCTGCATACTGTAGTTTTTGCATGTCGCTAAATGGCTAAGCCACCTAAGAGGCTGTGTTTTAATCGCCAAAGTTATCACTGAAGATAATGCGCAGGCTTTACGGTTATAACATGTTTACAGTCACGTGTGTTATCTAAAAGATTTACCTCAGCATATGCCTCGTTCTTTAATGGCACAGCAAATTAAGCTTCATAAGCTCAACTGACCAATCAGATTGCTTGGATGAAACGTACTGCTATTATCTCATAAGTGGGAGCACTGAATCAGTAATGTGTGTCACTATAAGCTCTTTTATGCATAGCTTTATGAGAGATGAACTGTGTTTTTGTTTCTTTATTTTTTGCCTGTGCCTTGGAATCCACTGTTTAGATGTCCCCTGCTAACTGCTTTCAGGTAACCTCAGCTACTAATGGCTCTGCTGCGGAGTGCACGCTTGTTGAGGAGGAACCATGGAAACATGAATAATGGCAGCACAGAGATCCCCTGCTCCTGGGCTCCACAAGCTTTCCTACCTGGTGATAAAAAAAGAGTGAATGAAAAAAAGTCACATGAACAGAACTACTAATTGTTTTTTTTATATATATATAGTTTAGTTTTCTTTTCTGTTTTTTTCTTATTAGTCCCTTTAAAGGTTTTTGTCTACCTGACTGATATATAATACTAATTCACTTAACCGTGAAATGATAACAGAGGTATACCTTACCTGTTAGAGCACAATTATGTCCTATATAGCAGATACTTGCACAACATACTTCAAGGCTTGGGGAGGGAAGGAAGAGAAAAAACAAGTTAGATAAGCTACTCCTAGCAATACATTTTGGTGTCTACATTTATAAGATGAGAGAAGAAGTCCAAGTGGCTGCTTAACATGGGATGCACTGAGATTCATCTTCCAAGCTTCCTATAGGTGATTCATTACCGTAATGCCAGGAGACAAGTGTGCGTTAGAGCATTAATCATGACAACCAACGTAATGTTTGTACCGAACTCCCTCGCCTCAGACACCTGTCAATACCATCGCAATGTTTGCATACGGCCATGGCTTTTCCTTTTTTTTTTCCAGTTGGTCTTTCATCTAAGAGGATCACTTTTGATTTTCAAACTGTCAGAGCCTTTAAAGTGCATCTGGCTGCATTTGCATTGGCCCAATATTACCCACTATCCCTGAGGTCCAGCAAACTGATGAATGGGTAGGAGGCAGGGAGAACAATAATGAACAGGAAGACCATGCTGAGCCTCTTAATCTACAAGCACAGTGGAATTATGAAGCACAAATCATACCATGGAGCCCATTTTTGATCCCCTATTTTTTGTTTTCCTTTTGCTTATTGTTAAAAAAGGGACTTTTTTTTTCTTTGTGTCACCTGTTGAGTGAGATATACAACTTGTTTGTGTATGTGTATGTGTCTGTGTGTGTGTGTGTGTGTGTGGCGTGAGAGAGAGAGAGAGAGCGAGAGAGCTGGGGTTAAGAACATGACCAAGTCGATTTTATGGACCAAACAGGCAGAAAATCAATCAGCTCAGAGAGGCCTTTGAACTGCCTCCATGATATCACTCACAAACACATTTTTCAGCTTTCTGATGTCAGTAAGTTAATTTATAACTGGCTAGCACAGCTGTTGTTACCACTTTTTCCTTTGAAGCCTCAAATAAGAAAATAACTGCCCTAAATATCAAATTTTATACGTAACTTTCCTTTTCCTTCCAAAAATAACTTTATGATGCCAATGAATTTGAAATTCAATTAGTGTCAAAATTACTATCGTAAAAAACACTAAACAATTGTCATATCCGAAATTTTAGCACAAAATGAGATTTTACAGAGCACAAGCAAAGTGACAGAGCACAAATTAAGCAAAAAATCCCTCCAGTCAGTGGCATAATTCAAGTCATGCATCGCTCCATGTCAACATAGATTGTATTCAAGTTCCAAAAAAATGCTAATAAAAATAATAATAAAAAAACACTAAGGGATAGAACAAGATACTCAGGCTTGTATGTTTACTCTTATACAGGGAAAATAAAATCCTAAAATGTTTACTTGCTCACTAGAGCAGAAAATGGCCTCTTAACAGCACAACTTCTGAAAGCATTGACTTGAAAATGGCGACCGCTCACTGCAAAGGTCTTTGTTGAAAGACAGGAACATTATAAAGTGATAATCTGCTGGGAAGGAGCGTTTCCTCGCACACACAGGAAGCACAGACGCATATTTCACAAAACATTCCAGTGGTTGAGCGATCCTCGACCTGTGTACTGTCTGAAAGCACGGGCACGGTTATTACAAAACACTGACGGAGTACACAAGGTGAACCACCAGATAAAAATGGAAAAGAAAAAAAAGAGAGAAAAGGGAAGAAGTAGCACAGCGCTCGGCTGTCAGATGGATTCTTGGCTTGTGCAAATGGAGACAGATCATTGATGTAACACCCTTTGGGGAGGGAGGCTTGCCAGCTCCTTGTTTAGCCAGACCTAAAAAGGTAAACAACAATATATTTTAGCCACCAGAGCTCAAGACTGTTTCTACAAACCCTAGATGCTGCAGCTGCGTGTCCATATTGGCGCAAAGACGTTTTATGAAACTCAGAACAGGACAATGGACACTTCACATGCGTGATGCCAGAATGTTGCCAACTATCAGGTAATAAAAACATATTCCTCTCATAGAACCAAATGGCTTAAAAAGACTTGCAAACACAAAAAAAAAAGAAGCTGGGCTACTGGCTGTTAATTTTTTTTTTTTTCTTAAGCCTGTGTGAGTGAGAGGCGAGACTCCTGTGACGTGGGTGTGGATTTGATTTCTTTACCAGTGCTGTGTCCTTCTCTCCTGTCTTGTTTCTTATCATTTGTGCTTAATGACAACCATGCCTTGAAGATGTTCACTTCAAACAAAATGCCAATTAAAGTAACACTAGGAAGCATAACAAAAACACACACGTAGCGCAACACAATGTCCTTTAGTTCCTGAAACACACGCTCAGAAGACGTCTTTCCACTTTGCTTCCTTGAGCTCTGCTAACAGAGGTGTGCTCAGATACAACTTACAGCACACCAGGCATCCAGCTGCACACACTACACAGACTGATGCACACCACACACATACACACACATGCAGACACACACACACACGCATTCACCTGTTCTTTTTATCAAACGCACACATGCAAACACACCTCGAAGGTCACTACATTTATAATTGTAATAAGCGAGCTGCAGAGCACAGCACTGACACCCCAACAGGCCCTTTGAGCCTGATCTTTTGACCTTGTGATCTTCAGGAAAAAAAGACGACAAAATATCTCTCCAGTAAGGAGACGAAGCAGACCATAGTGTCATCAATGGGGATTGAGTGTTGGACCACTATTATGTTCAAACTCACGGTTTTAGAAGCATGAATAAAAAATAAAATGATAAATATTTTTTTGCACCACTATCTTAAAAGCATGATATTTTGAAGTGCCTCCTTGCACTTTGTGTATATATTGTAGGTAACAGATGTTTTTTTTTTTTTTTTTTGGTTTGTTTGTTTCTTTCTGTTTGCTTTCTTTTGGGGGGCGTTGAAATGGTATGTAGGGATATATAGTTTCATTGCTGTGACATTTTCAATGTAATCCTCTAGAGAAAAAGAAATATCATCTATGTCTTGAGTAAAATTAGATTAGACAAAATGCATAGAGAGGAATTCGTGTAATAAATTGCTTGTTTTTTTATTCTCTAATAGCTGTTAACTAGTTGTTTTACTTACCTGTCACACACCAATATATAAATATGTTTCTTTTTTTTAAATCTAATGTAAGCGTTTTGAATGTTTGTTCCATGAAGATATAAGCAGTGTGCATTCAATTTCATTGTACATAAATAAATATATAATTGTTCTGTTCAGTGGCAATGCAGAATTTTCTGGAAGATTACAGCAATCCTGAGGCAAACACTGTTTGCATGAAGAAGAGAAAGATAGAGAGGGAGAAAGAGAGAAAGAGAGAGAGAGAGAGAGGGGAAGTTCCTGGTTTGATAAAGGGGGGCCCATATGAATTATTTTTTTGGGGGGGGTAACTGTGATAAAGATTGCTGAAAAAGAGAGACAGATAAAGGAAAAGGTCAAATTTGCCCTGTATGTAGGATAGAGTGAGAAATCAAACACAGCCTAGTAGTTGATTTGAGTGAAGGAACAAACACCATCAAATGTATTCAAATGCCTGTGGCAGTATAGATCAACATTCCTCAGGTGACTCATCTGAACCATTTTGTCTTTTCAGTGGAGAAAACTGGCTTTAGTCTCAGGCATCTCTGTCTACCTGGTGCATGTGCATTTAAAGTTTCAAGACATGGACATCTAGATCTTTTAGATCCTGCGTTACACTGTCGACATCATCACACGTTTGACCTCTGACGTGACATCAGCATCATGGAGGTTCATAGAAATCTCACTCTGTAAACTGCCTTTACTCCACTTGCCTTGTTTTTCTTTCTTTTTTTTTTCTTTCTACACAGGAATTATATGCACGCACAAACACCTGGAACCTGTTGAGCTAAGTGGTACTAATTAAATGGAAATAGACTGACACAGTGTTTCAACAAAAAGCCAGTAATATCTTCAAGCTTGTCCTTTTCTACCGAAATGTGTCCTTTCGAAAAAACTCCCAAACAGAGCTGATAAGCTGTCTCACTCCTGCCTACAGCGTGCTTTCCTGATCTTACTTTTCTAGGCCTTCCCTCTTTGTAAAGCTGTTGTAATTTTGATGTGAAGGCAGAGTGTACGTGTCGGGGAGATACACTATCAAGAAAAAAAAGACAAAAAAATACATGAATTCTTTCCTTGGTCTATGGTATACATAAAAAAATCTGTTTCTACATATCAATAAGTGTTGTACCTTTGGTGTACATATACAAATATAACTAATAAATGTTGATTCATAACTAAATACTGTCTTCTCTTGGGGATTATTTTGTATGAGTGTGACATGCACATACACAGAATTACATTTCTTATCTTTCTGCCATTCAGCTGGTACATGTGTGAATCCCAGCCAGTCTAGTCAATCTGGGTTTTACTGATGTATTATTCAAAAGAATATTATTACATGCAAAGTATTCAAAGACATATACTGGAAGTTAAGGTGAAATTATCTACGATCATTTCTAAGTCAAGTTAAATAGGCTATTTTCAAACAATACCTTGTCATTTATGCTCAAAAAGTATTACTTATGTTTCAAACCGAGCACATGAAATTAAATTAAGATGTTCTTGTGAAGCAAAGTTCACATTTTGAGCAGGAAGTGATAATTTTATAAAAAGAAATAGTGGCCATGTTTCCTGCCTGGTGATGTATACTAATTGGTCTAATTAGTCTCCACTGCATCGAAGCACATGTAAAAATAGAGAAACATATAACAAAATGATAAATGAGTTGCATAGTCAATGCACGTTCTTCTCAAAAGCAGAATAATTTACAACATACACGTCACTAGTGATGGCAGCATTATGCCTGAGCAGCTTCGGAACAGTGTTTAATGATTGAGCACACTGTATAATTAATGCATGTTAAATAAGCAGTAACTGTGCTCTTTTCAGTGTTTGTCAATGGAGACAGATTAACTATGCTACATGCATGGAAAGATGCCATCTCTATCTTTCAAAATGGCCGTCATTATCTCATTCTTTGTTTCCTGTGTTAACATGTTCTCACATCACGACCCCGGTGCCATGGAAACCTCACTTCCTGGCAAACGTAACCACCCGCATCCCCTGTCATGCCATTCACTCGCTCCCTTTTGTCTTCACACAAACATGCATGCACACACACACATGCACACACAGGGAGTGAACATCACACATTTCTGCACATCTTTTTCTATACACATTTATTTCATTCATGACTTTACAAACGTTTTCAGCGACATCTTTTGTTAATTTGTCATAAAACCTGCCTACACTAGTACATTTGCTACTTCTCCTTGAATGTATGTATCATGTGAGAGCAAAAGCGGGGAAAAACAAAAAACAATAATCTGTTTGCAATCACTGCTCATAATTCAACGTCACACTGAAAATAAAATGAAAAAAAGATTTTTGCTGTCACGTGGGGAATAATATTGATATGACACAATGAAGGCCAGTAGAACAACTGCAGCATTTGGTTTACATGTGTGAACGTACAGAGTGACTGTCAGATTGAGGCATGGACAACACAAGCTTCATTCATCACACCCCTCCCCTCCCCCCGGGAGCACACAGCGTCTTTCTTATGAAGAAACCTCTACATTGCTACGTGTTTACAGCACATGGGCCCCCCATTATCATATGTGCCATTTAGATTTAGAATCTAAAGCGAGGCCGCTGTCACGCACTTGACTCAACTTAGCTTAAATCTTACAATAAAAAAAGAAAAAGGTTAATCTGCCCTATTCAATTCTTTCTTTTGTCTTTCTTTTATCAGTACACACTGTGTATATAGTGGGCATACATCATCTTTATCGTTCTACTTATCCTCAGGATAACATCGGGGACTTCACATTATCATATTCCCGGCTTTATATAAATGCAAACCATGTGAACTGACTTCAGTGGTGCATTAATTGCACTGTTTTGGGCACGATACATCTTATTGATTCATTCAATATCCACTCTGCTTTGACTGTCGCAAAATCCATTCACAATTGTTTACTCCGGAGGCTGTGCTGCTGATTAAATATGTTTAAAAAAAGACACATTCCTTTATTTTAAAAGGGATAAAAAGCCCCTTTTCTACCAAAGAAGAAAAAAAGCACTGGATTCTATTGCTAAGGTATTCCCAGGACATATACTTTATATACAGAGACCAAGAAAAAGGGAATCAAAGCTGCATAAATTAAGGTAGTGACATCCCAACTTTTCTTGAAAAAAAAACCAAACAAACTCCAGTCCACAGGCATTGTCTGAAATATACACAAGGTTACAGCAATAAGCAAACAAAATAGAAATTAAACACATGGAAAACACGAGGGGTTGTTTTGCTCAAAAGGATTATTTTTCATTGCAAACAAAATAACCCCGCTTTTATGATTAAGTCATTTCCCATTTCAAATTTAGGATCGACCGGTTGTTTTTAAAAAAAGAGAATAATTTGTCCTCACAAATTAGACCCTGACCCCCACCCAACCCCTTCAAAACTTACATCCATCCGGCGCAATCATCAACAAAGCTTATACACACAAAGAAGGTACAGAAAACACACTCGCACACCTTGCAATGCACTGGTATCCAACACTCTTTGACCACCACTCAGTCCCTCAGTAACCAGACAAACAAAATGCTGCACACGTTGGTTTGAAAGACCTGATCCCACTGAGAGGCAACAGCTTCAGACTCAATACTTTGTACCTCAGTTAGACAGTCTTTCTAAATAACACACTGATACACCCTCTACTCAGTGTCCAGTCAGTGCAGGCCACCAAAGCAGTTCTTACCCCTTCAGCCAGTCCAATCTCCAAACCATCCCCCTCACTCCATCCCTCCTGCCCTCACCTACCCCCTCCCACGCCTGCCTCTATGCTCCTCTCTCACGCCAGCTGCTCCTTGTCCGGCGACTCCTCTAGCGTGATGACGGTGAACTCCTCTGTGTTGCCGTTCTCCTGGATCTTCTCCTTGCTCATGAGGGTCACCATTTCCTGCTCCCTCTCCTGGGCGTGGGAGCTGGATGCCACCGCCGTTGCCCCGTTCCCCTCGCCGCCGTCTTTGGGTGTGATCATGAGGGTCTGCTGTTTGCCGCACCAGCTGCAAGTGCACATTCAGACACATTTCCTCCTTCAGTTTGCAGTTTGATAAAATGGACCCCTGACTATTGATCACTGTGTGCAATGAGACAGAAAAACAGGGGGTAACAATACACGACAGCTCTATTAATGTGACAGTGATCAGAGTCATACCTGTTTCTTTTGGCCACAGCTACGCACACAAGTATAATCACAGCAACAGCCACGATCACAACAACGATTACCGGCCAGTCTGGAGAGAGAAATCAGAATTAAAACTGAGTCAGTAAGAAATAAATTGTTGATAAAGAGTGACTCCAAATGAGACTGCACTTTTCCCAACATGGCCTTATTTGACTGCAGTCACTGTGGATTTAATGGTGTTGTAGGTATATGTACAGTTACATGGTTTCCTCACCCGATGAAGGGCTGCCCTCTCGTGGAGTGGGATCCGGAGAAGAAATGTTGTCCTTAATTTGCACTTCTTGTGGAACTGCCAACAAAATAGAAGGCAAACTTTGAAATAATCTTAGATACAGGTCATTCATTGGCGTGCTAAATCAGAAGCACCCAGACTTTAAAACAATAAAAGCAAAAAGGCATATTAAAATCATTAAACGCTCTGTGGTACCTGACACTGCACACATCACTTGAAAGTTATCACCTGCACAAAACTGGGGGAAAAAAAGTTATTTCCTGTCGTGTTATTTGTCTGAGAACTGAACTCACTCGATTTGTGGCTTTGATTTGAACAGCAAACTGAACTGCACGTATGTTTCACTGTCTTCAAAACACGCTTTTGTGCATTCGATGTGTTTGTTGACATACTCTGAGCCAGACTGTAATACCTCTTGGGGACATGGAGACAGAATCACTGAGGCTCATTTTACTACATATCCACTCCACAGCTAACACAAGGGGGCGTCATCTGTTCTTAAAAGTTACTTCAGCCCTCCAAAAACCTGTTGCATCTGAGGCTGTTCACTCACTCAATGTTTCCCTGCATTTAAAATCTACATTAACTCAAGTATTGGATATATAGGAAGTAGACCAAATAATCCTAAACTATGATTTATTCCAAAAATGACGATGGAGTCTCCACAAAAAATGAAGATTAACACACCACAGAAGTGCTTTCTATCACATGGCTGTTATAGAAGAATGCATTACAGTGTCAGATGTTGCAGAGCTTTAGATATGCACAACTACTTTGTGCTTTGATTTGTAGCAGTTACATGTTGTTTGGTTTTTATTTCCTCACCACTGGCATCTTCTACTTCTTTACTTTCCCCGTCTGGGTGCTCATTGGTAAGTTGTGTGTCCCCTGGCTTTCCAACAGGGGCCATCGGAGAGATTTCCTCCTCAGCGGTTGTTGGCATCATCCCAGATCCAGTGGGCTGGTCGAACGGTCCAGCAGTAACACTGAGCCATGCACTTCCATTCTCACTCCGCTCAGAGGGATCTTCTGTCATAGCAGGACCCTCTGGCCCCACCATGGCAACAGTAGTGGCTGATATGGTCGTTTCCAGTATCTTCATATCAACGTCTTCCCCGGGGGCCGCTGTGGAGTCACCACTCTCATCAAAAGAATCCTCGGATTCGGGTTTTGCAGTGGTCTCCTCCTGGGCCACCGCTGTTGGATCAGCTGTTTGGAAAACAGAAAAGACCACATAACTTCTGACTTGTTTTGCGAGAATATTAACCATTTCTCAGCAATACAGTGATATCAAGGTGGATATCATATCATAGTGTCTTACAGCCAGATTCCATTTTTTTTTTTCATAAAACGCACATAAACATGCACAGTGAATAACTGAACAATCTCAGACAGAACAATCAGAGAGAGCCATTAAAGAAATGACACGCTGCTTATGGAAATGTACAGTGTAGAATTAATCAGTTCCTGCTTGTTACGTGTTACATAGGGTACATGTTACATTTTGTGCAAGTGTGCTGTCCCCTCCTCCCTTTTCTCTTTCTTTAGGGCTGCTAATGCCTGTGATTGAGAGAGCACAGGTGTATTCAATCTGCTCAGCTCCTCCCCCAGAATAAAAGTGCAGGGAGGAAGCTTGACTGTCTAACTCTGCATTACTGTGTGGTGCTGTGAGTGTTTGGTGTACCTGAATGAGGTTTTCTCCTTTTGGGCCTGAAAAGGAGGATGTTAAAGGGATTTGAGGGAGGGAGGGAGCTGTGTTGTTGGGAGTATTTATTGTGATTCACAGCATTTGTGTGTGGCTGTCATTGTATGGCTTCATTGATCACTCAGTGTGACAACTTCCTCAGTAAAGTCAGGCGAGTGCTCAGCTGGGCAGTTCTTCTGCCTTTCCATCGGGCACTCTTTTGTTATTTTGCCTTTTTTATTTTCGAGGTAATCCTGGGGAGGGGAGTTACACTCTCGAGCCCGGCACGCCTCAGAAGATACACAGGTGAAGTTTAGTTTTAGGTAGGGACTGAGGAAGTTTGTCTGAGAGCCTGCACTGACACCACCACCTTGCTTGTGTTTAATGAGTATGGCAGACTTTTGATGTTTGTGACTGCTCCCACATTGGATCAGTTGGAAAAGTGTAGAAAGGCTGATCTGCACACTGGCATTTCAGTCTCAGCCTCTCTCTGTAAACCTGACATGAAGTCTGCAGTCATAGTGGCCTTAGCTAGCTGAGGGTTGGTGGTCCTGCCAGCCCATGAGGGACTGCTCACAGTTACTCCTGGTGTGGAGGGGAGCGGTGGTGCAGAAGAGAACCCCGTTGGAGCTGTGACTGCACCATGTGGTTCTGGTGTTTCTCCTGTGACCTCTCAGGTACAAGAGAAACGAGAGGAAAAGGTGTTTACACCGCCTCCTCTTGGCCCACTGTCAGGCAATTCCTCTTCCCCTTTTACCAGAGATGATGCCCAGTTACAGGTTCTTATAGTGTGGCCTCTGCCTTTGTTTTGCAGCAAGCTTGTTTTCAGTTTGTTGCTGTACTTTTGTTTAGCAATAAACTCAGATCACTGTTAAAAACAATCATCTCTCACTTCAGCCCTCTTAACATCAGTGGTTACTCCCTGGCACCCATTGGGATGTAACACTGCTGCACATATCCTACACATATCGCCAGTGTGTCATTTAGGCTCCCTCTCTCTGGCATTTAAACATAAAAAATGACACCCTTTGATTTTTATTTAGCTTAATAAGAAGCATGGAAACAGATTTCTAATTTTTATTGCGCATTAACCAATCATGATTCTGTGATTAAAATATTTTTTGTAGGTTAATGCGCAGCTTAAAAACCTGCAGTGTGGCCATGTGAAGTGTTACCACTGTGAATGTGCGGTGTGGTTTTCAGAAAAAGGCCTAAAGGTAATCTGGTTTGGGGGAAACTGAGTCCTTCTTGTTCAGGCAGAGGTAATTTGGGTTAACTTTATGTCTCACCTCAGGCGACAAAGCTGAGAGGATGTTTGTGTCGGAGGTGAGATCATTTGGAAACTGGAGTAAGGTGTCATTTTTTTCATCATTGCTTATAGTTGTTCAAACAATTAATTAGGCGGAGGGTTGGTGCATTTTGCAGTAGGAGGAATTTCTAATTTTGTTTCCTGTCAAGTGCGTGACAGATGCCAAATATGAATAAATTATCAACGGAGTCTCACAAGCTGGAGATTCTGCACATTTTTACAGGATTACATTGAGCAAACTCAAGAAATATTTCAGCATGAATAACGTGTGGATTATACTGCTGGTATTCTATCACTTTTAAGCTTTGGTGAGCTGAATAAAGTTTAAGCTACTGTACATAAGTGCTTAAACTTTATGATATATAGTGGTGGCAGGTGAGGGTGAATGGGTATACTAACCGGGTGCATCTGGGTTTGCCTTGAGACGAAATGCTTTCTTACAGTTCTTCTCAGGTCCGACTGGCACATGGGGGGGAACAGGAAGTAGATGTTACCAAAATGAAAAATCAAATAGCAACAAGCCCATGTGATGCAGACTGTAAATTCACATGGCACTACAGTAATTTGATCATCAGTTTTGGATTGGGATGAGAAGTGTAACTGTCTTTTTCCTGTGGATATAGTCACCTGTATCATCATAACAGTAGGCATCAAAGAGGTCTTTAGTATCTACATGTGGATTAGAAATGAACCCGGTCATGTTCTTTGCACAGTTTTCATGGGGACTATGTCTCAGGATGGCAATACTCTCATTGGTGGTCCAGCCGTTCCTGAATGGACAAAACAATATTATTATTAGAGGACATATTTTGATGGAATTTGTTGCAAAGTTTGAGACATTTGTTGACACAGAGTGCAATCTGTCTCCGAGCAGCGAGGTTGAAACACATTACATCATTCTAGAAACAGAAATAGCCATGTCAACTTGCTTGGAAAAATAGGCGCAAGCACAGTTTCCCTTACTGGCAAATCACAAGATTTCTACCACATGATAAATGTGGGGTACGCGAGGTGTGTTACTGGAGGTCCTTCTTCCCCTTTTCTGGTTTTACATCTCATGATTACGTACAATGATTTGTGATCAAGTGCATTTAAAGTTGAAGCTAAAATATGGGCCCTAAATATGATTTCTGACCATTTCCTGTGACATGCTACAAGTGAAAAAGACCTATAAGGTGAAATGTTGAAAGATGTGAAGGCAAACTAAGGGCATGGCCTTCAGAATTTGGGGTCCATAAATGTGTCATCATAAGTGCTCCATATATATTTTGTTATGTCACACTGCTTATAAGGTATATTTATTTCAACAAGGACTCAAATTATTTTTAAAAAACAGTCAATAATAAGGGCTTGTTCACAACAATTGAGGCAAGTTATCTTTCAAACACATGGTTTCACCTGCATGTTTCCATTCTTCCATCATAGGCCTCCTTGACTTGTTGGAGACTTGCCATGGTGGTATTCAGTTGCGTGCATATCTTCTGAGCCATGTCAAAGTTCAGGGAGTGACGGCCTTCACCCTCAACCAGAAATACGCCGGCAAAGCTGCAGCTGCGAGCGTTCACTACAGAGAGAGAGAAGAAAAGATACATGTTCAGTGTCCTACAGGATTCATCACTTTTTATACACAGCTGGGGGTGGGTGGGTAGACTGTGAGCTACAGTCTGTCTGTTGTTGCTAACTGCGCTTTTTTCTTTCTTTAAAAAGTCCAAATTGTTTCCTTATACCTTCTTTTTCCTGACAAACACAGCTGTTCAATTGATCTTCCAAACAGACATTCAGATAGTGGTGTTGATGAGACACTTTGACGGTGCACATGAATGCCTCCAAAAGTGAAATCTTGATTTATACATGTGCTTTTTGTCAGTTTTTTTTAAAGTGTGAATCATAAGTTGTGTAGAGAGAAGCATGGAGGCATCATGAGAAAGGCAGCATACTCGTCTACAGTGTTTAGGCCCCAGGTCACTACATAACTTTAAGTTTTTTTCTGTCCTGTGTATGTACATAACACTGAGAGTGAGATGGGAGGATAGACAACACACACACAAATACTCATTCATACCCATCACAAGGAAGAAGCTTCACTCTTAACCACACTTACGTACATCTTTCTCTAAATTACAGGGGTTTACCCCAAACAAAATGCTACCAAATGTTGGAGTGACAATGGATAGCTGAAA
>JBAJHX010000081.1:16718285-16737038 GCA_037176925.1 Amniataba percoides | reverse complement strand
CAAGCTGACTTTTAAAAGACCAGATATGATAAGAAAAAGCCCCCACCTCATTTTTTCCACTGGCTGTTATGAGTAAACAAGCAGCAGGAAGTTGAGCTCTCTGCTGCTAGTGGCAGTTGGGCAACAAACGTTAATGCCAACACTTGCTTTGTAAGGCATTTTCAGTTCTTTGCCTCTGCCTCTCACTCTCCTCTTACACGCTTAAAAACACACACACGCACACACACACTCACTCACTACCACACACCTGAAAGAGCTTCAACACATGCTGCCACATGGCACAGTGTCCCTGAAAAGTAAAGGGGTGAAAAACAAGACAACAACCTTGGCCTTGCAAACCTGCCCGGAGTGATCAAAGAGAATGCGGCTAACCATCAGTGAGCTGAAAAGGGAGCTGACATGAATCTGAGCCGTGATCATTAGTATGCAGAGGGGACAGTCATGGGTGTCTTTATACAGTCCAGAGGCCCTGTATGCCAAGGCACTGACTCTCCCAAAGGCTCCATTGTCACCTAATGGAGTTGAAACCAAGGAGACTGCAAAGTCTGGGTGAACAGAACCTGAGAGAAAAGAAGCTCGAACAGCGTCTTGCCAAGAGCTCCAGCTGCTTTAGAAGTAATAGACAAGCCTGACTCTCCACTCTCACTTCCCCCCCACCCACCACACCCACTCTCATTTTCTGTTGTTTTCTCTCATTACCCTGTGTTTGTCTTTTCAATGCCAGCAATAAAGTACAAATTACCCCCTGTGTGCAGGTGTGCAAACACGCAGGCAGATGCACGTACACACGCAGAAACATTTGCTGACAATTTCTTAAGTCATAACCTCTGCAGAACCTCGCCACACCACAGAGCACAGGAAGGGTGACCAGTATCTAGATGTTGAGATTAGACAACACCCACAGCACTGTTTATTTTTGTCCTTTGTCAATGACTTTCTCTTTCCTGTTGCCGTTCTCGCACTCAAGTTTTATAAAAAAATGTCATGAGTACAGGAATCCCATGGACGGACAGAGAATCCACTGTATGTGTCCCTGCTGTAACATCCCTTTAGCCATAGTTCACACCCATAATGCTCCAGTGTCCTGCATTATCACACTTGAAGTTGCTCTGTCAGCACGCATGTCCTCTCCTCCGCTGGTCACAGGTCCACCGGGCCGGTGGGACGGGTGAAACATGAGATCTGGTGCAAATATGTGTGTGCCAAGACACACACACATCACCTGAAGGTCACACTAAGGATTTTCATTATCTGTTTTCCGTCTGTTTTTCTCTCTGATGTGCCATTTCCTTTCACACTTTGTCTCACCACACCCACACCTGCTGCATACCCTCTGTTGCACCCAAGCTTTCTATCAAACAGGCAGAAGTACTTTTTTTTTCTTCCCCTTTTGTTTTTTTTTTTTTTTAATAAATGTTAGCCTTAAAGCTCTGCCTGAAATTAAAAAGATTTCAGTGAATCTCAGTAGTTGATCTGTGATAAGAAATCTGACCTCTGACATTCTTTTCAAACACTGAGATTTTCAGATGAAGGAGACTTGTGGAAATGAAACACTTTGAATCATTCCCCGTACAGCAGAGGTCTTTCACCGGCTGCTTTTTTTGTTTGCCAGTTCGACAAAAAAAAGCAGTCCACTATACTGTGCACATACTGAAATGAATATCTGTCCTCTGTTTGTTGCTAGTCCTTAAGCAAATGTTTTCATCATGAATGCTTTCACCTTTTTAAATGACATTTTAGCTTTCTCACAGACAAACAAGGAGGCAACACCAATGCATATCTTGTTTATTTAATCTATACACAGAAAAAAAGTTAGAAAATGTCACTTTGGGCATTCTCAAGTTATGTTTCCCTCTGCCTCCAGTCTTTATGCTAGGGCCAAGCTAATTGCCCCCTCTTCGTCTAGCCACTCTGACATGAGACAGTGGTATCAAACTTGTCATCTCATTCACGGAAGAAAAACCAAATGAATTCATTTCAAGCTCTAAAGTAACAGTAGTGTTTTTATCTAATTTAACCTCCCATAATAAAAGGCCTCTTCCATTCTGCCCCATCATGCACATTTCAGTGCTGTGGTGCTGAGAATGAAAGTATAGGTCATGTACATGCCTGATGATACGGGGAGTTTAGACTGGCTCCCTCATGCAGACGTATGTGTGAGATTTCCCAAGGACACAAAGACTTTAGTGTACATGAGGAGGGAAAGCTGGCAGGGTTGGGGGGAGTGTGGGTATGAAGTCCTGAAACTCACAGTAAGGGTTTTTAAAGAGTAATTAGAAGGTTTAAAAGCGCACAAAGAGACACTGAAACCTGAAAATCCCTGCACCATTTAAGGCCAGTGCAATTGGTTTCAAAGGTTCTGGGTAAAGAAAAGAAAATTAAAGACGGAAGAGGGGTTAACCAAGATATGCTGGTCACCATTCAGCTTCAGGGTGGCTGATTTTTAGAGGGGGGGGGGTTGGCAGAGAGGGCAAACACGTGTCCGATGGTCTCAGGTGGCAGGAGATGGTACTCAGAGGCTGGACATGCACAAGCCCTCTTTGTCAGGGCCCAGTCTCAGCTCACGAGGCCCCCGACCACCTCTCACCTTGAAACATGACACGCGGGTGCACGCAGGAGGGGTCGTTACGCCAAGGAGGCAAATACGCATTTGCAGGAAGCCCAGCAGTCAGGTTGGCCCGAGTGAATGTACTGGTATTGTGAGTGTGTGTGTGTGTGTGTTAGAGAGAGAGAGAGAGAGAGAGAGAGAGAGAGAGAGAGAGACTAATCCTCTGCATAGAAGAAGTGTGACTTCTTCTTCCACAGAACTATCGCAAGTCTTTTATTGCCATAAGTTCACAGCTTTCAAAAGGAAACTCTAAAGATAAAAAAAGCTCCAAGCTTACAGATGAGATAGTTTTGAGATGAGATTATGAGTTTCGGACATGTTGAAAGATAATTAGATGATCACTTGCTTGCAGGCGGGAAGTTGACAAATTACCAAACTGATAATATAAGTCTTTACAGGTTCGTGATCAGCTGAATTACTTAGGTGCAGTATTGCATTTGAATGATCCTAAAATAGGTTTTTATTGCATTCCTTTCACAGGTCATTCTGTCAGATATTAATCTCAGTTAATGAAAATAATTCAATTATGTTCTGGAGAAAGAAACTAATTTGAATGGCTTGAGGGCATTTTCAGTCACTTTTGTATCAGTGTCATCAATTATCAATCAAATTACCCCTCCCAAAAAAATTGTATAGTCATACATGCTCATAAATGTTATTGGTGGGCATGCAGACAGCATAGTAAAAAAGAAAAAAAAACTCTTCATGAATTTCATCATGGTTAGTCCTTGAGTCCTGCTCCTAATGATGTGCCTCAGGCAAAAAGGTTTTAAGGTTCAAAGACGACGTCTGGAGCAGGATGAGCTGTAACCACCGCAGGACACTTTTGCCAGACAGGGATGCACACACACAGAAAGCTCACAACTCCTCTGCAAACAAGGAGTTTTGAGGGGGTAACCCCGCCCCCCCCTCCATATATGCTGCATATACAAGCTGTCTAAGTTGTCTCTTATTTGCTTTTTAGTACTGGTCAAATTTATAGCTTGACACTGATTGCTCTTTGGTGCAGTGCCAGAGAGTCTTTGTGAACCACCCCACCACCACCACCGTCACCTCTGTGGGGAGCGAGCCAGACGAACCCAGACCTGTTTGATTCAGCAACCAACTTCACCTCCTGAGATATATCGCTCCGAGCAACAAATCCAATCAAAACCTTACGCAGAGAGCACATGAGAAAGAGACAAAGAGAGAAGAGGGAGATGTAGAGGAAGGGGTGGGGGGTGCAAGAGCGACTGCTGAACATCCTTTGTGTCAGAGAATAAAGCATTAAGCGTGGCAGCACAGACTCCAGCTGTAGCAGCACAGCAAAAAGAGGAAAAAAAACCCTCCCACTTTCTGCTTCTACCTGAAAAAGAAGGGCTGCTTTTGGAGGCTGACACTGATGGTCCAAAACCCAGATAAATAAGATTCATTTCCCAGCAGGTGAATGTGTGACGGAGAGTGAGCAAGAGCGTCTGTCTCCTTTGTGTCTATCAGGAGTCTCAGACTGCCAGACGTAAGCCTGTCTGTGCTGCTGTAGCAACACGCTCTCTTGCCGGCATCCACTCATCCATTCTACAAGCAGCAGCAGCAGCAGCAGAGCACAGCCTCTTTCTTTCACTCTCTTCTCTTTACATGAATGCTTACTCAAATTCTCAACAGGGCTCAAGAGTGGGGGAAAAAAACAAAACAATGCTGTCTGGTCCTAAAATATGGCAACAAAAGGAGTGCTGCCAGACAGTCAGCCGGGCACAAGATAGACAGAATATGATGGGGGGAAAAAAAAATCCTGAAACAAAGAGCCATCCGCCGGGCAAAAGGCACAGTCCCCTCACCTTTAAGTTGCTCCGACCTGGAGGAGGCCAGTAATCCAAAGGTGACCCCCAAGAGAAGCGTCCACATCCTGGGCAAAGTGTCTGGCGATGGCTGGGCGAGAAGTGAAGGTGTGTAACAGTTCTCCTGTGGTCCTGTCTGTCCTCTGCCAAGAGTGACGGGTGGTTTGTGTGTGAGTGTGTGTGTGCGCGTGTGTGTGTGAAAGAGAGAATGAGAGAGAGAGTGAATGAGTGAGAGCAGTAAAAGGAGAGAGAGAGAGACCTGTCACTATGTGGAGGAGTTGCTGTGAGTGTCTGGTAGCTGCTGGAGTCGACTCAGACTTTGCCCCAACTTTTCTATTCTCTGCCTGAAAGACACAGTGGCTAGTGGCACACACGCCGAAAGGGGAAGAGTGGTTCATGTGAGCACACACCCTCCTGCCTCTCCCACACTTGCCCCACCTCCCCTCCCGCCCCACCTCACTCAGCCTCTCTTTCCCTCCCCTGCTCTTTCTCTCCCCTCTTCCTGCCTCTGCAGTTTGCACTGGAGGCAAAGAAGGTGATCTCTCCCTCCGTCTGGCAGCTTACCTTGCCTCCCTCCTTCCCTACCTCCCTCCCTGTCTCCTCACACACACACACACACCCCACCCCGTCACCCCCCCGCCCATCTCTTCCTCTTTTCATGTTCCTGACAGCAACAGTTTCTGAGAGCCCATCTGGTCTTTTGTTCAGTCCTCACTCCATTTTCAATTCATCCGATTTTCTTCTTCTTGCTCTCCCTCGTGCTCTGTCTTTCTCTCCAGCTGCATGTCCCGGTGTGATCCGGTGCCACCAACTGAAAGAGGTCACATCCATTTCACAGACGCACACACCTCACCTCCAAGTTGTTATAGATCCAAAACACTGATAGAGGACTCTCATTTCTCTGAGTGCAGCATTTGTTTTTACCTGGTTCGATCTCATTAAGCAGAACTGGCTGCATAACTTCATTACAGGAAATGTGTTTAAGATGGAAAAACAAATACCAGTAAAAAAAAAACTTTTCTAAATGTCTAATATAAATTGAAAAGTAAAAAAAAATGTTGCCCATAGAAGTCTTCCAGCTCTGTAATACAGAACTGTGTGTGATGCTATCTGCTCTATCTCAACAACTGGCATTTTAAGCATTTTCCACTACCATCACAATAAACTTGTCAACCTCATTACCTAAGATTTCACCTCACCAGGTGACTGATGGAGTGATCTCAGATTTCTGGAATCTCCCCAGCAACGGCACATCTTGTGTTGTGTTTGCATGCGACTGTCTCACATAAACAGCTGATAAGAATGTGTGACCGCTAATAATTCTGTTACTTTCCTAGCAGCCAAGCATGAAGAGGCTCTGGTGGTCATGGGGACAGTGGTTAAATAAACTGATGTGACCTGTCTATTCAGTTCAACGCTGTAATCGTTGCCCTTATCAGCTTGTGGCACATAAATGGCACAGCCTTCTCAGCTCAGCCTCTCTCAGGTTGGTCCAGTAGCGGCATTTGGGATAATGGGCAAAACTAAAAACAACAAGGAACTTATAACTTGCAGATATAACTAAAGGTAGATTATACATTTGATCCAGAAACTTCCTACAAGCTTTAGCTGCGACAGAGTCAGTCATGTTTCCATGGTACTGAGGAACTTCTTGCTTTGAGATTAAAGCCAATGTCAACATGCAAACACGTTCAGGATGACAAAGCTAACATGCTGATCATGCACAGGTGTAATGTTTACCGTGTTCACCGTAGTTTAGTGTGTCAGCATGCTAATGTTTGCTACTTACAACTAAACATCAACACCTTAGGTACATGGGATTTTTTTTTTTATGATGGGAAGTTTTTGCAAGTATTAAGTTATAATGAACCGGTGATGCCACTAAATGAACATTAACCAGATCACTGACATTATTGCAATTCATCCAGGAAGTCTGTGCGACATTTCCATTTAAACAGAAGTTCACCCAAAACCACAAATGTCAATCTCATGGTGATGCTGGACGGAAAGTAAACATCACTGTGATACATCATCATTGAAAAATGAATGTCTTTTCATGGTAATCCAGTATTTGAGATAGTTCAGTCCGGACCAAAGCAGTGTTTTAAACCAACAGACTGACAAACATATCAGAATACATATGAAAACAGAGAATGACATCACAAGCCAAACATAATCCCCATTGGACTTAATGCTAATAATGACCAATAAATAAACATGCAGGAAAGCAATAAGAGGCAGTCATTGTAAGACAATGCTGAGTTTACTCACAGCTCACCTCCTTCCTTTAGCCTTTACTGACCTCCGGTTCGAAACTAATGAAACCATACCAGTGATTAGAGTGGTAAGCCTGGTGGTTTTACAAGTCAGGCTATAAAAACTAAGAAATTAATGGCCTTACAGTAAATGCAAAGACTAATATTTAATCAAAGAATGATTAGATTTGGTTTGGGAGACATGCAATTCATAATGTTGCTTGCCCATGATTTCTCACTGCTCCAGACAGTCAAGAATGAGAAGTCAATTAAAACACAGTATCAGAATGATTCAGTCCTCTTACGAGATGCAAACCACTTCCTGATTCAGCTGTTGCCGTAGTGATGCTTGTTTACTGTTTCCAAACAAGCACATCTACATATCAGAAAAGTCATGTAGCCTCAGGTCAAATTTGGTTCACAGCTCAGTTTTTTCCTTGTAAAACACGCTGAACTTCTCCCCTGTGCATGACATGTGCCACATTAATAAACATTTTCTGTGCTACGAAGAATAATGCAAATGTGTTTAAATTCAAAGTTTATTGTCCAATCTGATAAGATACAACTGTGAAATTAAACATTGAAACTGAGGCAGATAATGAAAAATTGAGTGTAGGAGACAGAAAGGAACAAAGGGTGACAGAGAGACTCTGAAGACAAATGATTATCCAGCCTGAGTTCGTTTGCCTCTCGGAACAATGTGTGTCCCAGTTTCTCCCTCTGGAGAAACAACATTGACACAAACTGCAAAGACGATCCTCTCCTTTACTGAATAGCTGCGTCAATGTGTAACATTTGCTGTGATTGATAAGTCTCTTTTCAAACTGCTGAATATACACGCTGTCCCATGTAGGCCAGACTGAGTGAGAGATAACATGTCGGTCAACACTCGAGCACGACGGAATGCACAGCGCCCTCAATCACTGTCGGTCTATGGAAGTTCAATAAACTTGTTCACCTTAGTTGAACTCCTCATTTTCAAGAGCTTGTGTGAACGTGAACACGACTGAACTTTCTGATTTAAGTGTGAAACGGCTCTGAACGAAGACGATAAAAAGACAAAAAGCCTATTGGTCTCCGGAGTGACGGTTTAAATAATAACCAAACGGTTAACCACGGTTTCAGGGCCGGGCTATCTTTGCTGACGTTACAGCAGCACGAAAACAACGGACCTGAACAGCTGTACACTGGCCATGACTGAACCCTAAATTAAACACCAGACAGCTGAGTCAGCCAATACGCATGCAGCAAAGGAAAGAGGAAAAAAAAATTTCCATGGTGGTTATTCAGCGAGGACACACACATACACTCGCATGAGACGTCCTTCTGGTTGGGAATCCTAGTGGTAATGGTTGACTAATGGCACCTCCTCAGCATTCCTGTCAGACAACGTCCCTTTTTCCCTCCGACCAGCGCAGTTGCTGGAATGCGACTAGAAGAGATTTCAAGATTTCCATATACGTGCAGAGTGGCCAGATGAAGTGCGCCAATCGCTGTCTAAACACCCGGCGAATATGAACGTTTGAGCAGATGTGCTGTAACAATGAGAGCTACATGGCGCGCAGCTACTGGTGCAGAATATTTTGTGGTGACAAAGGCGGCATTAGGTTTCGCACACAAATTCACGTGATGTGAGGAGCATGTGCGATCCCCTGGGATCTGTGAGACAGATGTTTGCGTCTTCATCTGACAATTCAACTTCTTGTCACTATTTCCTCTTTACTGAAACTACTGAGAGGCAATCTGTGCTGCAGGTCTCCGAGGGTCGTGAGGGAGGTTGTCGGGAGTGCGCCCCCGGTGTGTATCTTTGGCCGAATGGGCGAGCTCTGCCTCGCCCTGCAGAGTCTCGGGCTGAATGAGCTGTCCCGGCGTCATAGGAGCATGACTGGAGTGCTTCAAAAGGCTGGGCTTTGTGCAACGACAACAAAGCAAGGGCCTCGCTTGTGTTTGGGTTCTGGGACGGCAGAGCGGGCGTGTTTGGACAGTGCGTGTCACAGAGTACTGTATAGCCACCTGGAATGTCCTGTGTCATCCCCCAATCCTGCACGGTCGTGCTCTCAGTCAGGGTGGGGACGATAAGCCACAGTAATCTCACAGGTGAAATGTGCGCGAGTGCGGTTTCGTGTATAATTTACATGTGTTTCCTTTCAGAAGTCTCAAACAGGATGCCACAGGTTGTGCTGCAGTGGAAGCTTTTCCAAGAAATGACGTGAAGGTCTAAATGTAGCGTAAGTAAGACAGAAGAAGGAAGTGGAAGTGTGAGGTGGTATTTTTTTGTGTCAGGCTTTACAAGCAAAGACTGCGTCCCAGTTAAAAGATGATTGAATAGAGTGCTGGTAGTAAGGGAAAAAGGGAGACCAGAGGAAATCCTGTCTACAATGGTTGTACAAACTTGAGCGTGAGATAATGTGGACGAGAGCAAGCCTCTCACCAACCCTGTTGATCATTCACAAAGCCTTTTCACACAGGGAAATATGTGTCCCTGTGTGAGTGAGAGACCAGAGAAAGAGACGGGGAGGGACTCCTAAGAGGCAAAAAGGCCTAAAATTGGTCATTATGGGATTATATTACCATCAAATGCATTTTATAATTGGGAAAATTATTCATCATTGATCCTGACTTTTTCATCCAGAGCAAGCTGAAATCCTTTAAAAATCCACTTGATTTCATTTGGATGCAATGTTAAAACATAAATGGTTCCAAGGTTTGATTCAGGTCTGGATGACTGGGAGAGGCTGAAGGGAGGCTTAGGGAAAGGGTGTGTTGCAGACTGAGGGACTACAACCCCACCCCCACCTCCCTTCACCCTGTTTTATTTTTTTGACAATCAAAAGGCACTTTTAGCTGCTTATTGGTCGTGTGGTCCAAACCCCTCCGACATTAACTACAGACATTCGGACCACTTTTGCTATTTGGACCAACGCATTCATCTGACGTATCTGAAGGACATCCAAATATCAGCACAACCGAAGTGCACACTCGCCCACTTTAGTCTCCATGGCAACTGCCTCCATCACTCTGCACCACGCTGTGTGTCCATGAGCCTGACCTACACGGCAGCCCGAGCCCCCGCGCTATCTTCAAGACCCTGTGAGCAGTTCATCAAAACCTCTGTGGGAACAAATCTGATTCCTCCTGTCCGGCGGCTCTCTCATCCAGCTGTTACACATAACAAGATAGCTGGGCAGAGATTGGTGGTTGGCGGTGAGAGAAGCGAATGTCAGACTGTGACAGGAGAGCTGAGGAAATGTCAAAATGTGCTTTTGCTGCAGTTGCAGAGCTGATATTTGGAGAGACAATGTTCAACTTCTCTGCTTAACAGGTTAAGCAGTTGTCAGGCTGATAACAAAAATGGGATATAGCAGGGAGGTCCGGTAAAGTAAGAGGATTTCACCATTCTGACATGCAATGGGCACATGAGAAAAGAAAAGGGACATGTCATCAACAGCAAGAATAGTCTATTATATCATCCATATTAGGCCTGTATCTGTACTACTTTGTAGACTAAGATCTCATTAAGCTTTAAAGCATGGTTGCAAAAGAACATGAGACAACTAATCAACAATCCTTAGAAAGCACACACACGGTTATCGTGATCTCTGAGCATTTTAACACTGT
This sequence comes from Amniataba percoides, assembly GCA_037176925.1. Classification (NCBI taxonomy): domain Eukaryota; kingdom Metazoa; phylum Chordata; class Actinopteri; order Centrarchiformes; family Terapontidae; genus Amniataba; species Amniataba percoides. The sequence continues at coordinate 16,726,743 of JBAJHX010000081.1, read as the reverse complement.
TTTCCTGTAATGGCAAGATCTACATGGTGCACAGCTGCTGGTGCAGAATACATGGTGGTGACAAAGATAACATTAAGTTTCCAAAAACCTTCCAACTGATCCACATATTGAAGGACATGTGATGCCCTGTGATTTATTAGTCAGATGTTTGTGACTTGTTGTTGCAAGTCAGTGTTGCTGGGGAAGATCTGCAGATCTGCCATCTGATCTATGGGTGCTAAAAACACAGGATACACAAGAGATATACACACACACATTTGTTTTCACTTCCTGCCATTTTACTGTTTTTTTTTTCTTTTTTCTTTTTTTAATGCTTTGATGGCACATGTTGGTTTCGCCTTCCTAAGCAGTTGCTTCAATGTCTGCATTTTGTTTGATCTCAGGTTGATCTGCCAAGCTTCTGTATCTCTTCCCAGCAGTTGGCCAACTTGTGCAGACAGATAAATGCTCGCACAGCACAGTGGTCGGATTATGAACGCGGTTCACCAAGCAAAAACACATTTATATTCAATAAGGAGGAGATAACTTGAAGGCGGAGAGGAGAGGATGTCAAATGTGCCGTAAAAACTCAGGTGTAATGTACCAAAGTGAAAGATTTTCACATATACATACATGTATACACATTATATATGCATAGACAGTGCTGTAAAAAAGTATTTGCCCCCTTCCTGATTTCTGTGTTTTTTGCATATTCATCACTTGTAAAGGTTTCAGTTCATCAAACCCATTTCACACACAGAGACAACCCAAGGATATGTAAAATGCAGTTTCTAAATGATGATTTTATTTACTGAGGGGGGAAAAATGCAAACTTATCTGACCCTATGTGAAAAAGTAATTGCCCCCCCTTGTTAAATCACTAAGTAACTGTGACTAACCACAGTTTCGGGAAAGCTGAGTTCGATTTCACAGGCCACACCCAAACCTGACTGCCACCACCTTTGTTGAATCAAGAAATCACTTAAATAGAATCTGTTAGACAAAGCGAAGTAGGCTACAAAATATCAAGAACAAAGGCATCATGAATCATCCATGAGCCAAAGAAATTCAAGAAGAAATGAGAAAAAAAGTGATTTAAATCTATCAGTCTGGAAAAAGTTACAAAGCCATTCTCAAGGCTGTGGTGCTCCAGTGAAGCACTGTCAGAGCCATAATCCACAAATGAAGAAAACTGGGAACAGTGGCAAACCTTCCAGGAGTGGTCGACCAACTAATTTTACTCCAAGAGTGCGACGACGACTCATCCAGGAGGTCACAAGTGAAAACCACTGCTGTCACAAAAGAACACAAAGGCTCGTCTCACATTTGCCAAAAAGCATCTTGATGATCCTCAAGACTTTTGGAGAAACATTCTGTGGACTGATGAGTCAAAAACTGAACTTTTTGGAAGGTGTGCAGCCCGTTACATCTGGTTTAAAAATGGCACAGCATTGATAAAAAGAACATGATGCCAACAGTAAAGCATGGTGGTGGCAGTGTGATGGTCTGGGGCTGCTTTGCTGCCTCAGGACCAGGACAACTTGCTGTGATTGACGGAAAAATGAATTCCGCTGTTTACCAGAAGATCCTGAAGGAGGACGTCCGGCCATCAGTTTGTGCCCTCAAACTCAAGCGCTCTTGGATCATGCAGCAGGACAACAATCCGAAACACACCAGCAAGTCCACCTCTGAATGGCTCAAAAAAACAAAGGTTTTGGAGTGGCCAAGTCAAAGTCTGGATTTAAATCCAATTGAGATGCTGTGGTGTGACCTTAAATGGGCAGTTCATGCTACAAAACCCTTCAAACAATTCTACAAAGAAGAGTGGGCCAAAATTCCTCCACAGCAGTGTGAAAGACTCATCACCAATCATCGCTAACACTTGATTTCAGTTATTGCTGCCAAAGGTGGCACAACTTGCTATTAGATTCAGGGGGCAATTACTTTTTCACATAGGTATGGATTTTTTTTTGTGCCTTAATAAATCGAATCATCATTTAGAAATTGCATCTTGTATTTCCTTGGGTTGTCTCTGTGTGATATTAAAATTGATTTGATGAACTGAAACCTTTGCGAGTGATAAATATGCAAAAAACAGTAATCAGGAAGGGGGGAAATATTTTTTCACAGCACTATGTATGCACACACCATCATGTTCAAGAGACAAACATAAAAAGTGTACTCATCCCTAACTCTTTTCCCCATTGTTGTATGGTCATTATCGCCCAGGCTTAAATGTTAAAGGGCTCTGTTTTTATCCTCTCCACTCTTTTTATTTGAGTGTACCCTCCGTCTCCGTGGTAACCATCACTGTGGAGGGTGCATGTGTGTCTGCAAATGGCTTGCAGAACAGTGGGCATACTGTAGGAAACAGCTGGGCTGTGCCAATTGCCTGTATACACACCACCAACCCCTCAACGTCCCCTGCCTGTAAGTCTCCCTCCTCGACGCAGAATGCACACATCTCTATCTGATACCACAGCAACCACTGAACAAAACGTCCTCACTCCACACTGAAAAGTGGTTGAGTATGTGAGGAATTGCAGTAGAAGCAGATTAGTAGCGAAAGGGCAGTTATTGGAGTTACTATGAGACAGAGATTTTCACTGCAACCTGGGCTGCAATTGCATTGAATATTAATGCGGTCCCTGTATCCGCACCCCACTGCTACCTGTATAATCCACAACTCACTTGAAGTCATTGCACTATGAGCCAAAAAATATAAAAAAGTCATTTTTGTAAATCAGTTAATGCAGCACATAAAAAAGAACCATGGGTTGAGAGTATCCTAAAAGCAGGGTCTTTGCCTCGTCAACCTGCATTAACTTAACATATTCATGCTGTAGAAACTTATTGCCACAGGAGCAGTCTGTGGTGTGTAAAATGAAAATCTAAGGCAGAGACGAGAGAAAGTCTGGGATCAAAACTTTCCCTGTTTCAGCAACCTCTTCTTTCATCTCAAAATAAACAGTACCAAACCGTGCTTAGGCATATCTTGGATAAGCTCTGCCTGTCTGGCGCTGATACATATGTAAACAGCTGTTCTGCCCACGCTTACAGCTAAGATAAACATCTGCCAGCAGAGGCTGACCTGTATACTCAACCCAGCAAATTATCTTAATTGGCTTCTATGAAATAATTATTATGCAATCTCTTTAGATTCTAATTAAATGGGAACACACACACACTCTCTCACACACACACATACACACACATACACACACACCCACACACACACACACACACACACACACACACACACACACACACACATCTGCCGTTTCCCTGGTAGCTGTGCAATATCATGAGGGTGGGGAGAAACATGTTTCAATGAAGCACAAAGACATTTCAAAGTTGAACAATGTGTTTTATTGGGATATAAGGAAACCAAATTTTGTATACACATGGACTTGGAAGCTTACTTGTCAAGGATGTCACAACTTTTGTTTTCAATAAGTTAAGGTTTTGTAACAGCAGGAAATGGTTAATGTGGTTTTAGCCATGGTGGAAACTGCGCTGCCACTGATGTTCGGTAATAAATATTATTTGACAAATGAAAACAGAGGCGGATTTAACAGAGCCATTTGCAAGTGTGTTAATAGTGACAGATAAGACTGGTGATTGAGAATTGAACATAATCACTTTCATATATATATACACAACACTGGTGTGATAGAACAACAAATTCTCTTACAGAATGTGGGATGAACCCTGCTATACAACCCTGCGTCTTGGCAATGTTTACCACTACCACTGCAGCAGAAGCCCAGTTTTACTCCTCCATAAGAAAACCTGGTGATTATCTGTCAGAAGCAAGCCACAAACAGATCTTAATACTATACACAAGCATGAACTGAAATCAACTTTTTAAGGGATCTCTGCTTGTAAAAGCACCAGACGGGCTTTGTCGTGGAGGTGTTTCTTGCTTCGTCTTCCCCAAAATCGCTTACGTACAGCGACCTCACTTTGTTGTTGTTCAGGCGAGGGCCATGCGCTGCGGTTGTTCTAGGTTGGCGCGGAATTTGTCTAGAAATCGTGAAGCTAATTCGTCATCCACCAGTCGTCCGTCGCTGGACAGCGTGACCGTCATCAGCTGCCGGGTGCGCAGGGTCTGGTCTTCCTCGCACAGCTGCAGCTCGGCCCTGGAGGTCCCGACGGCAAGGATGCACGCCTGGGGAGGGTTGATGACGGCACTGAAGCCACTGATACCGAACATCCCTAGGTTAGATATACTGCCAATAAGAGTAGGAGAGGGACACACACATATTACACCGTTAGTCAGGCTCAGAAGGGGGGAAAATGCATAAAAATTAACTAAGCAGACATAATGGTGGTTCTAAAACCAGCTCCTTGATGCGAAAAAGAACATTACCTCTTAGATTGAGTGAACAAAAAATGAGCCGCTGAATTAAGAATATAAATATAATTAGCTGTGAACGTCTTATTTTACAAAGAACACCGATCAGTTCAGATTAATACAGCAGCAGCAGCCTGCAAATCTCTCCCTAAATGTTGTGTATGGTGAGCAAGATTGACCCGAGGGCAGTTTGCTGTTTGCCTTAATGAGAATTGTAGCTCAGGGGGATGGAAAAACGAATAGAGGAAGGGCGTACACATATATCCTCAGGAGGACAAAGAGGGCTGCATCTCCATAGGAATTCATCGCTCCTGCCTGACACAGAAACCCCATTTATGTCCAAATGACACCATTAATTCTAATGAGTCGAAAAGCCTCCCTACCACTTTCCTGCAATTGATGGCACCGTAACTGATGGTACTTGTCGCCCAAGACCACATTCAGCTCAGGCCCATATGAAATGTAGAATATGCATAATGTATTGACTATCTGTGAAACCGGATTTAAGTCATAATAGCGGAAATTTATGATGACTATCTTATTGCTGAGCCACAAAGGAAATTGTGAGCTGGAATTAGGTGTTAGAGATGACAGAGCCACTGTTCCCACACATAAAAATATCAGTTTATTGAATTGAGAAAATTGATAGAGTTAAACAAAAAACTGAAGAAAATAATAGAACTTTTCAGGATATCATGACTTTCTATATGGCTCTCCTTCGCCCACAAAGATGAAGTATGTCTCAGGCTTACCTGAAGGAGCCTCCCTGGTACTCCTCAGGTAGAAGTTTCCCATCTCGTGCCTTCTGGGCCAGTGCCTATGGAAACATGAAATGAATTAAGCTTAATGTCAGAGAAGAACAGGTGCAGGTGGGTTATTAGACAGGATACAAAGAGTGATAAACAAATGTGCACATGCTACGTGACATAGCTCCTGATTTGTTCATATGAATGAAGGCACGAGCACGTATGGTACTGACTAAATGCCGTTGAGTTCTAAATACTGAACATGTGTACTAAAATTTCATGGCAATCCATCTAATCAGTGTACTTGACATTTTGCACAAAAGAACTAATTTCAATCTCACTGTCACATCCGAGGAGAAGTCAGTTGGAACCAAAGTGGTGGGGCAACCAATTAATGTGGGTTAATTATCCATCAATGCCATCTCTAGACACATGCCTCTAACCAAAACAGACATGTTTTCCTAACATTACATGCCTCTAAATATTCAAAAGAATGCTGGGATATTTCACAAGTTCACTGACTGGCTACCAAACCTGCTTTATATGATCAACTAGCCACAACAGACTTCTATTTTAGACTAACTTTTCTTCTGCAGTTCTCCTGAAGCGTCAGAAAACCTTTCAGTCTCAGTTTTGTACCATACAGACCTTTTGGTGAAAGGCCATGGGGGTCAATTTTCAAATATCATGTTCCAGAAAATCATTAAATGTCCAATACCAAGCACCGACACAAAATGGAAACTATCAGACGTTGCATTGCTTAAATGAAGAAGGGGAATTGACAACACCCAGAAGAGAAGATGAGACATCTGGCGAAGAAAACTAGCACATCGCCGTGACCAGGTTCTGTGAATTCATGTCCTATCGGAGCATGAATGAGAGTGACAACCTTGGAAAAAAAACACAAAGGCTGTCAATTAGGAACAAAGTAAGTTGATGGTATCACCCTGGTGTGAGAATGATCCACTAGACTTTCACGAAGAAGCAGTCTCATCATTATCTGAACACACACAGCTGTACCACAGATCAGGTACGAGCCTTTGAATCTGTACAGGCCATATTATACTGCTGACCTGTCTGACATAACAAGCTACTATTGAAAAGCTTTCTTTTTCAAAGCTATTTTTCTCAGGTTGAGACTGCTGGATGGCCACCATGTCTTTATTCGACACGAACTTTATTCAAATGGAAATGCACTTAAAGGTTAATGCAGGGACAAAACCGCAGAACACAGAGAGTCGAGAATGACTCACAAGAGCGCGAGACACAGTGGGATATGGTGGGCACATTTGAGATAAGAGCTCCAAGTACAAAAACAGCCTGATGTTCCACTCCATCACATCAACAGCCAGCAGCGACCTCACTATGCTTCATTCTAACCACATGTTGATTTTAATTTGAGGCCAATAAGGACTTGCAAATGGAGATTTAACTCAAGGCAGGAGCATAACTAAACTGAAGAGCAGTGGGGGGGCAAGGCACATTTTCAGGACTTAAGCAGTCTGAAATGTTTTGGTGCCTGTGTTTTACTGCTGTGTGTGTGTGCATGTGCACTAGAAATGCAGTGTTTTCATGCAGTGATTTAATTGCTAAAACATGAAAAAAAGGAAGAACACTAATTATCTATTTTAAATATCACCAAACCTCTAAATTTCATCTGTAGTCCAACTTACTCATACACAATTCAACAGCTTGAAGAAAGCTTGATACAAACAAGACACTTTTCCATAAGTAAAAAACACACCTACACTTACTAAACAACATGTACAAGAATGTTTTAGGCAATACATTTTCACAAAATGACTTGAAAATTCACAGACTCACAGCCTAACCTGCTGCTGGACTGCTGAACAACGACAAAAGCAGCAGCTGTTACTGGTAATTTACATTTATAATAGAGAGAATAAATAATATATGTTCCATACCTGCAATCCTGGCTCTAAATAATCCTGTACATCACAAATACAACCAACACCATCCATCAACATTTACCCAGGACACTTAATATAATACAATACCTATTTAACTGGATAGTGGAACTGTTTTCTAGCTACAGTGAAAACACTTTTGCCAAAGAGATAGCAACTTCATCAAATATTGAATATAGTAACAAAGGTTAACCACATCCAAGGAAGAAGGCAGTTTTGACAGAGTAAAGAGAGATTATACAAAACAAGGTGATTATTACAGTATGCTTATAAAACATTCATTGCTGTGTGTATTTATTCAGCTAAAATTGCTCACACTCTGTACGTCATGCTGGGAGAGGTTTGTGTTTCATAATGTGTTGCATGCATTTCATTTGTATTAGACCATTAGACCAGCCGTCAAATGTCTCATCGTGTGTTCGGCTGTGCTTAAAACAGTTCATTTTAACAGAATAATGCACCTTACAAGAGTTAATAAAAAAAAAACCAAACAGATGTCTATTGTAAATTGTAAAGGTGTGCCGAATTGTAATCAGATATTTCATGAACACAACACAACTGCATGCTGAAGAAACACATTATTTCCACATTATTATTTCACATTATTATAGACGAAATCATCACCATATTCACAGCTTGTTTTCTACACAGTATCGCATCAGTGAGCTAAGATGTCTGTCCAGACAAACAGACAACACCTTGTGGGCTGAAGCAATCTATTGCAAGATCTCTGCAAGGTTTTCCGCTATTACGACATATTTGTAAATGCTGGAAACTCAGTGAAAGTATGTCCAAAACCTAATTACGCAACCACTCACTCCCTCAAAAACTCTCACAGACATACTGTGTGTCCTCCTGCTGCACGTATTCTCACCGCTGCCAAGTTGAAATTGGTACTGTAACTACTACAAATAATATCGTAGTAAACTTAACCCACTGTCACTGTAACTATTTTTACAGCTGCTTCTGTCACTGCTACTATTACTGCTGTGGAGACAGAAATGTGCTGTCAGGCTAACAGTGTGTTATTAGGTTAAAAAGCAGTGCTACAGTTCGGCAACACTTCTGTGTTTGTAGCTGTTGGATCAGGCATCATATTGTCACTAACACACGACAGGCATGAGTGTGGCTGCTGAGCATTTGAGAATATTACACCAGATCACTGCTGGTGAGAGACATTATGTTCATTTTGTGTGTTTGGGAATAAATGCCCGTCCCCAGCTGCTGCATGTGAGCCGGAGGAAGAGGCAGCCATTGTTGCTTTGTTCTCCATCTGCGGCCAGTGACAGCTGAGACCGGTGGCTGCACAAGCCAAAAATCAAACTATTCCAAATAAAATCAATTATCTACAGAACTACCCAGTTGATATGTCAACTCTTTTTACTCGCCCTGAGCTGATGGACATCAGGGAAAAAAGACTTTGTATGCAGTAAAGTTCCAGTTAAAAG
>JBAJHX010000081.1:16683671-16700974 GCA_037176925.1 Amniataba percoides | reverse complement strand
ATGCGAGAAAAATATCTGCTCAGGTTTTGGCCTACATATCGCATGAAGGGCCTGATCAATGTTTAATGGGAAAGAACGTGAGATAGGGAAATGTGGAGTGTCTGGTGGAAAGCGAGATCTTTGCCTTTCCTTAGAGTCCCGGTAGATTTGCTCTGGTCCACCACATGGGAGAACTGGAATATATTTGCATCTGTTTAGCAATGAAAGAGGATGGCAATTAGGAGCTACTGGTTCAGTTCTGCCATGCTAATCTTTCCATTTTGAGCTCCACCTGTTTGTGCAATGGGCGTCCAATGGTAACATACGTTTGGACAGAGAGCAGAAGACAAACTACTGTTGTAGGTTGTATAGCTGAGTTGTAAAGGAAATGCTTGTTAGAAATCACAAGTTTTATGGTGAAGTTAAAGAATCTCTTGGTTACAATTTAGCCCCCAGTACTTGCTAATTTCTAGCCTTTAACACTGGTAGTAAATCTCTTTCACACTGAGAGTCGGTACAGCGTCATTGAGTCATCTTCATGACATATATGTCTGTGTGTTGAGATGCGAGGAGGAGAGGAGGTGTTTAAGATAAAGGTCAAAGGTTATCCAGATCTGACATCTGCTCACATTTCTATCTTCCGGCAGCTGTAAGAGGAAGCATCAACTGAGCCTTTAGCAAAGAGTCGGGAAAACAGGGACAGGACTTTGACAAAGACAAAAAAAAAGTATCTTGCAAAAACCTAAAATCAATATGAAATGAAGTTGAAAAAAAAAGACAAAATGCTATTTTTAAAGAAAAGAGATGCATGAGAAGGAAAAAGGAAGAACAGGGTGGGCAGGGAATAGTAGATGGGGATGGGTGAGGGGAAGGTTGAAAGAGCAGAGGGAGTATTGACGTCGGAAGCCCCTGAGAGCAAGCAGCAGTGGAGTCGAGATTGGATTTGTATGAGGTTTTAACGCTGTATGACCCCGGGGGTTAGGTGTGATGTGCAATATTAAAGATTAAACAGGCGACCCCGAGCCTTTTTCACCTCTGCTCTATCAGAAAGGCCGTGGCCACAACAACAAAAAAAGATACTTAAACTACACAGGTAAAAAGGGCAATGCCAGGGCAATGTTAAAATATATTACCTGGATATATAAAATAAAATCTAAATAAGATGCTGACACTGTTTCCATATCTCGAAGGAATCACATTATGTGGAGAAAAAAAAACACGCTTCTTTTACAATTCCAGAGAACTGGTGTTTTTCTGTTCTAATTCAAGCAAGAGAATTGTGATTTTCCACACAACAGAAAACACTTCTTCAAAAGAGCATTCCTCTGTGGAGTAATTAATCACATTCCCATCACACAAAGTAAATGCTTTTTGTAAAGCTCCCTGAAAATCCCACGATGAATTCGGAGTTATAAAGTAGCATCCCGGATGTGTTTTTTCTTGTTGCTGAGAATTTATCGCTCCCCCTTTCCCTTTCTCGCTTACACTCGCATGTACATATCCCACCCCAAGTCACAGAGGCACATGGCAACAGAGCAGAGTGGCCAATCAGAATTCAGCGTGCTGCCTCCTGATAAATGAGAGTGCGGCTGAGGCGCCTGGCTGAGCAGAGTTGCTAAGCAGTGATGAATAGTGACTGCTGTGCTTCCTTGAGCCAATTAGCCACCAGAGGCCCTCAGGTGCTCCGGTGCTCAGGCCTCTCTAGTTCGCAGGGCGATGTGATGTCATCGAGTACATTATTAGTGCTACTGCTGGTCCTTTGGTGAGGAAAAAAAGAAATGATTTTTGACATACGCTATGTGTGATGCTGAGTGAACTGGATTTTGACTGACCTGCTAAAACTCCTTCAGCAGTAGTTTTTAGCAGATAAGTTGGAAGAAATTGATCAGAACAGTCTGGTAGTGAAAGCTGTCAAAGACATGTGTCACGTGTTTCATTTACCTTCCTTCTTCAGCCATTTGACAATGTTTCCCTCCTCCATGGTTGGAGATAAAGCGGGCATTTGCACTTTGAGTGCGCTGACACCTACAGGACAGAAAGAGAAGAAGATGTATTTATAATACAGAAACTGCTTGGCTTAAAACAAAAAAACAAAACAAAAAAAAAAATTTGGAACCTCACTTCAGCCAGGTTCTTCAACATCAGTATCAAAATAAATTAAGTAAAAGATCTGGAAGTAGCTGTATCTGGCTGCAACGATTCTCCAGAGCCTGCAATATGCACACACACTGCAGTCACAGAAAGAGACACTGCCACTGTGACAGAAAACCCCTGGCAGGTCACTGGTGTAATTGTGATCTTGGCTGACACTGCAGCAAAGGCTCCGGAGGCACTCGCACATTTGCAGGTCTTTGAGATACCATCAGAGTCCCACTCTGTCACCAGCTGCAGTCACTCTGAAGGCCAAGGTTCAACTGGCTCATGGCACTGTGTTGGACACAATATTGTGTCTACCAGGGAAAAGCACAGCAGCAGCAGAGTCACCGCTTTACAACAAACACCCTGCAGCGCTACAGAGAAAAGAACAGTGGATCTTATTGCTTTAACATGGCTCCACTCAAAGGGGATGCCTCTTTGTTTTGTTTTGGTGTTTTCTATATGCTCAGTCAACTGCTCGCATATCAGCAGACACTCATGATGTTTAGAAAGAGAGAGTGATATGGACACAAAGACACAGAAACAGACAGATCATGTCCTTGAGATAAAATGCCGCTTACAGAGGTTTCTTAAAATATTCAACACAAAGAACAATCACAATTACAATCACTGGAATCAACATAACATCAAAAGCAATTTTGACTTTACATGTCTCCCAACTTAACAGTGCAAATTATTATTCATCCAATATAAATACACAAAGAATAAAATATATTCTGAAATATAGTCATTCCAGTTAAGTAATTCTGACCCATTATTATAAATAAAACAAAGATTCTGATCCTCAAATTAAGCATTTTAGCAGCCATGTATGCTTTACCTCACGTCAATAAAACCATCATTCCTTAAAAGTGTCTCTGGCCATGTTGTGTGCTGCTGCCATCTGGTGGACACTTGACAATGGCAGCACTGAAGTGAAGTAGATGAGAATATTCCAGGAGCATTGTTTTTTCACATTTTACTTCAGGTTTCAAATAATTCTATAATTTCATAAGAATGCAAATGTTCAATACGTGTTTGGTTGTATAAACAATCTCTTTTATTCTTTTCTCGTAAACAAATTAATAAATAAATATTAAGTATTTATATTTAATTTATGAGTATCAATTCATATCATTCAGACTTAGTGTGTGTGTATAACATGTAATCACAGAAGTGTTCTGCTTTAACAAGCAACAGACCGATTTTCCTGCCAACATTCATGTCATAGTGAGTAAATCACAGGCGTAATTAACATGAAAGATGGCTGCTTGCCATTTAGATGTGCCATTTTCAGTCACACGCTTGCTTACTGGTATAGTCTGGAATGAAGTCTCCATTGATGAGTTTCACTTGTGGTTTCCCTGCTGTCACACCTCAAACTGTTGACAGATTTGTCAACTGATTAGATCTGTGACCGTATAAACCAGTCCAGCATTTATAAATGAATGACGCATGTTAAAAGACAACCTATAAAACACTGACATGGCTCTCCATTCTTAACACTCCCCTTCATATCACCCTTTAGTTTTTTCTAACAATTGATCACTTCTGCCCTGACCTCCTTCCCTGATGTGAACTAATCCTCTTTCTACAAACCCAAATTCCAGTGAAGTTGGGACATTGTGTAAAACGTAAAGAAAAGCAGAAAACAATCATTTACAAGTCCTTTTCAACCTATATCTAATTGAATACACTACAAAGACAAGATATTTCATGTTCAAACTGATAAACTTTATTGTTTTTTTTTCCAAATATTCACACATTTCACACACTGCAACACGTTCCAAAAGAGCTGATAGTGGGGCAACAAAAGACTGGGAAAGTTGAGGAGTGCTCAAAAAACACCTGTTTGAAACGATCCACAGGTGAACAGGCTGATTGGAAACAGGTGGGTGTCATGATTGAGTATAAAAGGAGCATCCCCGAAAGGCTCAGTTGTTCACAAGCAAGGATGGGGTGAGGGTCAAGACTTTGTGAACAACTGCGTGAGCAAATAGTCCAGTTTAAGAATGTTTCTCAATGTACAATTGCAAAGGATTTAGAGATTTCATCATCTACAGTCTGTAACATCATCAAAAGATTCAGAGAATCTACGATACTTCGGACGGCACTTCATTAAAAACCAGCGACATTGTGTAAAGGATATTGCCATGTGGGCTCAGAAACCCTTCAGAAAATCATTGTCAGTTAACTCAGTTTGTCGCTACATGTCCAAATGCAAGTTAAAACTCTAATATGCAAAGTGAAAGCCACATATCAACAAAACCCAGAAACGCTGCCAGCGTCTCTGGGCCTGAGCTCATCTGAGATCTTCTGATGCAAAGTGGAAAAGTCTGCTTTGGTCTGACGAGTCCACATTTGTTTTTGGAAATCATGGCTATTGTGTCCTCTGGGCCAAAGAGGAAAAGGACCATCTGGAATGCAAAGTTCAAAAGCCAGCATCTGTGATGATATGGGGGTGTGTTAGTGCCTGTGAAGGCACCATTAATGCAGAAAGGTACATACAGGTTTTGGTATGCTGCGAAACATCTTTTTCCCTGCTTATTTCAGCAAGGCAATGCCAAGCCACATTCTGCACGTGTCCCTACAGCGTGGCTTCCTAGTAAATGAGTACAAGTACTAGACTGGCCTGCCAGCAGTCCAGACCTGTGTGTGACACATGAAGTGCAAAATACGACAATGGAGACCACAGACTGTTGAGCAACTGAAGCTGTACATCAAGCAAGAATGGGAAAGAATTCCACCCACAAAACTTCAACAACTAGTGTCCTCAGTTCCCAAACGCTTATTGAGTGTTGTTAAAAGGAACGGTGATTTAACAGTGGTAAACATGTCTCTGTGCCAGCTCTTTTGGGACGTGTTGGGTGCTGGTGCTGCTTTATTTGGAAGTGTCAATCTGTCGGTGCTGTTTGTTATAATTATCATTATTATTCACAATATTATCAAGATATAATTCATACCTGGCATCACTGCATTGGCTTGAAATTAATCTCCTTGTCCATTTGAAAATTTTACTACTGACCCTCAAGGTTTTACATGACTGGGCCCATAATTACATCAAGGATCTATTAAGCCCTCTCAGATCAGCTGAGAGATGATTTCTGGACGTCCCTAAAGATTATCAGGCTTTTTCAATACACTCCTCCAAACTCTGGGAAGACTTCCCTACTTAGACAAGGTCAGCTAAATCTGTCATAGCTGCTTTTAAATCTCCTCTTAAAACTCACTCTTAAGGAAAATCTTTCCTGTTTGCACTTTAGTTTTACTTATTTGTATTCATTTGAATTGTGAGCATTGTTTTTTTTTTGTTGTTGTTGTTGTTTTTTTGTTGTTGCATTTAATCTTTCCATGAGGCAAGCAAATCTTGTTATCACCATTATTATTGTTACACCTCAGTCTGACTGTGTCCACTTAATAACATCCTTCACACAGTTTGTTTAATCAACACACACAGCCTGGTTGCCAGTTAAGCACAGACAACAACAGATGGGATGCTCTGTCTCAAACGTCAATCATATAACAATACAAAACAATCTTATTAGCCTGGCTATGTCAATTGCAACACACAGTGTGAGATGTGACAGCAAGAAAAGCACAGTTGTAACTATTAAAATGAGTTGAGCTGCTCTGGTTTCAAGGTGCAGGTGTTGTGCACGCTGACAGTAACATCACATCTAATGTGACCGTAACACCTGAGCTTTGACACGAAACGAGCCCAGGTGTCACCTCTTCATCACCAGGTGCTCTTCACTAATCACGATGTCTCTTTCTCGAGGCCGAGCAGCACCTTCACTGTTCAGGCTGGAGAGGAGACACGCAAGTCTCTCGTTTGGCAACACTGCAATTAGTTATCATGTCGTGAGGGGGGGAAATAAGCGTCAAAGTCAACTAATTTCACGATTAACAGGAGAGGAAACGATGACAGAAAATGTCAGCGGCTGCCGGCGGAGCAAGGACAAACTCGTATCAAAGTGTCAACACTCACCGAGGAACCACGGAGACTGAAAGAAATGTCGGACATGCTCCTGCCACGGCTGAGAGGCCCGCAAACATTTATTGAAATTAGACAGTCTGAGACCGTATAAAATCCCCTGACGACCCAGGCGCAAGGAGGCCGCCATGTTGTCGTCCTCCTTCGGTGAGGAGTGTCCGTGACAGTGCCTGACGGTAAAACATTTAGAAAGCGTGATTTAAATTAATTAATCGATCTTGTGATAATATATTGATTGTGAAGAAAATAAAAAGTATGCAGATATTCTTGAGCTATCTGCCGTGCATGGAAAGCGTATGATTGATATATTTTGGCATAAACAAGCAGGCTAAGAAGAGATAGCTCTGTTGGGTCCTTTGAAGTCTTGTTCTGCAGCCTTAAATGGTAAAAACAAATCTATCGCTCAGTGATTGACTGCCCTCTGCTGGGAGCAATGTCTGTAAAAGTAATTTAAAACTTGTAAAAATGTGTCCTGTAATGCACTAAACAAGTTTTATGACTGATCACGTGTTGCTGTTGTAGTAGTCGTAGTTGTTGCTTGAATATGAAAACCCACTTGACAATAAACCTCTCACCTCTCTCTCTTTCTGTATGAGTGTGTGCATGTGTGTGGGGGGGGGGGGGAAGTTTTAGGTAGCTTCTAATGAACAATGAAACAAAGGAAATTTTAGGATCAGTGTGTGTAAATGTATTATGTTGCACACATTTATATTACATCTATGTGTTCAGTCCATGTGAATATAGGATTATGAAAATATGTAAGAATAAATAAATATGATTTCTATTAATGAGAACATGCCCAAAACCAATTTTTACAAATAAGTTGCTGTTTATCATATTTGAAAAAAATAAGATTCCAGTCAAGATGGTAATTTAAAGTGATGTGACTTAAATTTTATAGCATATATATATTTGAAATGTTTTTTTTTTTTTTTATGTTGTGTTCGTGTGTGCACAAAATGGAAACAATGGGTGAAAAACTGGGTGAATTAATGCTCAAAAATAAATGCGGAAACAAACATTCATAGAAAGTCCCAAAATCTGAGCAGGAAACTGTCTTCAGAGCAAGCTGGCGTATTAAGATATCGCTGCACCATCATGAATACTTCCTCGTGTTTCTGTCTCATCAAAAATGTAGAAAAGACCTGGTCGTAAATAACTCTTCATTATGCAATGTTTATGTGAACACAATGAATCCCGGGTTTGTTGTGGTTTCTTAACTCCTAAACTGCTGATTCATCACCACTGCATTTTAACTTTGGGAATTCATATTACCTTTTTATAATACATTAAATCACATGTTTGTTTCTTTTTTTTAAGATTATAAAGTAGTACTTAAGTACTTCGAACAGCCTACCCTCCCCACCAAAAAAAAGAAAAAAAGAAAGTAAAGCTGCATTAATGATGCACTTCTAATCTGTCCAGCTCACAGTTTGGGCTGAATGCCTCACAGGTCCATTTGAGTGTGAAGAGAAAACGATAAGGGGGCCTGATAAGCTGGAGCTGTGTATCTGCCGAGAGAACACAATAGCCCCAGTAAGAACGGCAAGGGACACAAAATCCCAGCTGGCTGTCTTTATGCCCGTGCTCAGGCTATCTTTCATCGCTTCCCTGTTCTTCCTCCAGCATCTATCTGATTGAATTAATGCTCTCCCTTTTTAAATAATAAAATAGCCCTCGCATGGCTCATTCAAATGTGAAAATAATTTTCTGACAATAAGAGATAAAGGCACTTGTGGACAGATATTGCACATTGTTTTTGGCAGAACAAAAGCAGCCATTGTTTCATCTGTGCAGCTTTGTGTAAGGCGCGGTGCAGGAGGCATAATAGATCCTACCTGTGCATACGTCTGCCTAGACAGTTGTCTGCACCGCTCTTATCACAATGCTCGATGGACAACGAAACCATCAATCATTGCCAAAGTGAGTCACATGGATTAAATATCTCTTCTCAGCAGCGTTGTGAGTTTATGTTCTTTCCCAGATCTATTACAACCAGTTTGGGTGCATGTTTGCCTCCGTGCCATCAGTGTCTGTGACCTACAGTGAGGTTTTGTAACTACTTGTTGCGCAGGTTCAACGGTGCTTTCCCGAATTTCAGAGAACAATGCGTCGTCTTCGCTCGCTTACTGTCTATTCTCAAGAAACATCGGAGTCACAGGCCCCTGTGAATCACACACATGGCTGCTCCCATGTTCCCCCCTGCACATGTAAAAGCCTGCTGACACCTGATTTGAATCGGATGTCAGCGGCCTCTGTGGGGCCTCGAACACTGAGGGTGTATGTAAAGGCTGCGTTTGCATCGACACGGCAGCGGTCTGTTAGGAAAATCAAGCTCCCGGCTATTTGTGATGCAGAGGTTGTATCTAGTCTGGACGATTTGCCTAACTGTTCGTTCAATCTTCGCTCGGTTACATCGAACATCACTTTTGCACAGCAGCTGCCACATTATTCAAAAGTCAGACCAAGGCTGCACTTTTTGACTCTTTTGTGGCATATTAATGTTCATGAACCATCCACAAAGTCTCATAATGGCTAAACTATACTTTAAACAGCTGGACTTTGCTTTACAGCTGTCAAACACATCAGATCTCCTCCGTTTTTAAACATATGCAACTTTTATTTAAGTGGTGCACTTATCGAGGGTATGTTTGATTTCGTGTACATTTCAAAGTTTTAAAGCACACACGAGTGAGTTTGACTGTGCCCTCGAGAGACTGCACTGATTTTGCTCCATGTGAATAAAGCACCAACACAGACTCTGAACAAAGGAATATGATGGAAAAGCACTTCAGTTTGGATTGCGTTGCTTGCTTGTTTCATGTAATACAACAATATGGCAATCAGTAGCTATTATCTCAAGCCAATCAGTCACTGGTTACATCGTTTCTCCGCACCCAATTTTCTTTATTTCATCCAGTGGTTGATGGAAAACAAAATTATTGCAAACTCCTCTAATCAGAGGTGGCTTCCTGCCACCAGGAAGAACCGCTCTGTTAATCTTTCAGAAACTCCATCAGGTCTGATTCCAGAAGATTGATGTCGAGCTACTGATGGTGACATGTGGTGTCATTTCCTTCCGCTCGCGTCGTGACAGCGGCGGTCACTGACACTGATGTGAGTGAAAACTGAAACACACTGAAAGGGAGGCAGCGGTGCAAATTGTGAAGCCGTCAGGAAAGATAATGACAGAACGCCGTGTCCATCAACGCCACGCTATGTAAAGGAGGGTTACAAAAGGCAGATAAATCAGAGCAGAGATTAGACACAGATTTGCTTGGACAAAGAAAGGAGCCTTTTATGGACACTGCTTTTATCTCGTTGGCCAACGAGGCGCAGCCATTTACTCAGCACCAGTGTGGCAGCTATGGCACGCACCGGCGAACAATTGACCGTGTGGCATTTCACACCGGCGTGATAAAACAGAAAGGACCTGCGTTTTCTCCAAGTTTCAGAGTCAGACTTCGGTGGGAACAAAGCTAACCGCTCTGAATGCAAGTCAGACTCTTTGGACAAGTCTGTGCAAGAAGAGCCGGCATTTCCGCTTCTCTCTGACTCATGACGATTAAAATGTACGGGTGCTGCAAGGCCACCCAAACTGTACACATGCAACTGCCGAAAGATCATAAATTACAAACTGCAACAAACTTTATTTGTGTTAAACATCAACAAATCAACAAACATTTATACACTTTCTTTACAGCTCACTGAATGCAAAGAGTGAAATGAACAAAACAAGATCCATCGTGCCCTCATTTCAATGTAAATATTCATAGTTTTGTCTTGTTTATGCATTCTTGTACTTCATTGCCGCGGTGCCTGTATGGGATGTTGTCTTATTATCATTTAATGTTTTGTTTTTCTTACAGTGATCAAACATCCTTCCCAAAGGACACTTCACAGTATAAAGTGTCAAGACGTGGAACTTAAATGTGTTTGCCACGTGTTTCCAATGCTATCAACATGTGCTCCTTCGGGAGTGGCAGATAAAATATATATATATATATAAAAAACAATCAAATAAAAAAAGCAAAACAGGATTCACATGTTTCTCTGCTGGCGTTTGGCAGTTTTCTTTGGCGACATTTCTTGTGAGGTTTGACTGTTGTCATGCTGGCATAGTGAGTAAGTTTCTTGATAAGGCACAGTAAAGAGGAAATATCAGAGCAGTGTCACAACAAAGGGATGAATCTAAACAAGTAACGAGGCAAACCTATTATCAACAACGTGTAAACACTTCAAACAAATATTTATCAAAAACAGTCAATGAAAACTACAGTAAAACATCACATTTGCAAACAACATCAAAGAAAACATAAATTAATGAAATTGTCACTTCTCTGACTCCCTCCATCCTCTTGCATTCCTTCCAAACTTGTAAACCAGCCGCCGTCCGTCTACTCGTTCAAGGATTTCTCTTTTGTAGTAATATCTGCAACAGAAGACAGGAAAACTGACTGGTGAACTCAGTTCAGTTGAATTTGCTGCAAATGATGTTGCTGCATCTGAAATGATCTATACTATGTCAACATTCAGTGCAATGGAATCTGATTTAAAAATTTGAGGCTTTTTTTCCTCTTTTAGAACTTGTGTGTAAAATAAAAAGTCTCTGAATCAGATTCATTCAAACTGTAACTCTATAAACTGTTACTGTGTGATATGAACAGAGGTGTTTTTGTAGAGTCTGGTGAATTGAAATACTGTTTGTGTGTCCAAATATCATGTTTATTTAAAGTCGATCACACACACGCTGTCCTGGTAGAGTTTATCAAGTGCACACTAAATCCATAAAAATAGTCCTAAAGTTTGAGTGAAAGCAAAAATACCCAGCTGTTTTAATAATATATAAATATAGACTCTTCAGCAGAATGAATGGAGACTCAGGCTCTTTCAAATCTGAAAGTATTGACAGAAGGACTAACACATTGGCCTTGCATAGAAAATCTTGACAATAATGAAAGTATAGAGCTTGTCAGCCTTTCATAATTGTTTGTCTTCCACCACAACATTAGGATGTGTGTGTTTCCCCAAATCAATAGGAGTAAATCTGAAATAATTCATTATAATGCATTATAAAGCAAACACATTGGGTTGATATGATTTATTGCCATTATGTGTGTTTAATCTAGTACGTAATGATGTAAGTGTTGGGAAACAGCTACAAATTACTCTTGGCTTAAATATGTTTTTTATCTTTTTCATTCCAAACATTCACTCAAATGAAAGGACGCTAAGTTAGTTTGGTTGTTAGTCCTTTGCTTTTGTTATTCATAAGCGAGAGAACCAGTCTGTTTGGTGATGCCATCATGCTGCAAATCCCCCTGCTGCACCACACTAAATAGAAAATCAGCTTTGTGGTCACAGTGACAATACCTGTGGGCTCATTTTGTAGTTCCCACTGGTTTGCACAACAATGAAATTAAGCCCATTAGATTAGCTCATTTGAATGTAAAGCTGTGACTGTAGCAGGAGTGAGGGAGTTTTTTTTCTGAAGCGAAGGCCATTTCAGTTCATTTGGGAGAAAAGTGGAAACATGTAGTAGTTCAAAAATGAGACCGTTCGAGATAATCAGTGATGGGAGATGGTAAATATGTGTTTTAAAGGTTCGGGTCCGCTGGATTCAGACATGTTGTTCCATTAGCATGTGAAGTTGGTCCTTGGTTGTTACAATATGTTCCTCTTAATAGCAAGTGCATTGTAAGCTGCTTCAGCAAATTGGATAAGGAACAAAGGGACATTTTTTCCCCCGTCACAGATTTTTACCAACAATTACCAATTATCAGTTAGAGTTCAATAAATGTCATGGCCATTTTACGAGATCTAAGCTCCAATGAATACAAACTAGGCATATGCAGCAATGTTTGCGGCGAGCTGTAACCTGCCGTCTGCTGCTGTATTTGTGTAACTACACATATGAGAGCTATGCGGCTGTACCTCATTGCCCGGCTCAGTTTCTCGTAGGTCATGCTGCTGTTATTCTTCTTTTTGCCCCACAACTGCGCCACCGCCTCCGACTTGAGGAAGCGGAAAACCCCCTCTGTCCGATCCTCCCACTTGATCAGCCCAGGGTTTCGCTCTGGATTGAGCAGAATATCCCTGATGAACTCCCACAAGTGGGTCCCTCTTGGATCTGCGGGGATGGAAAGTAGGTCGGATGGTGAGAGGAAGCGTGGCGCAGCATGATAATGACCGTAATATGTTGATGAGATGCAAAAAATGTGTTGACTTTACTCACTGTGTTTTTTGACCTGATGAGGACGACCCAAAGACCTCTTGATATCTGAGAGAAAGATATCACGTTATTGCTGAATCCTTTCATCTATTTCATTTTTATTCTTGTGGTTCCAATCAATTACAAAAAGTACTAACCGGGGCTGGAAGGGGTGGGAGATACAACAGGAAGAGGGTGAATTGAGGGATCGAAGATATCTAAGAGGAGAGGAAACGGAGCAGGAAAAAATCAAAGTTCACATTTCATTCAGTTTTTACTTGAACCATTTAAACCATGCAGTACATTGATATGTTTACCTCCAGGCGGATAGCTGACATCTGGAAACGGACAGGAGAAGTCCACTATAAAGGCAAAAAAAATGTTTTAGCATATGATGATTTATTTGATTTGTGTTGACATTGTTTTTTTTTTATTTTATTTCTTGACAAAAAACTTGTCTTAGAGACTCTTACACTCTGGTTTTAGGTCCAGTTGCCCTATTTCCACTTGGTACTGTCCTGTGCAGGGATGAGAAGGAAAAAGGAAGTGAATGATTAGTGCAAATCTGGGAATTAAATTTGTAAGTGTCGCATTTTACCTGAAGATCAATTATTCACTTCCACATTTGTGGTGAGACACACCGGACTTAAAGAAAACCTCTGTAGGGCCCTAAATTGCATATTTGGTGTGAAATCTTTTGCGTTGCTCTGTGGCATATGCAAATACTGCTTCACGGTGCAAAACAAGAAAGTACAGTAGTGCCACTGCAAACAGAGCAAAGTCATTCACAGAATAAAAACAGGGAAGTAGCAGCAGATATTTTTCACCAGGAAGCAAAATGTGAAATGTTATCTAAATTTTGATAATCACAGACACTTTCTGGCATTTCCCACAGTTCTGACAGTCGCCTTACTGAGGACTAGGCCTTTTTTTTCTGTGGTAATTATACACACGTATCACAAAGAGTTTGACAGTGATGTTTGTGTATAAAAAACACACTGTCCCAAGAAACTGAGCTGGCTTCTTACAGCCCGTAAGAATAATAGCACCATTGTTTTGGGGTTTACATTGAATTTCTCTGTAACCTGGAGGTTAAACCTGTCGCCCTGGTCTTGTGTTGTTAGCTTGGTACTCTACTATTGTTCCAATGTCATTAACCACATGATGTCGCTCAAGAATTTGCATAATTCTGTTGCTCTGATCACCCCAATTCCACACTCTACATATGAAAGTTGTAGTTAAAAACCCAAAGGTGAAGCTTCACATCTGTGAACTCTTTCTTTCTTTCTTTCTTTCTTTCTTTCTTTCTTTCTAACAACCCTCATACTCTAATTAAAAAACAGTGGATGAGCCAGTTGTCGGTTTGTTTCTCAGCTTCACATCCCCTCTGTGCTTTGTTAGGAGACCCACTCTAGCAGGAGCAAACAACAAATCCATCATCCTCCTCGCTTTAAGCGGTCCTTCGGCCCTCTGCAGCACCACGCAGTGTGACCCCTGACCGGCTCTGTGATTCCTTCGCAGCAACACTTCCACAAGACTCCACTTTCAGACCCGACTCGAATCACTCTGCTTGTCTTTTACTGGGACTAATCACCAGCAGCCCCCCCGACACCACCACCACATCGCAGACTTTCAGACTCACCGCTCCACTTGAGCTCTGTGATGCTGTGGAAGAGAATGGGTCCCACGCTGCCGGCAGCGCGGATGAAGTCCTGGTAGTTCAGGCTGCAGAGCTGATGGCCGTCCATGTCGAAGTTTTGGAAGGGAATGCTGGAGGCGTCGATCTGGTGCATGTCCATGACCTGCTGCAGCCATTCCCACACCTGGAACTTACTCCAGAACTGAGGCTGGGAGTCGCGAGGCCACAGGCGACTTGTGTAGCCAGACATCACCATCGGAACTGGGAACAGAACATCAGCAGCTGTGTGTGAAAACATCCTTTAAAAAAACACATTTTTCTAAACCGGTGAATTAATTTTGTTTGACTGTAAATATGTATCTGATGAGGGAAACATGAATTCCTCTGCACAAGGTATTTGTTCGTAATTAATCATGGCAGTTTACTGAGAGAGCTGTTGAGCTACTTCTCAGTCGGGAATCCCTAATTCATGCTTTGTGTCTCAGAGCTCTGGGCTCACCAGGTGAGCAATGCATCAGTCGCTAATTGTCGAATGATTTCCATTTTGCATCGCGGTTCCATAACCAGCGAGAGATCAGGATTGTTGAAGAGAGAGCAATCAGAATGGTTCAGCGGCACAAATTAGCAAATTTTCTTGAGGCGTTTGAGGATATTATTCAGACAATTTAATTAACCAATTCACGTCAGTGCAGAGTGCATACATAATGCCAGGAGGGTGCACGGTAGCGTTGCTGTGGGTCATGAGCCTCACCATCAGGGTAGGAGTTAGCGGGGCCCCAGGCGGTGGTCAGCTGGCTGTCCAGAGTGGTGGATGGAGTTATGCTCATATTGTAGCTGCTACACTCTGATGTACCATGGCCCAGAGGCTGAGGCAAGAGAAGAGTAATTTACTGGATCGAAAATGAAGCAATAATGTTTACCGCTTCAGGGCATCTGGTGACACACAGAACAGCTTATGTTTGATAAGTTCAAATGTTAAATTATGATTTTACAAACACGCTAAATATTCTGGTGACATATAAAATACAGTAACACACTTTGGGTAAACCCCTCCGAAGATCTGATGGAGAATATAAACAACCTATGTCTCACTTTTTGACACTATTACATAATAAAAGCTTTTATGAAGGTAGAAGAGAAATTCAAATGGGTTGATTTATTTATCATTACACAACACAGGTTTGAATAACAAAATGCAAACTGTGGCCCCTTCATGCTAAACACAAAAACAACAACAACAAAAACATCATTAGTTGTGGTGGAGGGTGGACGATGAATTGAGGAGTCCTACAGCCTGAGGAAAGAAGCTGCTCTGAAGTCTGGTGGTGCTGCAGCGGATAACTCTGTGTTACCAAACGGCAGCAGACAAAGCATGCTGTTGCTAAGGTGAGAACTGAATGTTCACATAGTATATCACACATCTTGGTTTTGCTTACTGATGACAAAGTCTGCCGTGAGTGGTTCACAGGAAAAAGTACCTCACTGCCGCAACGCTTCACGTTAGAAAGACAAAGCGAGGCGGGAACAGGGGAACAGCGTTTAGTGCATGTATGCAAGGATGCTTGAAAAGTATTTCAAGGGCACAGAAAAGTAATAACACGCAGGAATTCTATGCCCATACAGTGTCTGGTTTGTGTAAGCCTTCCCTCAGACGTGTGAAAATGACAGGTGAATGGGTCAGTAAGGTTTTATGTTTTGATGAGGCTTATTTGTTTGTTGCACAGTAATAAACTTCCTCATCAGTTCATGTTATGGACTATTTATAATTTCATCAGTTCAGTAAAGACTCATAATATCTCACCTAACAGACATACATATTGCTCCTATTTACTCCTCCTATATATTATATATGATATGATCTGCATGAAATAAACACTAAATCCAGTCAGATGAGTGGATTTAGTGTTGATTATAGGCTGCACTACATCTCGTTTTTCGCATCTGTAGTTAGTTTGTAAAGGTGTGCAGTGGTGTATGTGAGAGGCAGAGGTAAATAAAGCCATGTTTCAGACTTAATCCCAAGTATATTTGCATCCCATGTAAATAAAGCTTGTCAGCTCCACAGTTTTACCCAGCAGAACATTGCACAAGCACAATAGCTGAGTCAGGCCCAACACAATTTGCTGCCAATATCCGGTTTTAAATATCTAGTGTTCAGTTACATGTGAATGGTTTCTGAATGCTTGGGACATAATACATTAAATGTTGTTACTTATTAGTTTAGTAATCAATAGTTGTGCCAGAATAAAAGCCCGCAACACATTCAGCTGTATCCTACACTGAGGCTTTTTGTTTCTATATGTTGCATTATTACATTACATAATCCATGCCCCTCTCATTTTAACAAAGCATCATGACTTTGGTGTGTGCTTAATTTGTTTTAAAACTGGACATTAATTCTGTCCGACATAAAAAATATGAAGAAAAGGTGTTTGTGAGCCTGTTATTATAGATGTTATTCAATTCATAATTAAGCTGTCAAAGGTCATCATGATGAGTGACATCTGTTTCATGTGGCTACACAATGACTCTAATTCTTTACACAGTGACAAATACTTCACCTGTTCTCTGGAAGGTCTTGGTCACACCTTTATGGTAGGTTATAAACAAATTCATGCCAAGCCCTGTTTCACATTTCAACAGTAAATACTGTATTATGCACAGCTCTGCCACTCTGTGGCAACCAAATCTCTTCAAAGAACTGGAAAAACAGCTTCATAACTACCCAAAGTCAAGATCCCTGAATGAGATTTCACCCGGAGAAAGGTGACACATGCCGTCATGCCAAGGAAGATCAGCACCTGAGCTGACAATCTGACAAGTCTGCTCAAACAGCTTATGCTGCTCTATTGTAGTTTCTATCAATTCAGCAATCATGTAACAGCACTGAAGAAAGAAATAGTTGTGGTTTTGGATCAATATCTCATAGTTGTGTCATTTAAAAAAATCACTCCACTGCATATGTGTTTGCGATGGCATGAAGAGATAAGCAACGCTTATCTGAAGAAGTTCACACAAGGATTGTGACAGGAGACTGTTGGTTTCATTTCAGTCACAGTGGCCTTATAATAGACCTGAACCTATCTAGGTTGGTAGTTTTTCTTTACCTTACGTTGTAAATATTGCTTTTAACTCACCTATTATTAAAACTGAGGTTAATGCCATGCTATTAAATATACAACATTTCATTGACACCAACAGCTGAAGCAGAGCAAGGACATGCAGAACTGTCAGTGTGAAAGTGTGCTGAAAATGTGTGAGCACAGGGGAATTTATCAAAGTGAATGCAGTCCTGCATGCACAAATGCACAAATGTGAAGGAAAAGATATTCAGTTATCAGTTA
>JBAJHX010000081.1:16662356-16683571 GCA_037176925.1 Amniataba percoides | reverse complement strand
TCAGTTAAATTCAATATTTGTCATTTGTCACTGTCTCTGATGTTCTTCCTTTGCAGCAGGTGGTGTTATAATAATTAGTTCTATAAATGGAAGATACAGGATCTAGTGCAAGGCATGAGATATATAGGGCAAGGTATGAGATTGTTACAAGATGTGACATTACTGAAAACATTTTTTTTGCTACTGTGGAGTATTTATAATTCATAAGATTAAAATAACTGACGTTTTTCTCCATATTTTAGCAGAATGTAAACCCCAGCATAGACACCCACAGAACAGGTTAAAGGCCAATGAAAGCATGTTCAAAAGAATATTCATAAAAACGGCACTGCAGCGCAGCGAGCCCATCAGACCAGCCTTCAGTCATTCTGAAAAGCACGACTGGTTGCCCAGCACCAGCACGGCAGCCTACCAGAGCAGTTAGTATGGGGTCCGCCGGGCCTGACAGACGTCTCAAGTAGATCCACTGTCAACACGGCGTAATAGAGATCAGTGCGGTTTCTGAAGATTCCAATTCTGGAGAGAGCTAATGTTTACAGTGAGATCAGGTGAGTCCTTTTGCTTCCCAAATCTTTGAATAAACAGATGAAAGCATGCAGACACACTAGGTGCTGCCCCACCACAATGGGTGTTTTATCCTCTGAACTTCCTCATCCTGCTCCAATTGGCTACCTGTCCAAGCTCATACCAGGTAAGTATTTGCATAATGCACACCCACACACTAACAACCCACCTCCACTTCCCCACACACACACACAGGTGAAATGCATCCACTCACACACACACACACTTGATATAACTTTTATATTCCCTCTTGGCACTGTTCCCTCTCACCCTCGCTCTCTCAAACACACAAACACACGCACACTTGAGCAGAAAAGCCCACACTCATGAGGAGACACACATGCAGGCATGGATCCAAACACACTCAAAAGCCCACAGACTGAGTTTTAAATTCAGCCATTGTTCATATACTTGCTTAAAATAGTGTTTAACTTTTAGAGAAAAGTCCCCTCATGCTATTATGTTGCACAACATTTGTTTTCCTTATTTCATCATGATGAACGAGGTGCTGACAGTTTAGGTAAGAGGCCCTGAGAGGATTTGTTCCTTTTCCTTTTTGAAAGTCGCCGGAGCTGCATGCCAGAAAAACATTAGCGGCTGTGTGTGAGAAAATGCCTTCGCCGAGGTTACACATTTACAAATGTCTCTAATTTTTCTACGGTGTCTCCCAACACAATGGCCCCTTTCAGGCTCGAATTTGCAAACTAAATTCACACCTTGCGTCTGTCTGAGGGATGATCACTATTCAGGTCAAGCCTTTTAATGAAGCTTCACCTACAACTATGGATGACCTCACCTCATCATAATCAGAGCAAACTTTGAGCAGCTTTTAAAATTGCTTCCGCCGACACGCTGTGATCCACAGGCACCTGACACTGAAGACTGACAGACGACAATTAGCTTTGGTATGCATCCCACAAATCACAGTGAGCCTCGCGCGACAGTGACGGGAGTGAAGAATCAACAGCAGCTTTATAATGTGTGAGTTTTTTTTGCCACCACTCCTATACACATGCAGAGCTACTTAACCTGTCAGATATCATGCCTGTGGCTCTGTGAATTCACAATGCATGCTATCTTTGAAGAGGACGACCATAAATGAAATGTTACACTGAGCTACATGAGCCCCATTAGTCTTATCCAAAAGATAGAATCTTGTTTTTTTTTTTTTTTATTCAAATTCGCCTTAGCACGCTGTGAGGCTGCTGCAATAAAAAACAGTCAATGTGAAAGCGATAACTTTTTTTTCCAGATTCCCAAAAACATGTTTGTCCTGTTTTGTTGTTCTTCCCCGCTCACATCAGCCACATGCGCATCTTGTCTTTCCTAATCAAAACCAGACAGATTAAACAAACAGTATCCATGCAGAAGTAAATGTGTCAAAAAAGCTTTTCTTTTTTTTTTTACTGAACTTTGTCACCCTTTATATCTGCTGTTGCCCTATACTGACAACCATCAGAGGGAGTTCTAACATTCTATTTTTGGTAGACGCCAATTAGGGTTTGGGCAAAAAGTAACATCTTTGATCTGAGATCTGAATCTGATCTGTAGCCTTGTACCACTACAATACCTCCTGGGACCAGAGGCACTAACAGTATCATGTTGATAATTGAAGTGACTTTGAGTGGGGTTGAACTGTATAATAGGCTGAAACAGGGAGAAGTCTGACGGGAAAGTATGTCAGGTTTTTTTTCTAGGAGCTTCTTCTGTAGAGTCGCGTGGAGGGAAACAAAAGATGACACTGAGCAAATAAACTTGACTGACTTGTTCGTATGACTCTATCCAGCCATGTAATCATAGATAATCTCTTCCAGGTCCTGTGAAGTTCATTTGTCAGGGACAGAAATTATGTTGCTACGTTACTGTCATTTGTTTAATGTACACTGGAAAAAACCTAGAGAAGATTTGTATTGAAAGCAAACGTTATTTAGGCAATATTTGTATTGTTTACATTTGTTTTGAGGCCAAAAATGAACAAAATATGCTGGCAAAATAATGTATGTCTGTGTGCATATTCGTGTGTGCATGGAGGTGTGTGTATATGACAGGGGTGAGGTATGATGAAATATGATGGGAAGGAAAAGGAAATACCTTGTCTTGGATTTTCAAAGAAAGACATGGTTTAAATTTGACACTGCTGATCCTGTTTAACCTCCACCATCACTGCTGTCTCAAAACGACAGGGACAGTATACACACGAGGTAGGACGGGTCTTTGCAAATACATTAAAAGAACCATTTTCATTTTAAATGGTAAACATCAATTAGAGGCAGCAGATGTTTCACAATGGGAAAAAAGGCCTTTGAATGTTTTTTTTCCAAAAGTGTAAAAAGGCTGACCTGCAACATAACAGGAGGGTTAATAATCTTCAGAAAAGATGTCAAGCGGCATATTTTATTATCCTAATAGGTTGACATGAATGGCCTCTCTTCAGTCCACAGATCCCTGCAGATCAACACACCGTCTTAGTCCTGCGCTCTCCACAGTTCACACTGAGCTCACTTTGGAGGCTCAATCAGCGTGTGACTTGGACTCCTGCCCACAGCTCAGCCTCAGAGGTAATGAGGGAATTCAGTGTTAGCATGATTATCTCTGAGAGTTCCCCTCATCTCCCCATGCATGTCAGCCCTAATGGTAAAACCCTCCGCTGCCGATGCCCCTGCAGCACTCTGACACCGCTCCTACCTGGGTTACGGATAAGTCACCTCTGGCCCTCCCTGCAGCCCGTCTACTGCCTATTTGTAACACTGCTGCTATTTTCTGGATTTTTTGCAGCCGTTTCCCATCCTCTTTTTAAAGGGTAAAGTGCCTCCGGGGTGTAATTTGGTACCTAAGCCGCGTTTGGTGCCGTCCCACTGTGAATGCCTGACCAGGTTTTATTGCAGTAAGATTAATACGCCCATCAGCTCTGAACTCAAGTCACACACTTCTCATTATGGCCAATGGTTTACCCTGCTTCTCAACTTCTTCTACTTCTTTTTTTTTTTTTGTTCTTTCTCTATAATTTTTTTTTTTTTTGCCCATGTCACAAGGAGAGCTGAGTATTTGGCATCTCATTTCATGGATCTTCGTTCTGCTTTTTCAGGGTGGATGTGGGTCGACATATGCAGAAGTCCACTGGGGGAATAGCAAAAAGGGAGAGATAGAGTGGGAGAGATCAAAGTCTGTCATATCAACTCCACTCTGTGTGAGTCAGCCTACCAACATCGTGAGAGGCAGTGAAGACATCCTCCCAAACACAAGAAAATGTCATCAAAATGCTGGCATTATAGACAGTGTCATCTATTTTTAAATAGGGAGTCAAGTAGAGGCTTATGTCACCCTCCAATAATAGTACACCACTGATCCATTTATAAAGAGGCTTATAACTCTCTTAGTGGCAATGTGAAATATTAATGCTTTATTTGAGGACGCGGTCAAAAGTCTCCCTTTGACAGGAAAGGCTGTCAAAGCTGTCAGTCAGAAGAAACAGACAAGACAGGAGGAGGGTACAGTTTGCATGCTCTAATGAACAGGAACTTATTAGCGGGAGTATGTCTATTACTGTCCCACTTGCCTCCCCTCTTTCATTAGCTGCTTATCACGCCTGTTAGTGTCTTCTTTAATACTTCACATTTTGATTAGCATATGATCCAAGGGGGAAGAAGGGAAAATCATTTTATTAGCGTCAATTACTGCTACAAATGACAATTTCACTGCTTAAATTGTAATTTTACGTTTCCTCCCTGTCAAAGAACAACGGCTGTGTAATTATAATAATGAGAAGTGCAACAGGAAAAAAAAAAGAATTATTCAGAATCCTCCTTTTTCTTGGTCTTTTGAACCCCGCCATGTGTGCTCACCTGGCATCTGATTTGCCTTGTTAATTGTGCAGCACGGAGAGCACGGGTTCCACATATCTCACAAGCGAGGCGTCCAGGTGCGTGAGTGCCGGAGCGTGGCATGAATGGTGCAAAACTACCTTTTTCACCTGTGCGGTGTCCAGGAGCTTGACTGCACACAGAGAGGCAGGATGCAGATCTCTCCTCTGCCCGTAGGTGACACTGTTGTCTCATGCACTGCTGGGGATGTCTGGAAGCAACTTAGGGGATGAGTGAACAACACAGATGTGATATGGGAACGTGTAGGCGATGAAACATGCTCCCTGACAGTTAATGACTGTGATGCCCGTGGATGGTGCTTCTCATATAGGTTACAGTAACCTACATACACCATCTCTACCAGCTCCTGAGGGAAATATCTCAGAGGTGTAAGAGGGATACATGGGAGAGAAAGAGGGATGAGAGACGAGAAGGAGGGTCAGGGCGGACTCCGAGGAGTGCGGGACCAGTTTGTGGTGACACTCGGGTTTGCCACACACAAGTGGCAGCCCCTTGTGTTTCAATTAACACTTCTCAGAGACGGACCACCAACGCAGCTCTTCCTGGGCATCAACGGCTGCGTGTCTCCGAGTGTCAGATGTAGTTTGCAGCAAGCTGGTGAACACGGTGCAGCATTTAGTAGCTAAAGAGCCAAATATTTCACTCCGGGGCTGGTCGGTGGAGGCCAGAATTGAACAAAAAGGACAGTGAATGTTGGAATATTTGTCAATCAACAGGCTGTTAGTTTAGCTTTGCATAAAGACTGGAAGCAAGGAGAAACAGCTCTGTCCAAAGGTAACTACTTTCACCTACCAGCACCTTAAAGATTACCACTTACCATGATCTATCATGTTTATTCAATCAACACATTATGGTGTTACGGGAGGTTTGTCCTGGACTACATTTCTCAGTCAACAGGAGTTCAAGCATATTCTCATGTTATTGGATTAAAACCTGGAATGAACCTCAGTACAGACTGTAACTTTGATATCACGACCACAATGTCAACACACACCCACACACACACAGACACGCTTGTGCACAAACCAGAAGAACTGCAGTCAAGCAAACTGGAAATAGAAACGTCTTTTTAAATAGCTGAACCTGATTCCCTCTCTCTTAGGAAAAGAGCATTTCAGAAATCTTTCTTTTACCGAACGAACTTGGCATGTGAGCACACAGAACAAAAGCGAACTTTTTCATGCTTTTTAATTAATATACTACTATGTTTGGAGGTGGCAGACAACCACTTGCTCTCATCTCATTAGCATTTCATTGTTGAGTCTTAAACCGCCACAGCTGAGTTGGTTTTACTGAAAAAAAGAAGAATAGAATTCTTTAGTATCTCAAAAATAACAAAGGCATGATGTCAAATGAATCTCTTACATGACAATAATTTCATTCACATGACAGTTTCATACAGTATCAGCCAGTATGTAAGGAAATGTTGTTTATTTCATCTACATTTTTCATTTAGGTTCAAATAAGCTGTGTATTGTGGTAAAAATAAAATAAAAAAAGAAAATCCAAAACAAAATATCTCACTGTATGGTTTCACTCTTCATGGACGAAAATGTAAAACGGAATTTATAAATTTGCAAAAGGCTTTAATAAATGAGACAATATCAAAATCAGAATCAGCTTTATTGCAAAGATTTGTGTACACATACAAAGAAGAACCTTTCATTGCCCTCATTGCACATACACAGAGATACACAACAGAGCTGGACAGAGGTAAACAGAACCATTTAACAACTAAATACTGACAGAAATACACACAAACTCACATAAAAGATACTGTCTTACACAACAACAATAATGGTACAAGGCTGAGGTGCTGATCACAGCACTGCTCAATCCTGACAGACAATGTGAAAATAAACTATCAAAATTCTTCCCTTCAATAACTACCTTGCCAGTATCCCTGCAAGAGCGAGTGCAACGCACGGACACTGGTGATTTTGTAGAAAGCACAATATTTGGGTGAAATCGGTGCTGAAAAGAGAGTGACAGCAGAGTGGACGTAAAAGTACACAAGCTGTCCGACTGTGTAATTAGTCAGGCGTTGACAAGGCTTATGGGAATGGCAGTTGCCATGGAAACATACAGCATACATCACATCTTTGTCCACCCTCCATAAAATAACACCAATACTTGGTGCAGGTTGTCGGCAATCAAGGGCTGAATGAAATGTGATCAGTGGCTAAATTTGGAAAGATCAGTTGTTGATCCAGAAAATCACATCACCACGAACGTTGAGCCATACTGTCAGCAAACCTCCTATGGTGGCAGGGGGCTGATAGTCTGGTCTTAGTGAATTAGCTGTAGTGCCTTCCCAGCTGTCAACTTTTTGTGAAATTACTAGATGCCCCTTACTGTGTGCATATGATTCTGGTAGTATGATAATTAAGTGAAACTGCACATTGGAGGGCAGATTAATCAATTTTGACCCTTCCCTGAGGAGCTGAAGCTGCTACCATACTGTAGGATAATATTTCTCAGTTTTACACACTTTACAGGTGAATATGCACACAGGGAAATATTAGAAATTGGAAAATCGCAGGCTCCCACGATAATGAGGTGTAATATTTGTAGTTTGTCATATTGTATTGGTGAAAGAGAAGGTGGGGTGCATGATTTTTGGCTTCTGCATGAAGAATACTGGTATTTATCATGTTGTGGGAAATCTGTTCACACCGTTGTCTCGTGGGCCTCAACTCCCATCTGGGGACCAGAAAGCTAAACTAAGTTTTAACGGATTGGCTCAAGGATTTTATTCAAGTCTACAGTTCAGTGCTTCCCTATCTCTAATGTTACTTGTTATTATGATGATTCCACTTGTCTGGGCTCTCTGTGAAAGCCCTTCCCGTGCGACTCAAATGTAAGAAATGTGGGACAAAATCCAATCTGTTCTTTCTCTGTGCAATATAATGCATTCTGAATTTTAGCTGAAGCCATTAGGAGGCTTCAATAGCCTGAGTAAGCCGAATCAAATAGCTTTCAAAGTTATAGTCTTTTTTTGTATGAAACTGTCTCTTTGTGTTACATTTTACCTCACCTCACACTGCTGTCACTAACATAAAGACCTTTACAGCCTCATAATTATTTTTGGACTGTCTATTTGCACCTGGATGAAAAACAGTCACACTGCTGATCTTTGACTATTTGCCAATGTCCCAGTCACCCACGAAAAATGTAAACACTGGCTGTGTTACATTCGTAGTTCCTCTCCCCTTCATTCACTTGGTCTTTCTGCTTCAGGAAGACAGGAGAGGCCACGGGAGGCCAACAAAGTTTCCTCTATGGCAGCCAACGTGGCTTTCAGTGTTCAGGGGTAGTTTGGTCTGTCGAGGGTTGGAGGTGCTCTTCCGAGACTTTCTTTACTTTATCCATGTATTAGAAAACAAGCATTTAATGTGTGCCCGGGTGAAAATGGCTTCAGGCACCTGGGTGTTTGTCGTTGCCACAGTATACACACCTGGCTTTAAACGGCCACACTGGCGACTCCAAAATAGCAATGTTGGCTACAGGGACCGAGGTGCTAATAGCATCTACCCATGGTATATACACCTGGGTGTAACAAGCCACATGGGCTAGTCCACTGTGGGTGGCATACGGACACCTGTGTGCTATTAATATCTGCCCATACTGTATTCATCTGGGTGTAAATAGACACTTTGGTGAAGATAGCATTTTTGGCTACTGACATCTGGATGTAGAAAGTGGCTGACTAATTTTTTCTTTAATGTTGCTGATTGCATCAGGAACTAATGCTAGCAAGAACACTGTACATGATGATAGCACACAACCATTATACCAATATTCACGTTCAGATTTCCTTTATTAGTCCCACAGTGGGGAAATTCACAGCATAACAGCCTGCTACCTGCACAATATTGAGTGTTACGTGGTGATGCAACTTGTGGTTGTGATTTCTAGTTAGGTCTTCTGGTTCCAACATGCTACCAAAATGGCAGCCTCTCATCAGACGTCCATCATGTAAACACAGGAAAGCTGTTTCTGGTCATTCTTAGAGCTGTTAGAAAAGAGTTGGTGGGATTTTAGTGGTTGGGAAAGCATACTTTTCTGATTAAACATTGTTCAGAAAATCCCTCCAAGCAACCATTTTTGTCTGTCCGTGACTCACTGAGCGAGAGGTGAAGTTACCATATCGCTCTGTCGAGGGTTGGAGGTGCGCTTTCAGAACAATAGTTCTCATTTATGTCTTTGTGAGGCTTTTACAGCAAGGAACAATCTGACCGCAATTTAACTAACTGACCATATGGTCCGGCCTTGTTTTTAAGGTTGAGGTAGGATTTCAGCTTCCATCAAGGCAAGGGCAAGTATTGAGGGGATTACATCAAAAGATTTAATATCTTTACATTCATTATGTTTTCTAAAACAGAGCAACATGACCTGCTACAGAACATAGGGGAGTGCGTAGGTGTGTGTGTGTGTATGTGTGTGTGAGAGAGAGAGTTTTTTTGCTGTTTAGCATTGCACTTCACAGCTTTCAGTGGTGTTTTGATGACTCATAGATAAATGCTGCAATGTGCTAAGGCTGATCTAAAAACTGTATTTAGACACATCTCACATGTTCCCATGCTTCTCTTCCAAAATAAGTGTTGACATTATAATTATGCCTTCATCAAATATGGACACTCTCTATTTAGAGTAGTTAACCCTTTGATGTCAGACACACTTGAACTTATTAGTCAAACTCGTTAGGGATATTTTACAGAAAAACCATGGATTCATTTCATCCGTGAAGTCTACGAACTGCGCTCTTAAAGTGCAACAAAGACACAAAAGTAACACTACATCCTCCAGTGTTAACAATTTGTGTCGATTGAGTTGATCTGCGTAACGGTACTATAATTCATCGTAGTTCATTAAGAATTAATTAGAAAAGAGGGGAAGGTTGGCTGCAGACAGCACCAAGCGGGACTCTGCGGAGACAAACAAACAATAAAGGAGTCCACAGTTTATTTTCCATTCACCATATGTTATGTCATGGAGCTTCTCTTCACATTTACAGCATTGTGGTCTTGAAATCCAAAAGAGACTGAGATAATATTCTAGCAGGACTGGACTTAAGTATCCACCCTCGACTGCAAAAACTCAAAAGGCTGAACTGTGCAGTCCCACTGACCATCACCTCATCGGCGCACACTTTTAGCTGACCTGTTCCCCTAAACAAGCAGCCAGCACTGGATGATGGAGCGAGAGAGACATAAAGTGATGGAGGGATGGAAGGAGAGTTTGTCCAGGATGTATGTATAGGTTTGGTTTCTAAAAGTGACTAATGTCTAAGCCCTCTAGCCTGCCATCCCTACCTTTCCCTTTCTTTTCGTCTTTCTCTCTCTCTCTCTCTGTGTATCCATTATGAAGTTAATAGGTTCTCAGCGGGGAAATTTAAACTGTAATTTGAAAGCTTTTCTGAACAACTTTGACAGTCTAAAAGTGGCACACCATGCCACCTGCAGAGCGAATAAACGAGGGGAAAGAAGAGGATGTGAGAGACTGTACAGAAAGAAATGAGCAAGTGAGGGGAGGAGAGCAACAATTAGCATTCCTGAGGCTGCATGTGTAACTAATTACGTGCGAGCATTGTGACAGGGAGGTTGTTGAGTGCAGTAATGGGATCCCTGCTGCTTAATGAACATGTCACTAGCTTTTGTCTGCGCTGAAGGAAAGAGACAGTGCTTGATGACCACCGACCATCCTATGGACATTATGTGAGCGTGTGTGTTGCATGTGTTTTTGATGTTCTGTACACATCAACTCATCTTTTAATAATCTAATCAGCCTCATGTCTGTGTCGCTCACTGTGTGAGTTCCACTAAGAAAATATTCAAGACGACTTATTTTTTAAAAGGTAGAGTGAAGAAATTATGTACCAGAGTGTGCATATTACTGAGCCCAGAAAGATGCCTGTAGAAAAATAAGAAGGTAACAAGCTGTTATGAATGAATCAAAATGAATTTTCATTTTGAAGATCACAGAGACTTTTATATAGACCTTTATAAATAATGACATTAATAATTGTTGTTCAAGATGGCCCCCTTCCTGACTCTGTTTCAATCAATAATGACTGCAGCATTTGCACGCATAATATCATTTTATAGATCGTCAACAGTCCTTTGGCTTCTGAGATACCCTGTGCTGCATTAAGTTATCAAAATTAAGAAAACAAAAAACAAAAATCAGTCATATTTGTTAACTGGTCTATTTTAGCCGTGTTAACAGCATGGCTCTAAGAATGAGAGTTTCACTCATTTCTTTACAGACGGTACTTTTTTTTTTTTACAGTTCCCCAAAAGATGAATCCTAGAGACTGCTATTCTACTTTTCCCTGTAGTGACAGATTCAGGTACATTTTTTCAGTTATCCAGTTAAATATCTCATCATTTACTAGATGGAATAGCAAAAATATCTTCAACAGGGCTCCAGTTTTCCCAGTCACTGTACCCTAATGATGTAACTTTCCTTAATATACTTTACATGTGGTTTTGAGTGAAATATCACCACACTGGTTGCCAAGTGATCAATGTTTCACTCATAACTGTGTGTCTGGACTTTAGCTTTACTGGTGTGGATCACTCTCACCGATTTCAGAGCCACAGCAGGCAGTTGTTTTCAGTAAAAAAATCTCCAAAAACCCATTGCACATTACTTGCTTTGAACTAAATGGCAGATGCAGACTAAGTGGTCGACACAATGGAGCATTTAGCAGTGAAAGAGCCAGATCTTCCTCTGAGGAATTGATAGAGAACAAAAGCAGAGGTCAAAGAGTGAATATTGGACTTGGACTGGTGGCCAGAAATAGAGTTATAAATGAATGATAATATTCATAAAGTCATAAAATGTAATAAACCAATTGTTCATATGTTTGCCATATGAATTTCAGAGGTAATTTAACAACTGCCCCGCCACCCCTAAAAAATGTTTCCAGGTTCAACTGTTAAATAAATTTAAATAAAATTTATTTCAGTCCTTTTCAAAATTCTTGTTATTTACAGAGTACAGTGTCTTTTGAGCTCACAGATAGAACAGTGCCTTGCCTGAGAAAAATCAGCCCACCTTCATGGCTTTGTGCAAAATGACAAAAACTAAAAAAACATCTTCACATTTACCAAGAGAAAAAGCAAATATTCCCAGTTATATAAACATATTTCATACAATCCATGCACCATATCTAAACACGGAAATATGTAATTTCATTTTCTTCATATGGCGATGCATTTAATGGCGCTGTGCAGGTATTCATCTCCAAGATTTACGCTAGTCATTGGCACTTCCACCATCATCCCTGAGGTTTAATTGGTCCAGGAGAAATGCTACTAATCCAAAGTCCAAAGTTTGACAAGTCCTCTTATAAGGTAAAATATATACAATGTGGAGAAACTCCTCAAATACAATTAAGTCGCCGTTATCACTTTCCCGAGACGACAGCGAGAAGAGAGAGATTAATGGTGTGGAAGAGCTGCGAGGGAGGGGACGTATTCTTCCCCATCTTGCCCCTCTCGCTCACTTCCTTTCAGCCTCCATCCCTTTGAACAGCTGAAAAGTCTGAGATACATTATTGGAGCTAATCAGAGTCGAATGAGGAAAGCGCTGAGGTGAGACAGCAGAAATTACCTCCCTCCTCAGCCTGCCTGTTCTCCCTGCCCTCTTTCGATGAGCCTCTGTCCGCATGTTCTCTGATAGAGGTGGAGGGATAAAGGTGAGGGGAGATGACGGCGGTGGGGGCGCAGCTGGGGTGCAGCCACAGAGCCGCGACTACTGCACTCCTAAGTCAAGAGGGTGATGAAATGATTCTCTAATACAATGGCGAGTGGATGAAAAGAAATGAAGGTTAAAATAGAGGGTGATTAAGACTTAATGTAATTTAATTTTTCCCCCTTTGTTGTCCAGGTGGCGGCGGCTCTCGTGGCAAAGCCCTTCGAAACCAACATGCCCACGGACTTTCACTTTAACTGGTGTTTTTTAGTGCAACACAATGATAAAACATGACATGGCAGACTTTATGTCGGCCTCACTGCACAATTAGGCTCATGTTTGGTTATGTGGGTGTTGTGTCTGTCTGTGCAGAGCTGAAAATGAATCACAGCCTCCTGTGGGTTGGAGGTGGGTGTCCAGAGGTACAGAGGAGGGATGACAGGTGGGAAATAATTGAGCCTGTTTCCTGGCAGGTTCCCTAAATCGAGGTTTGGTGCCAGCCAGGTAAAGTCAGCAGCCTCCTACGTGCTTACAGTAAAAACACTGCAAGGTTTCCTCCTAATCGTATCCACCATATCATCACTTACAGAAAACCTTAACTTCCTCATTCCTTTGCCTGAGATGTGTTTCCTCATTCCCCTGAGTTGTGTGTTGCTGTCTTCAACACTCAACAGAGACTCTCTGATGCACAGGGGAATAATAAGCGCAGTGACACTGGAGCAGTAAAACCAGAGCAGTAAAACCAGGTAAAGGGCTGAATTCAAGGTGTGAAAACTGATCACACAGAGGTTAGAGCACGGAAGTCTGTGGAAATTTGTGACAGGGAGGTGCCCCCCCCCCAAAAAAAAGCTACCTCAAAACACTGTTTGTCACATTTATGAACCTTTTTGTTCATGCACTGGCCATTATGTAACAGCTGGGGGTGTTCATTTGATATACGTTTGATGGTAGACAGAGAATCAGACACACCCGCACAACGCCGCTACCACAAACAAACAAGCACTGCTCCGCGATACGTTCACCAGTCCACTCTCACCTCTTCAACGACTGTCACCTCCGAGGATGATCACCAGGTTTTACAAAGCAGTGGCAGCTCCCTCTGCCCGTGCTCATTGTCCCTGCTGGCAGACCACTTCTCCCGCTGTCCTCTTGCATTATCTCTTTACACGTGGCGTTCCTAGCCTGTGGACGGACAAGAGGGCTTAAAAGCTTCATTAGGATTTATTTTTGTTCATTTTGTGGCCTGCCTATGGAGCGTTGTGGTGCCTCCGCAGCAGGACGGGCCCCGCGGTTCAAACGCTCTAACAGCCCATAAACAGAGACAAGGCCTGCAGATGACAACCTGCCACTGCCTGGGCTCCGTCATCTGCAGCCCACCAAGCCCTTTAAATAGGTGTCTGGGGTGTCATCGTCTCTGAGGGCTGCCTTATGGGGAGGTGTATAATAAAACCAAGACTATAAACCTGAGTGTAAGTGGCACAGCCTTGCCTGTGGCTCATGCTGCAACTTTTGAGCAGCAGCAGCAGAATGTGAGCTGTGTTAGTTGTATGAAAGAGAGAGAGAGAGAGAGAGAGAGAGAGATGGGTGGGAGAAAGGCAGAGAAAGATGAGTGAGAGGTAATGAAAGAGAGGCTTTATGACATTAAGAGATGAAGGCAGTAAATCAGCATTAATGTCAGACTGATGCATTCTTCATGCACGCCAGTATTTTGTCATCATTGTAAGGTTTTCCACCTGTGGCTGTGTGCACACTGTATGGCAGATGATTACCGCACCCTATGAGATGTGAATTATGTGCATTTAAAAGACCTTTTAAAATCTGAATGAAAATGTTCAATTGAATTAAATTTAATTTGCCCCTAAATCGAAAGCTGACACACCACTGACTGACTGAGTCTACCCAGTCCTCAGACTTCTTGGTCGTACATCTCCAACCACCGAACCAGTTTTCTCTCTCTGAGGTTTACTTAGTTTAAGGTTGTATTCCTTCGCAGTCATAGAACTTGGCAGTCTCCGCAGCGCGGCCAATAATGATGTTTGCTGTGTTCACAGTGTTCAGGAGAGATGGTAAAGCCTTGGCTTTAAAAAGGCTTGTTTTCCAGCCGCTATAAGCGTGTTTAGCAGTGTGATCCAGGGAGAAGAATGGCCAAGAGCCATCTGCCAAAACCAGAACATCATAAGCAGCTGCTGTGCTTTTATGCATATGTTGACTTTTTTTTTTTTTGTCTTTATGTTGTTGATGTCTTGACCCTCGATTCCAGATGGAAGCATTCAAGTAGCTGGGAAAATAATAAATACACGAAGTGGAGGCTGTTCACAGTCCTCCTGCTGATTTATGAATGCAAATGTTGTAAAAGGGCTGGTGTAGGGATTTAACGAGCTATGTGTTCTGTTTATCTGCGCAGGATGAATGACTGATGCACTTATTTTTCCCCTGAAATCTCCTTTCTCTATGATGTGTAATAGTGATGACCAGGGGGAAAGGGTGAGGAAATGATGATCCGCATTACATGACTGGTGTCTGATCTTGTTTTCCTTCAGCTGCCGTTTTGTTGCATATTGTTAACCACCACATGGATGGCTGTATTTGTGGCCCTTCCACCATATCTGCGTAATGACCACCTTCCCGTAAAGGGTCCCTGCGAGAGTCATTATCCCTGATCCAATCGTCGATGACAGGGGATGGGGATGGAGCGGACGGATGCAAGATGACAGGCGCTGTTCTTTCTGATCCCCCCCCCCCACATGTCTCCAGGGGGAAGACTCACAGCCCCCACTCTCGCGACGGATCCGCAGAGCAACAAAAGTAATCAGGCCTCTTCAGCGTCAAATTCGGGGATTGTCTTCTTTTCTCAGAAGCCACATATTCACTCGATGATGTGCTCCTTGAACTGGGTTCGATCAGTTAGTGTATACAAGATAACATTCAGCTCAGTGGGGTTTAGAAGAAAGCCCCCTCTCGCACGCCACATGTTCCTTGACATTTGGATGTGATGTTTCTATTGTGAAGGGACAAAAAAATGTTTCTTGACCAGAGGGCTGCGTGCTTTGTTTTGGCTTTATATGCATCAGCAGGCGATATCCGAGTAATGAAAACATCCCTTCATCCTTTGTAGAAATCAAACAGCACAGATAGCACAAATATTTGCAATATATTTTATTGAAAATTGCTTATTTCAAATGCGATAACTGTCTCAGAACACAATTTGGGATTGAAATGCAGTTTCTATTGCAGTAATTTTCAGAAAAAAAGTTAAATCATAATAATAACATCTGAGTAAAAATAGCAATGTCCTATATAATCACACTCCATCACTCTGATACAATAAATGTCACTCACAATTAACTTATATAGCTGGAAATAGCTGGAAATGGGAGAATGAGGCAATAAGATCTAAGGAGAAAACAAAAATAAATGTTTTCAGAATTGCTTTAAAGCTGTTGGTGAATACATCTTT
The DNA here is from genome assembly GCA_037176925.1 of Amniataba percoides. Lineage (NCBI taxonomy): Eukaryota > Metazoa > Chordata > Actinopteri > Centrarchiformes > Terapontidae > Amniataba > Amniataba percoides. Next base: position 16,667,968 of record JBAJHX010000081.1, on the reverse strand, counting down.
ACTTTAGCATGACACACAGAGTAGATTAAAGTCATCCTTTTCCATGTGTATTTATTTTTCATGGTAAACTGAAGGAGATATTCCCACATTTAACCCGCAATATCCAGCAATGTGCCCTATAAATTATGCGTGAACTGCATGTGAGGAATCTGCACCAGAGATGTGCTAAAGCCTAAATGGAAGTCAGAATCCATTTATTTATATAGTATTTAACTATGCTTTCTTCCTTATCATGACCAAGTGGTTTGAATTGCATCGAATGAAAAATATCCCTACAGTGTAATGTTTATTAGCAACAGGCAGTTTTGTTGTAATAAATGTCATCTGGGAAGAGTTTTTCACATATGCACAGTGAAACCATTCTGTTTTAAACATTGATGAGAAATGGAAACCAGTTGCGTATGAATGTAAATTCATATGAGAAAAGAGTGGAGGAATTATGCCACACTTGAGGGTGCAGCTGGAGATGTTTGTGTATGAATTAGCTAAAATATTTTGTTCTGACTGGTTCGAATTTAGTGCATTCTGTTCAGAAGTGTTGCCGGCACTCTTGTTTTCTTTCTTTTTCTTTTTCTTTTTCTTTTTTTTTTTTTTTTTTTGTACAGCTAGCTTAGTTGCTCTGCTATAGGGAGCCATGTTATCAGCGGTGCTGCACAGCCAGCCGGTGCCTGCTGACTCGGTACTTTGTCAAAGTGGTTCTGTGTTTAATGCCATTCTCTATAGTCAGGTAATCTGCCACTCTCTTCTGTCTTTTTAGGGCCGCATAGCACTGCATTTTGCTTTGTGCTTTCCTTTCTGTGCTCAAATGAGTGCACGTTTTGTTGAAGTGCTGGTTCAGTCTCCTTGGTTTGGAGGGTCCCACTGAGGCACAAAAGTGAAATGGGGTAAAGAAACATTTTTCTGTGCTCATCTCTATTTGGCTTTTGTAGAGTTTTGTTGTGACAGGAAGGTTTTGAGATGTCACCATTTCTGGCCCCATTTGTTTGAATCTGGTTAAGGAATGAGTATGTGCTTAATTAATCTCTATAAATGCCAGAATTATTTCTGTGAACTTGCCAAATGCCTTTGGAGGTCTATAAAAAACACTTCAACAACATTAAAGAGGCATTTGTTAAAGAAAGAAACTGGAGCACTTGCTTTTCTTGAACTGAATGTTTCAACACAATGTGCGTCTCAGCTATCATCGACTGCATTCATGTGATGATGATTCAAATAGCATGGAAAATAGCATCTCATTGAAAATCTAAATATTATCCTTTCACCCAATGAATGATTTATAGAAAGATTCACAGGATCCCATTTTCTGCTCATTTCTTCTGTCATTTGCTTTCTCTGAGGGCACAGAGGAGGATAAGGACAGTAGACACTCCGTAGGCTTAAGATCAACGTATAGTGCTTTATAGTTTCATTTGGGATTGGTTCAAGTTTATATTACGGCAGACTCAAACTGGGGAATGAATATAAATTGCACTTCCTTCTCTGTTCATTCACAGCTGAACTCTCATTACGTCAGAGCTCAGTTCGACACGTTGAGTTGATGTGTGGATGGCTGAAGTTTGAACAGTTATCCAGCTTGAGTTTGTGCAGTGACAAACCTACGAGTATGTGATGTTTCCCTGTGATTTGATTATTTTAGCAGCCTTTCCGTTTACTGCCCCCAAACTCTTGCTTTCATTTCTAATGCCAGACCTCCTGCTGTTATTCTATTGATCTGTGTGTGCGCTTGTGCGTGTGTGTGTGTGTGGACCTTGGTATCCAATACATAGCACTTTATCACTTTATCTCTAGTAATGTTTTAACTCAGGTTATAAGGTAGATAAAGTACAGGTTACCTTTGTTGAGAAAATTATTAAAAAAAAAACAGTCATTTAGGTGAACAGTTAGAATATATATCTTATGAAATCCACATATGAGTGGGGAATAACTCACAGCCTCAGTGATGCCATCCACGAATGACTGAGTTCAGAAGCTAAGCATTATGGGGCACTGTTAGCACAATGACCTGAAAATGTTTAATTGCATGCTCGCATTTGTCTCCTTGCCTAATAGAGAGACATTATTCCAGAATCTGGAAATGATAATAATTAATTTGAATCATAACAAAACAAATCTAATCACAGAGGCAAGGTGGTGACAAGGATCATCAACGTGGGGTCTCTCTCTCTCTCTCTTTCTGGCCCGTTTCTGCATTCAGTGCGAGAGTCGTTAGGGGGAGCAGGTCGTCAGTGATTGGCTGGGTTTGGGTCTGCTGACGACACAGCAACACTTGTCTTATCTGATTGCCGAGGAGATGGTTCTATCAAAGGCACCAATCGGGGAGCAAATAAGATATGTGCGCTCGGTAGCATCTCTGCAGATTAGGCGGCTGAATAAAGAGAGAACTATGGAGGAGATAGAACAGGTGTGAGATAAAATGGCACCCTGGAGGAACATCTCCTGCAGGCCTTGACAACTTCCACACATGTTCTACTGTACAAACATATACGCACACACAGCAGGAGTATATGCCTTCTGCAAAAAAAATAATAGCAACCATATAGTGCAGGATATTAAAGTTAACAGAAGTGGGGAAGGAAAATGGCCTTTAATAAAAATTTGCATGTGAGGCTTTGTTTATGACCTTGATACTGACTTTGCTGCTTCACCTCACTTGGTTCACTTCACGACTCACAAGCGTGCAGTGCTGTAAAATCTCAATCCATCAAGCCACGTTCAACAGGCTTCTTGTAAACCGTTGCGAGGGTACATTTATGTGAAACATTAAACACAGCTTGGCTAGCTTTTGGTCTCTATTTACCTGCACTTCAGTGTGACCCCAATTACATTAGGTAAACTGCTGATTCAAACCACCGACTCCCAACAGACTATTAACAATAGTGGTAATAACCCCAAGTGAGCCGGGAGTCACAAATGAAAAGATATCTGCATGCCGTGTTCATGCAGTAATACAGCACTCTGATTTAACATGATTAAATCATGCCTCGTCTGTTTCTGTCGTCTCAGTAATGAGCATCATCGACTGTCTGAGCATTTCATTTAAATCTAATAAATATGAATGCTGGGAAGCATGTTTCATGTTTGCTGCATGTAACAGTCAGTCATCTGAGGTGAACACACTGGACCAATATACACGCTGTATATTGACTCTGTGGCGAGGAAGATGAGGCAGAGACTTCTTCACCTGAGGCGCTTGACCCTCAGGTGCAAAAGAATTTCCACTGCTCCTGCATCAGCAGGTCCGTCCTGAGGCCCCGTCAAGTGTGGCTCGTTTGGTTGAACATATCATAGGCAGTAATCTACCCTGCTTAAAGGACGTGCACACAAAACAGTGTAAGATTAAGGCTTAGACAGTCATAGAGCATCTCAGCCACCCAGATACTGGCCTTTTTGTATTGCTGTGGTCAAGAAGAAGATACCATATGCACAAGGCCAGCACTGAGATACTCCTAAGACAAGTTTTACTGACTTACTTTTGTAACAGGCTGATGGACATACATTTCGCTAATACACCTTGCGTGATTACTGTATATGTGACAACTAAACCTGAACATGATAATCAACAATAAAGTTAATATAACTTCTGCCCTAGCTGTCCGACACCTGGCAGGGAGACCATGTTAGGGCTTAAACCTACACTTGCAATGCTGGTGTTCAGTGACAAACTTCGGAAAGGATTATGAAAAAAAGGGTCACACAAGTCGAGAGTGATTTATTACCTTTTGTCTTTCTCCCATTGTGGCAGTGAAGACTGTGTGATGTATTGTGTTTTATTCTCACTGAGAATTTCCATTGTCTCCTAATGTGGATGATTCTGCATGGGTCGTACAGGACGGCTCAAGTGCTGTCAAGCTGTCCTTTATTTCACACATCAGCGGCCTCTACGCCTTCAATATTATAGGCATGACGTGAATGCTTTTTGGATGGTTGATGTATTATAATACTCACAGATAAGGGTGAAGTGCACAATTGGCTGCACATGAAATATGATTTACCTATTATGATATCAAGACCGGAGAATAGTATGTCATCTCAGTTCCTGCATCCAATCTACATGCTCTAGAAAAATGCATCTGTGTCAGTTTTTATAGGTAATGTGCATTAGGCCGAGATAAGTGATTGTAACACAGCGTCTTTGTGGTGCTCTCTGGGGGAATACAATAAATAAATCACATTTTATAGAATATATCAGACTTTTTTGAGGCCACGCTGTTACTCATTATGCGATTATGGAAGTTAACTTTGTGAGCGCGTGCTTTTCCTAATACGCACATTTTCGTCGACCTTCAAGAAGAAAAAGTCAACACCGTTATGAAAACAACTTCTGAATCCCTTAGCGTTTGAAAGGTGCCTCTCTCTTCAAGACGCTGCTCTTTTTATCACCTTGTTTTTCTTGATGTGCAAATGCAACATTACTTGGCCATCACTTTCTTTTCACTCTTCCTTTGTCCCTCTTTGCCTCACTCCTTTGCTGCCCCTTCTCTGTCACTCCCATTGCAGACACCTAATGCCCTCCCCCTCCACCTGGTGCCCTTAAACATGCACCTGCCCTTGACCAGTGGAGTTGCCACTCAGAATCCATCTTATTTTAGGAATGTAGTCTTTCACTTCTCAGATCACTGGTGCAACACCTCTGTATGGCAAGAACACACCATTAGTGGTCTCCAGTCGACATGTGCACTTTCACAAGGCTGGCATGGAACTCTGAAGGGAGTTATCAGTGTGTGTGTGTGTGTGTGTGTGTGTGTGTGTGTGTGTGTGTGTGTGTGTGAGTGTGTGCTTTTTTCACTCCCTGTAAATCCCCTGAGAAAAAGCATTCACTCTATCTAAGAACACAACACTGAGGGTTGGTCACACCTCATTAATCAACCAGGAATCCTTGTTTTTTTGCTGCCATACACCTGTATCCTTTGTAACAATCTCCACAATCTATCAACACGTAAGGAAGATATGAGAACCGGTCTGTCTGGTGTGTGTGTGTATACACACACATGTGTGTTGTAGTAAGGTGAAAGAAGTTGGATTTAACCACAGCTTCCATGTCTCTGTCCTTCACCGAGTTCTCCTTGTGATTGTTGTCCGGGTCAGCCCAGATTTATAATTGAGCCCAGGGTGGGACACTGTGTTCGGAGATAATGGGACACCCCCCATCATAAGCATCCACACACACACACACACAGCCCCACCTTCACCTATTATCCCCTTCGCGCTCTTCAAGGCTACACACACCCTTTTTGCGTGTGGCTGTGTCCCTTGAACCCATTCAGAAGACAACTAATGTCCCATTATGCTCACCAGTGCCACCACCTATTAACCATAACATATGATAAAATGAACTCTGACCATGTCTTGAGTGATCGCTCGGGTTCAAGGCTCCTTCTGTGCTCCTGCTTGGTTTTCCAGTGAAGCTGTTCAACCATCTTCCTGGTCTCTCTGCTGCTGTACGGTTCCTCTGTTCCTAATTCTGCCACAACAACAATTCCATAAACAACGGGAGCCGTCTGAGGAAGAGAATGAAAGCTGAGTGTGTGCATGTGTGTGGATTCACCTTCAGGTGAGTTGGCACTTCATGCAGTCCTGTGTGTGTGTGTGTGTGTGTGTGTGTGTGTGTGTGT
>JBAJHX010000081.1:16627379-16646699 GCA_037176925.1 Amniataba percoides | reverse complement strand
AGAAAGAAAGAAAGAAAGAAAGAAAGAAAGAAAGAAAGAAAGAAAGAAAGAAAGAAAGAAAGAAAGAAAGGCATAATATGCACAATGTTCAAACTGAGGCAGTCTCACCTGACTGACCAGTGCCAGACTCTGTTTGTTAACATGTGAGCCAGGATGCTCTGGTTGGTGATTTGAGAGTTAATGTGGCAACAAAAAACACTTTAAACCAAAATGTTTGGCATACTTTAGCTGGCAACAAAGCAAGCCTTGGAATGAAACTCCATATAATAACCTTATAGTCACAGAAATCAGCAGTAAACTGGACTCACTGTGCCTATTTTGGCCCAGATTGTCTTTCTCTCTGCTGTTTTTCTTATTCTTCTTTAATGTGTGCTATATAGCTTGCATTGAATACACATTTGCATTACTGGCCTTTGCAGGCAGCAGGAATGTATAGCATCAAAAAAATATTGCTCCATAACATTTGTGAGTAATGATTAGTATGTTTTTACTTTTAAATGCCTAAACATTATAGAATTCCAGTCAGCACCAGGGTTTAAACTATGCAGGAGTTATAGGGGAGGAGAAAGAGAAAGAGACTTCAGCTCAGATGCTTTCATTTAAGAAATCTTGGTGGTAGCATATTCTTGCTCACAATTGTCATGGGATGCGTCCTAGGTCTCATCTGTTTAAAAGAAATAACACAAATCATTGCCTGTCCACTGTGCATTGGCATTGTTATTGTTTCTCAGCAGAGAGCAATTAAAATATGAAAAAGTGATTTTTTTTTTCAGTTTCCTTGTTCTCCCAGGCTCAGTTTGCTCTCAATATACTGAAGTGTATTGATAGTGTAGTTTTCCATGTAGATTGGCACATTCATGTATCTACTTGTGCCACTCACCCCTGGATGATAGAGCTGTGTCATGCTGTGATACTGTCACTGATAACCACTAAAAACACTTGTCACAAAACAGTTTATACACACACACAGACACACACAAGGATCTTTTTACTCTCCTGCTGTCCCATTCTGGTCCTGTGCTTATTACATATCAAATACTTGGCCATCATCCATGAATCCACTGAGTGTCTGACATGTTTAGCTGTTCCATTTTACTGATTCTGGTTATTCACACTTTATTCCTCTTACTTGTCAGAGAAAATAAATGATTTTCTCCTTCCCAGTTGTGCTCATGTCCTCGTGTACTTACAGTTGCTGCAGAACAATGATTTTGGATTTAACCATGGTAATCTCTCCCCTAAGCGACATCTGAACAAGAACATTTTTAGTCCCATTTTGGCTTTGCGTTTCCGCTTCCAGTTCCAGCAGAAATGTGTTTCAGTGTCCTTCCAGCTTGGTCATTAATGTTTGTGTAAGGCTCACTTGCGCCCCTGTAAACCCAACACACAGAGCTCTGCGGCTGCCAAGAGAAACACAAGTAGACCACCTTTCTGAGCGCACCGACAGTGGAAATACCGAGTTCCTTCCAGCTGTCACCGCCTATCCAAATCAAGGCCACACTCTCCCTCAACACAGTTTTCTCCAATCACTGGAGCCGATTACAGACATAGCTCATCAGTTTCACAATGGCACTGAATATGAAGGGAGTTAGTTTTTCAGAGGGCAATCAGTGCCAAATGGAGCCTCTTCACGCTTTGGTTCACCCTTGCCCATTAGTTAACCATGATTGTCTCCTTCCTCTAACAAGTCCCCAGCAGCCTTCAGCTCTGAAAACTCAGTATGTTAAAAAAAAAGAAAAGAAAAGAAAAATTTTAAAAAAGCAGCTGATGCGTGGCATAATTAACTATTTTAATGCATAAATATAAACATAATATATGATGATCTGAAATGATTTGCTTATTTAGATTCACTTAAAGGCTTAGATTTTGTATCTGAAGAGCTGAAATTCAGCAGAGAGATGGTGGACACTGGAGTAATACAAATAAGGGTAATAGTCTCAGTACAATTAGTTCACAGCGCGCAAGGATCTCAGTTGGAGTTTAGCATATAAAGAAATTCGTTACAGCAGCATTTTCTTTGTCAGACAAGTCACTAACAGTTGTCGGGCGAGGTACAAGCAAATGTGAATTTCCCCAGAAAACGTCTGTATTATGTTAGCGGGTAGAGGTAATTATCGATGGTTTCTCTCCCCGTAGACTGATAAGGTGGCCAAGCTGACAGATGGATTGCTGTGCTCTGCATATCTGGGGTTGGAAACATTGATCTCTGGGATTAATGCTGCCCCCGGGGGAGTTGATGACAGTCAAATGGTGTTTCTGTAATTATACATTTACATCGGGCCACTATCTCGAAAGGTGCTGACATGCACACTTTAATGTTGTGCAGCTCCTCAGGTGGGAAAAGAATAGGTTTTTTTTTTGTCCCCTCTCATTACAATATTACTTTCCGTGATAAAAAAAAAATGGCCAATCAATTCTTCACAAATCCAATGACTGAAGATACTTCTAAAAGATTTGCATGATCTTTTTGTATGCGACCACATCAAATTTACAATCCCAGGTGAAAACTCAGCACTACGCTGGCAGCTGAGACGCAACACCCAATCACTATTTTACAGTTGAAATGCTTGCTGATATATTGATAAGCTCACTTTGAAATTCACCAGGCTGTTATTTAGGCTGACCTACCTTACTCAGTACATAAATCTGTCACGTTCACCATCACTTTCCAAATACAGCTTGAAGGATTTAAGGCACACGACTGCTTGGCCGTGGCATCGGTAAGCACTGAGATCAAAGAGATGGATCTCACAAGCCAAATATTAAGTAATGTCCAGTGTGAATGCAGAATTCTGTCCTGGAGAGTAAACAGTGCAGAGCAGAGGCCCGTATGTTTTCTGTGAGGCTGCAGGTACTCTTCAGATCCTCATATGGGGGCCCTCTATTGAATGAAGTGAATGTAACATAAAATAGAATAAGAAAATAAATATTTTTGATCATTTGCAATCTCGGCTGAGCTTTTGGAATCAAAACAAGACTGGCTGGCATTTGTGTTCATGAATTATCATAAACTACAAACAAACCACAGCGAACATTTCTGCAGTTCTTCAGTATTTACGTCAAGTCACTGTGCTCAAAAGTTTCACAGATTCTTAACTCAGTTAAGATGACGATGGTTCGCTGCTGTATGAATGCAGAAGAACTGTTACTCCTGATGTACCGGTTGAATAATTGATGTTGGTGTTTGCGTCTATTAATTGGCAGAGGGGAAACGAACACTGATTTCTGTGAAGGACAATGATGCAGTGGCTAAAGATAAGCCCTCCCAGTAATTACTATTGACATTGCTTTAAAGGTAAGCCACGAAACAGTTCCTGTGGGGTATTGGTATTTTCTCAATTATAATACAACGGCAGAAAAAGGTCTTTTCAGTCAAACAACAAGAACAAGAGTCGCATTAAGGGAGATGTATGGAAAAGACTTACTACTATACTTTGGCTACACTGGTTGTCACAAGTACGGGTTGATAAATGGACAAATCAGGAGTGAAACTGGGGAGATTTTTTTTTACTCAAAAATTATGCTTTATTTCTATTGGCTTGTTTGAAGGTAACATAACTGCGTAAAAAAAAAAAGATTCCTGTTGTTAATGCTATTGTCACAACCTACATGCCAGGAACTTGGAATTCCTATAAAAAAGAACAATATCAAGATATCATTAAAATTTGTTTTCATTACCCTTGGTGGTATAAATCTATATTAATGTGATTAATTAATATACTAATGTGAACACAATGATGGTGAGTGAAGCCTGAAACAAACCCCTTGTGAATTCCCAAATAGGAAACTATGCAAATTGTTTTCTTTCTTTCTTACTCTTTGCTGCATTCAAATTTGTGTCAACCGAAATCTTGAATCCTTGAATTGAATGAGCTGCAAGATCACTGTGTCACAAGCATCACTGTTAAGAAACGGTGGTGGGCGAGATGAAGCTGTCTTCTTTAATTTGTGCTTCAGATCTGTCTCTCAGTGTCATGGCTGCCTGGTTTGATGAGTCTCTTGCTGTATTGCCCTCTTGAGGACGCAGGTGTTGTCATGTAGTAGTTGATACACACTGATTAGAGAGACCTAAGCAAAAGAATATAATGTATTATATCCACAGCATGCCTGTTGTGTAACAATCAGTACCGCTGCTCTGGTAAATAATCATTTAAATGTATTTGCGTGCCCCTGTGTGTTGCACACGGTTGTACAGAATCCATCTGGAGTGTTTGGTCATTATGTTGTTAAATTTCTGCTTGGATGAGCAGAGCGTCCTCGCAGCTGGGCTTTAGGTAGGCTACAGCCCACCAAATGATGGGAAACTGGGAGGCAGTGAAGTGAAGTGACTCACATCACATTCAGCTGAAGGGCCCTTTCCTGTCAAGCTTGATTTACCATCGTCTGTCATCCTGTTGTAGAGATAGGTAATGCCACTTATTCTACCAAATATGCATGTATCAGACCAGGTGACAGAAAATAGTAATCAAGGCTCGCTATGAGACATCACATCAGCCCACGCTTGCCCTAAAGTATTGCTCACATCAGATGCGGCACGAGTGGAGCCGACAGTCGTTCAGGCGTCTCAGCCTGGTGTCATTGACAACTGACTGAGCTAAACCAAATTGATATTATCCCAACATTTTTCTTGATTTTGTTTTGTTTATGTTTGCCTTTGGACCTGCACCATTAACTCATTGTCCCTGTGATTATGGCGCAGCACCACTGCTGCGTGTGAGGCATATGCTTCCATCAAACTCTCATTAACCTTGTGTCTGATTATGTCCTGCATGGCGAGATTACTCTCTGAGATTCCCCTCACACAACAGAGTGGCCATTTACAGCTCGATGATGATTAACAGTCCAAACAAACAGTTGCCCTCCAGGATACGCTCAGACAACTGTGAGTGCAACGTGGTCTTCAGGTGAGAGAACATGTATGCATGTATGTATATATGTATGTATGTATGTATGTATACATGCATGTAAAATATACATGATATAATATGATATAAAGATTGTCATCAAAAGATTATATGTTTTATAATACTCTGATCACATATAGGGAGCAACAGCAAACATTTGAAATTTTAGGAAATGTTTTTATTTACTTACTTATTTATTTATTTATTCATTTATTTATTTGGAGGCTGTTAAATGACAGGATGGATGAGGATGTAACTAGGCTACTGAGGCTACTAACAGCTGCCATCAAAGTTAGATTTTCCTACCATCCCCCTCTAAAGGTTACCAGTAAGTAGTCATATCTTGTTAGTGTAATGCGACCATGTGTTTGCAAGAGCCAAGAAGTAGGCCCGGCCCGTGACCTTGTGTAAAATGCCGATATGTCCGCTTCAGTCACACTTCAGTTTTCTTCGGATTAAACAAATGAGAGAAGTGTTAATTAGCCAGTCTCGGATACAGTAGTAGGAGGATTTTTCTTGCCTTTGGACACAGTTGGGCTAGCTGTTTTCCCCTTTTTTTCTTTCTGCTAAGCTAACTTGGCTGGCTCCTAGCTATATGTTTATATTTAGGATACAGACATTAGACTGGTATCAGTCCTTGTTATCTAACCCTCAGTGAGAAAGCAAATATCCTAATTTAATCATTTCCTAAAACACCTTTTTTAAATATGTGGGGCCTAATTGCTCCAGACTGTGATTTATAGAACTCTTTAAGCTGCAGAGTGCTCAGAAGTTTTCATTTTTGAGGATAGTCATTTGAGTAAATTGCTTTTTTTTCATATAACTGGTAAGTGTATTGCTCCTCATCTGACCCCTTTCACAAACGTGACACTGGTGGTCCTCCACTGCTAAGTACCACTTGTCAGGAAATTAACAACAATCTGGAGGTCATGCCCTGCACAAGCTACAATGACAAGCTTGCTCATCTGGCTGCATTTGTGCTTTGATTCACAAAATTAGGAGTTCCTTTCATACTTCACAGCATTTTTTTATCATGGAAGTCAGTGCAGTGTTTCATGTCCAGCTTTATGCAACCTTTGTGTGTCATAGATGTGGACGTGGCTCACATATTTGGCTGGAAGAATGAGTCATATGGAGGAGGCAGAAGGATATCTGACTGCCTCTATTCAAGAGTCATCAGTGTTCACCTTCTATGATAATTGCCTCACTCAACGTGATGAGTATAGATGAGCTCAAAGATGTCCTTCTATCGCGGGGATAATGTATGTGCAATGAAATGCCTGTTGCATACAAGTCTTGCCCGCTCACCCGGCTGGCCACCTAAACAATTTCTAGATAAAAAGAAATGTAAATCTAAAATGGATTGCAGTTAAACTGAATGAACCTGCTGTGATCCAAAGAAAAGCACACTATAGACGAAAGGGCGTCCTGAACTTTGAGGGTGAATTGAACTGAATTTACACAACGTCCATAAAACGCACTGCTGTTTCACACTCAGTGGCGTTTTCTCACATTTGGATTTTCTCCCCACTCTCGAGCCACAGATGGCTTATGAAGAGGTCCATTAACACTGGCCAGAGAGATAAGCTGAGATGAGTTTTAAATGCTATAAGATGGAGAGCCATCTATTTTCATCGAAGGGCAAAGTGCAGAAGGTCAACAATTAACGCAGCTAGCAGTCGGTCTAACTTCCCTTTCTGCAGACGGTAAATAGACGGTGTGCATATACAGCATGTGAAATTGATGAAATTGGACAATTCACGCCGCACCATTTAAAATTTAAATTGAAGTAGATAAATGGAGTGAGGGTCCTCCAAAATGGCAAGCTATCTGTTTGCATTCATTATGGGTTTAATAAAGTTTGCTGACGTGCCAGCATGTGATTAATATTTGTTTTAATTTCATTCAAGCTCTGAGTTAACACACAGCAATCAATATTTAATGTTTTCAGTGAATATTTATAATTGCGCTGTGAGAGAGTAATTGGTTAGCGGCCCAGATTCTCTCAGTGCATGAGAAAGGAAAAGTAAACATTTCTGCCTCCCATTTCGGTAAAGACAGAGCAGCACTGAGTTTACGCACGCATCAACATGGCGAAGTTGTGTATGTACTTGAGCAGGAAGTCGAGCAGAACGATGTAGAGTGGGTGTTTGTTGTTGAATTGCAGTTTTAATGCAACACTCTGCCAGTCAGGTAGAGCAAAAAATATCCCATCAGTGTCTTTAATAGAAAAAAAAACACCCACAAAACACACAGATCTGATAAGATCCTCATTTATTATTTCCAAATTGTTGTAAGATTTGTCTCGTGATCCTTGTAAAAGCATCAGTAAGTGTGTTCTTCAATAGCCAACAGAGGGCTGTATTATTTTTCTTCCATTCTGGCAACAGTCCAGCTAAGACTTCTTAATGAAATGGATTTGAAGCGAAGAGAACTTTGGAAGATGAGCTGACTTAACAATTTTACTCTATGAGAAAGCTGCCCTAAGAATCCAAGGTTAAGTGAGGCGAGGGGGAAATGAAGTGAATATTGCTGTATTGTTTGTCTCTTAAGATTCAGAGATGAGGGGGCAGGGTGACACTAACTACTGAGCTGTGCGAAGAGAAACTGGAATTTACTGTGTTTCTCTATTAGGCCGCCGATCAATTAACATCACAGTAAAGGGCAAATTAAATAAGTGAAAATGATAAAACCAACACATTTGGTTTAAGCATCAGTGACACCAATATCATAAATCATACTTCTTCGTTTGCTCGCATTTTGAGTTAGAAAAAAATGTTAATTAGTTTTGCTTTTTCCTGGAGAAAGCTCACATGGTAGGACTGTTTCTTTCATATGTGAAGTGAACCAAGAATCAGTACTGTGAGTGAGCTTCAGAGGCTGCACGACAACAGACGCACATGGCTGTTGTTGCTAGGTGATGGCCGTGTGCATGAACTGGATGCCCGGCTCCTGATGAGTGATGAAATATCTTCAGTAGCGAGCACACTTAGTATTGTACCTGATACTTGTAGCAAACCATGGCTAGTTCACATGGCTAATCTGTCACTTATTTCACATCTTTATAAGATCCAAGCTTGCCTCATCAGAACCGTTCGGAGACTGTTTTCTTTCTGTAAAGCCTTCAACATTGCAACCCCTGATTATCTACCATAAAGTACTATGTGCACCCCGTGGTATCTTTGTATGTCTTAATCTGTGATAAACTGATCCCTGTTTGCTGATTTCTCTTGGGTCATAGAGGGCTAGAGATCTTGCTTTAAAAAAGTAAGATCTGAAAAAAAGCCAGCCTGCAGGGATGGGATGGGGTTAGACAGGGTTTGTAATATCGAACTGAGATCTGCCAGCGACGCTAAAACAAGGTCATACAATAAGGGCGATGCCATAAAAAGCTATTGATCTAGTAGATTATTAGCTCTGTGATGAAATGAACAGATTTTTATCTTTGTTTGCCACGATTTACTAAAGATCCCCCGGAGGCTCTCGATGTCCGCAGTCTCCTTTTTTTTTGTCTGATGCTGAATCCAGTCTCTGAAATGCATTATGGCGACTGCATCTCTGTAGCACCACAACAACTACAACAAGCTTCACAACCATGCCAGCTGTATGCTTGGTCACACCCGCTCATGACACCACATCAGCCTCTCCCACTAGTGTCTCTCTAGGATCCCGGGTGAAAAACGTTGCATCAATGAACTTTATTAACGACTGCCTATGAAGCCTTCCAGAGTTGGTTCAGGAGAACTTTTTTTGTGCTTAAACTTTACCAGAATACTTCTTACTTTCTGACTTACTTGTTTAACACCCTCTTTCTTAAGTCTGGCCTTGAAAGAGGTAGTATGTCTGTCAAAATCATAATCCATGATTATTAGATTATGCACAAAAGCTTTAGAGTAATTAAGCCATTGCTCAGTCTAGGAGACCAAAAGATGCCCACAACTTTGGAACTGATATTTTTTCATTAATTGTTTTCTTGTTAAACTTTGCTTGACCTTTGGCTTAAACTTGATGCTGAATTATAGAAACGTAACAAGGATATGGGCCGTAATTGAGCATTAGATGTTTAGTGTGTCATCCACCAATCAAAATTGCCAATAACCCCTAATGGTCACTAGCAAAACAACAGCACGGGTAAACAGATCTTCTTCTGCACAATGTACTCAAACGGACGTCACCGCTATCGGGTTAAATGTGGGTTAATAACAAATTAAACAAGGAATAAGATTATGGACCGTGCAGAATCAGCATTTTAAAGTTATAAAAGCAATTTAAGGAATTGTGGAATTGTTCATTAGCATTCTTTAAAAAATCAGTTCCACTTAAGCATGTGTATCAGAGGACTGTGAAGTTCTCCTTTGTTTGTCTGTATGCTTGCATCGTTGAGAGAGTAAAGGTTTGTTACCAAAAAAAAGTTCAATTTCATAGATGCTTTGGTCTGTAATGAGGCTTTTGTTGGCTTTACCACTTACTGCACACATTCAACTAATCACAACAAGTCTTCACTATCACTCTGTGCTCACTACATGCATAGTTTAACACTGCATCCATTTTTCTTTGCATTACTTTAAAGGACAACTTAACCAAAAAAGTGTGAAGTCTAAAACTTTTCCAACTAAGTAATGCCTGGCATGTCCCAATCTGATCAATGCCATTGATTTCATTTGTCTCGCAAGACCAGCTAGTGAGCCTTTGGGCCTCTTTCTCCCGTAAATTCTGGCACTGTTGGAGCCACAATCCAGACATGTGGCTGAAAGTCCTGCAACGAAAGTGTAGCTGCAGACTTAACCAGTCCAGAGAAGGTGGCATGGGTCATGGTATTTCCTGATTAACTGCGTGCATGGCTGCACATTTTCTTCAGGCTTAAAATATTATACATTCCACCTTATCAAGGTCTAGTGTGGTCTGATTACATTCAGTGGTGACGTTGCATTATAAAAGCATACACTGTAAAATGCTGCATTGCATGTGGAGGGTGGGGGGCATCCTGCAACTGCAATATGGCATCGCCAGCAGGGTTTCCGGCCCAGGTGTACTTACTCTTTAAGGACTAATTTCTCACTTTGTCATCTTTTCACCCCAGAGACAAGGATGAGCAGCAGGCAAACTGCCCCTTTCGGAGCCCACATTCCACTGGGCAAACAGGATTTAGTGTTTCAGCGCTAAAGTTCTCTCTCCCTCTGAGGATCCATCCTCAGGGCATTGTCTCCACTCTCCTCTCTCCTGGTAGAGAAACGAATGTCAGGTTAGCCACACCTCTAGGATCCTGGAAACCTGCTCTCAGAGAGGATCTTGAGGATGGCAAGCATCTATTTAGAGGCTAGCCCAAAGCCCTTGAGATCACTGTATGAAGGCAAGGAAGCGGCATGTTGGAGTCACGCTGTCCTCAACTGACTGGCGAAAACTCGGAGCAACAGCCACCAGTGGATATTAAAGGCAGTGAAGCTTGTTTTACACTCAGGCGGTCAGTGCAGGATGAATCAGCGTGGCAGAGTGAGCTGTCTGTATACAAACTCTGTCTCCAGCCGCTTGCCTCCAGGTGTTCACCATGATAGTGGTCAATAAGACATCAGAGAGCAGCATCCCTACCCCGAGCAATGTCCACCTCCATTGTGCCATACAGAATCTTTACTTTGTGGTAAAACACACAGGCATGTCTATTATTATGCTTATTATTCTGCCCATACTATAGTTTGTTGAGGGCTGTATGAAAAACACTATACATGTATAAATACAACCTAGAAGGGGAGAAATGAGAGAGAAAGAGACAGAGAGTGAATGCACATTAAAACCAGCATTACCTTTCTAAGTAGTTAAGAAATCTGTGCATTTCAGTAGGCCAGTGGAAGAGTGAGGGTTGGATTCTGTTCACAGTGACTGCAGATAGCGTTACAGCTGTCTCCTTGCTGTACCATTTAAATCATCTGGCTTTTGAAGGGAGCCCTCAGTGAAACAGAATGATAAGTATGCAAAAGCTAAAGCTGGTTAAGCCAACATGGGTAACATGAAGGAGAGCTTCCTGTTTGCTCACAGACCTTTGATTTTTTTTTATATATATATTTTTTGTACAATTCCACAGGCGACAGTGAATCTATAAAACCAAAGGGTTACCTGAGATGAATGAATGTAAAAAAAAAAAATCTCTTATCTCCTTATGTGTCAAACTGAAAGCCAGAGAAAGAAGGTATCAGAGAGGAAAGCAAAACCAAGAGACACAGAAGCATTTTTCACAAGCAGCTGCTCAGGTACAGTATATTAGACAATGTGGAGAAGAGGGCTTGGCGACCCGTGTCCCCCACCTTTCAAATCCCATCTCCCTCAATGAAATCAGGTGTCAAAGTTTGCAGAGGATGTAGTGAAAACAAGCCAAACTCGATCACGGCTGGAGCTGTCACAGCTGTTGAGACAGCCGATAAAATAACCTAATAAAGGAGAGAGAGTTTTCTTCGGCGCGGTGCCGCCATTGTGGACAGTGGGGCAGAAACGTTTTACAGCGTCATCTGTGCATGAGATTTTGAAAGAGTAAACTTGCCAAACATTTTAAAAGCACAGTGGTAAATATGTGCGGTGGGTGTGGAACAATTTGGGATGCAGCATGGAAAGTGTTATATTGTTATTGAAGTCAGATAGAAAATGGTTGTTTTGATCCCAATGTTCCAACTCGATGATAATGAAAACTTCGCCAAGGTTTGAAAGATAACAGACTTTAAATCAAAGGGAAGTGGGTGCTCTCCAGTAAACACTGATGTGGCGAATTATGACAGAAGGACGCAAGCAATTTCAGTAATTAATCCTGAAGATTCCACATGAAAAAATTATTTGTCATCGCTCGGAAAATGTCTGCGGTTATGATATGAGGACTGAAACGTGCATCTTTTATCAAGTGTTCCAGTAATCTAAAAAGCTACGGGACCTCTCAAGACTTCACCACCATGACAGTAGGACTGTAAACGGCCATAACATCGTAACTGAGGCTACATTTCTTGCAATTTTCTTCCTTTCATGTTTTTGAGACTTAAATTCCCTTTTCTCTGCTGTATGGCACAGGAAATAAATCCACAGCTCTAATTTTGTTTCCCATTTTGCCCCCATTTGTCATGTTTAGTTTCTTGTCTGGGTTTTTCTGATCCTGTCTTGGTTTTCATGTATCATGTTTTGTTCAATGTTCTGTTGGTTTTGTCTTGGGTCAGGTCATGTCTTGTCATGTTTAAGTTTTATTGTCTGTCATGTTTTGGCTTGGTGTGTTCAGTTTCTCTTGTAGTATTGTCATGTCCTGTTAATTGTTGAATGGCATGTCTGGTTTCTGGTTATGTTATGTATTGTCAAGTTTTCTTGTCCGTCATGTTTCTGGCTCTCTGTTCTGGCGTGTCATGTTTTATTTTGAAATCATCTCTCCCTCATGTTTCAGGTCTCTTTACTTCCTGCCTCAGTGTGTTTCCTTCCTGTCTGATTGTATGCCCCGCCCTGATCGTGTACACCTGTTCCTTGTTACCTTTTGTTCTTATATAGTCCGTGTCTCCCCTGAATTGTTAAAGTCATGTTTCATGCATGTGGTTGTTTCCTCCTGTTTCTTGCTGATGATCTTGAGCCAGTGAGTTTTGAGTTTTTGTCTTGTTGGTGTGTTTTTTGGATTTGGCCTTTTCAAAGGACTCTTTTCTCTCTCGATCCTGAACCGTGTCCTGCATTTGGGTCCTGCCTTGCCTGAGTCTGAGACGCTACACCATTTGTTTCAAATATGAACAAGAATCAGCTATTGTTGCTTCAGTAGCACTGACAGCAAATTCTGTCAGCAACATATTGTTCATGACTGCCATAATCACAACTTGCCAGAAACATACAATGTAGACGTGTCACAAAAAGCCCACGTGTGAGCGGGCCACAGCTAAAGCAAGTAGACTGATTGTAGACTGATCAAGGGGATGATCTGAAGGGACGGGATTTAAGGAGGACATGTCTCTCCCACTTGCCCCCCTCACTTTTAAGGTGTAAGGTCACTGAAATATCTCTAAACAGAGTCTTTATGCTGTCCTCCATTTATAGTCAGTAACTTCACAAGCAGCAGCAGGTGATAGACAGCTTTTAAGACAGTGTTGCCCTTGAAAGACTTCATCAGGCATCAGGTATAAAGAAGCAAATACAGTATTTATATATCATTATGGGCTGGGTCTCTATTAAGGTATATCATTGTATGTATGTCAGTGTATGTAAAACTGCATCTGTAATACTTGTATGTCTGACCACTCAGAGTTAATGCTTAAATGTAACTGACTAAAGACACTCGTCCATTGATTAAAGTCTGTGCTTTGTATTAAAACATTCACATCCATATCCACGGCCCAGATCTAGTCTTACTGCTAACCTGCTAAAAAGCTGTACCATCTTGTCTGCTATCGTTTCCTGGAAAATGAACCCTCATGAGGGCCAGCCTCTCATAGCTTCACCAGAGATGATAGATAGCACTGCAATCTGTCATCCACTGTCATTTTCCTTTTGGAACATGTCCTCTTCTGTCCCTCTGTCGTGACACAGTAGGCGAGTTACAGGTGACACAACCAATATGACATGACCAATATGTCACCTGTCACCACAACATGTTAAAGGCAACGGACAGGAACTGAAATTTGGCTAATTATTGTTACCATGACTTACATATCATTTGATGAAATATTACATCAATTCTGAAATGGGCAAATATATCTGAAAAGTCTGAAGATGTTCATTATCATAATAATGAATGATGAATATCATCAATTATCACACCCACTTATTATAGTTAAAAATCACCCAAAAAAAGCCTTTAAAGGCCTTTAAAAACATATGGCAGCATGCTTTTTGTAGATAACATTTTACTTTACTGTTACTTTATTATTTTTTTGTCATCCAGCTCTACGTTTATTTTGCAATATTATTAATATTATATTACATTTTATGTATATAATAAAACATTGACATTATTCACATGAAGAGCTGTCCTTAAGGCACACCTAATCCTGGCTTGTGTTTAACCACCCTCCTTATATTACATTAAAAGCTGATACTTGCTCCCAAATTACACCTGAGTGGTGCCATTAATTATAGGCTAAGATCAATTGTTGAACTGTTATTTTAGCCACTTGTGTGATTTCAGCAGTAAGAGAGCGTCGGGGACGGTGAGGAGGAGGCAGAGGATGACACCACAGGGCCATAACGAGTTGTGTCTTTCCCATTAATCAATGCCTTCCACACAATTTGCTGTCTGTGAATTGGGACTGACCTGTCTCAAGGGTCACTTGCCAATTTTCGGCTGCAGTCAGCCCGCATCGCGCTGAGCTCTGTGCTTATGCCCGGTGTTCCTTTTGAGTGATTCCATCTTTAAGATCATGGCTGCCGCATCCCTCTCTCAGTGAGGATGATATCCTAAACGGCAGCACTTGGGATTTAAGGAGGCTCTTTACCACTGCTAATGCTGACTGCATAGGTGTGATTGTGTGGGTGCCTTATACGATTTTGCTCATTCACGTGGAGAGCCTTTTTCTGTGCAAAAAGGCTTGAAGCATACTGACCAAAAGACAACTTCCCAGAACACTACGGAGAAAAGTTAGTGGTCTCGACTGTGTTTTCTCTGACCATCTGACAATACCTGTTGGAGTCAGTTTCACCCCAACGAATCCTGAAAACAAGTAAAACAAATACTTAACATATATATATATTAATTTCCATAACTATGGCCATAACAGATTGTTTGCAGGAAGACATGATGATGATGCAGCTATGTGTGCTCTCCTTTGTTACAATTGCTGCATCTGTGAAGATTTCTCTTCTTGCACACCACATCTGAAATTGTAATTGGTAAAGATGTCAGGTATAAAAGTTGAAATTCTTGGTAATTTGTGAAATAATGGGTCCTTAATTTCGTACAGGGGTAGACAGAAACATGCTTCTCATTTCTAGCCGCCGGTTTGAAGTCTGAAATGACAAATTGTTGCTGGCAGCTTTCATTGTCTGCTGCTAGCTAATTAAGATGACATGAGGTCCATGAGTTGATTTCCTGCGGCTGACTTTTTATGTTTAAGCATACTTGTTTCAAAACCAGAGAAATAAAACATGGTCCTGATGGCTTTACATGAAATCATATGCATGAGGTCGTGCTGAGAAACATAGGCACAGCTCAGAGGTCAGTAGTCTTAAATGAAATTAATAAACACGCTGCCCCTTCCACATCACATTCGAGAGCCAATTATAATCTCCTATTAAATTCATTTGAACTTTTTGTTCTGCCTCTATGAATTAGGCTTAGTGGTGCCATCACATATTTAACAGCTGACAACAACTAAGATACTGATCCCTCCTGGCGTCAAGAAGTGCAGTCTCTCTTCAGGTGACCAGCTGTCACCAAAGCAGGTTTTTTGTCTGCAGAATACAGATTTATATACTCCTGTCTGAGACTTTTACTGCTTCAGGATGCTGTGCGAAACACCTTAAAGATGGTGCATTTCTGAGGCTGACCGACCAGCAGTGTGATTTATACACGGTGCTGCTGTCCAACTAAAAGGGACCTTGATATCAGTGCTACACGGCCAACCAAATCACCTCTATTGCATTCATCAGAGGCGCAGTGTGAAGAACGGGTCCACTCCGGCCTCTTGTCATTACATCTCTGGTGGTGGAGGAACCTGGCAGCTTGAAAAGCCCCAAAATTGCCCACAGGATTTTTTTTTTCTTCTTCTTCTTTTTTTTTCCTGTTCTCACCACCTCCCTTTCAGGTGACAGCAAAGGTACAGATATTTTCACATGTTGATTGTAATTGGTTTGAATAAGGATGTGCACATTAATGGTAATAATGTTTTAAGATATTTTAATTTTGTACGATGTGTAATTGAAACAAGGTGCTCCAGTGCTTCAGGGGTATTTAATTAAAAAGCGTTTCCCAAACCAGTCTGAAAATGCTGATTAGGGAATTGAAGAATTAATTATATACACGAGTTTGCAAACATGAAGCTGGTGAGATGCTGATTATTATTGTTTTGTAATAGATTTGATTTAATTATACACTTGCTTGGAACATGCAGTTTGCTGCACCTATGCTCTGGATTAACTGAATAAATTTACAGTGTAAGCAAAATGTGTCCACCTTAAATGCAGTATTGCGTTGAGGAGACACGCAGTTCCCAGCGTGACATACTGTACATCTCACCCATTCGTTCTGCTAATCTGTTCCTCTAATGAAAGTTAAGTACTGGCAGCAGTTTATACCATACATTTATAACCATATATGTGTTTCTTCTGTTTGTGTTTGAGGATTTAGGTACAGTTACCACCTATTAGCTTTTCCATAATGGCAGCAAAAATAAATGAAATGGGATGCACAGCGTTAAAATTAAAACAGGAAATCATGGATTTATCATTTATTTGTTATTATTCATATAAACATATATGAAATCATCATTAATTCATTGTTGCAAACACTTAATCATCAGGTAAGTGAGCATAAATGTTAAATATCTACAGAAATATTTGCCTGTCCTGAGCAAAGAGTTCGTGGTCATATTTATTGTTGAATTATGCAGCAGCAAAATTCAATGATCCCACATTCCATTTTCTTCTCTTCTTATATTGCTGCTGTTGTTTCTTCTCTTTTGGACCTGTACTCCAACCTCCATTTTTCTCTTGGCACAAATAATATCAGACCCTCGGCTTCTTTCCTTTTTAGAAAAGCAGCAGGACAGTTGAGGAGGACGGATGACATGCAACAGCACTCCAAGCAGGATGAACTCCACGCTTCTCCGAGCCCCACGAGCATGCTATGGGTTTTTTTCTTTCAGACTGCCGTGATGAAATTATGCCAGTTGTTTTGGCGCAGTGTGTAAAAGTGAAAAAAACTGTTGTCAGGTCACAGAGGTTATGTTGTGCCAAAAACAAAATCCCAACTTTTTTAAATGCAAAATCTAAAGTATTCACAAATAGCCTGAATAGCCCAGGAGCTCTGCTAAATAGGTTTAGCAACCATGACATCTGCCAGTGATGTTCACTGAAGGTCATAATGGTTACATTACAGAAACACTAACTCATTAGCCAACTGCCCCTCTGTTCCTGGTGGTATTGGCTGATTCTTTTGGTGTAACTTTTTAAGACAGTTTCAAGTTCTCCTTTGGCACATGTACTCGACTCCCTACACAAAAGAAGTGTGAGCAGCAGAGTACAACAAAAACAGTCAAGTGAAACTTGCCTCACCATGCTGACTCCCTCAGCAGCATGGAGTTTATTGTGCCTGCTAACAGTGCTGGTCGGCCAAAACTTGAGGAGGCTGAGCTGCTTGTTTTTTGTTGTATTTTCCCAGCAGTGGACTTTGGCACATAAAGGCGCTCTGACAACACTATACTGTTCACACTGGATAAGTGAGCTAATCTATAATATCATCTGTGCATATGTTTACTTTGAAGTCAGCCTGGCTGTGCAAAATGTTGTCTGACCGTTGATCTTTCTATTGTGAATTTACAATTAATTTTTTAAATTACAAATAAAGTAAATGTTACATTGCATAGCAGTCTGCACAATATTAACACAACTGAATACGGTCTATACCAAAGCATACAAGGAAATCATGCCGTCTATGCAACACTGCATTTGGGCACAGCATGTCACAATGGCCCAGTCTTCTCCAATAATACACATTTTCAAAGTGTCAAAACATCTCATTCAATCTTGTCGCCGACTCTCAACACAAATCAATGACCAAATCAATGAGGCTCATTACATTGAAATCCCACAGGATTAACTGCAGTTGCTTGGTCACCAAGAAAAGAAAAATACAGAGTCAAGCTACTCTATCACTACAACTGGACGAGTGACATGGGGGGAGTCTGGGTTTTCACTAATACTGCAACTCAGAAGACAACAAAAGCTGTGTGATGTTTGCTGACTCTTGTTGAGTCCTCTGGCTGTATGAAACGATGCCTGTGTATAGATGTATCTGTATCTTCAATTAAGGACTTAGAGAAGCATTATCTGTGACTCACAGCTCATACAAGTTTGTGAAATCAATCATTTCCACAAATGAAATTACAATTTTCCTACTGTACCTATTGAAACAAAGGCACATACATAACTATTGTTTACATGTGAGATTGTTATCGTAACACAATATAGGGTAGAATCCATCCACAAAAGGAATTATCCCCAAGGTGGCACAGGAGATTTTTGATCCTTCCACAAGAAATGGATCTCTTATCAACAAGGAACACCTAGAGCAGGAGAAAAGGAAAATCCCTTTGAAGACTGAAATCTCATAAAGGGACAGGAATCATACCAACTACACTATAAGATAACTGTGATTGGGACTGATTTTTCTGTTGCTGATCTGATTATGTAACCTGATTTACATATGGAGCTGGTAAACTGAGGCTTCAGTGATGGGGCATATTCTTGATTAGTTAAATTATTATTCCTGATATCAGGACCTTTTGATGCAGCTTACTGGCAAGGGAAGCAATTGTCTCAGCAGCAAACTCCGGCAATGCTCGACAAACCCACCTTGAACTATTCAGTTCAACCTATATTGGCTGCTCAGCTGGCCGCACCCCAATAAACATTACTCCACCATTTACTGTCACAACACTCACTCAGGTGCACAGGTCAGACCTTACATGTGCTGTCCAGTAATTCAAATACTGGAGGACTGAGCCTCTGTGGATCAAGAGGAATGTAAATACAACACAGACGCATTGGTATACGCATTAAGGATGCAAAAAAAAAAAAAAAAATTACAAGGAAACACATCACAGAGACTCTTGACATGAAGGTTAAACCTCCACATAGAAACACAAAACCACTGTTATGAATAACATGATGTAAATGACAACAAAGAAGTTTATCCAGCTATTTACATGTAATCTTGACACCCAAAGTAAGAGAAGAGCTCAGTCGCTTTAACTATTATGTGCTTAAAAGCTGCTCCTGAACAGGAGGGATATAGCGTGAAATCTACTCTATTACTGTTCACTCCCATTAAGATCCACAGAGCTTTTGATGTGATGGCACACCGTATGACAAGGACAAACACCCGCAGCATTATTACCTTCTTGATGTGTCAGACGCATTTCACTCTCCACTTCCACAGTTACTCTTTTGATCCGACGCTTCTATCACATGAAACGTGCTGTTAGGGACCTGATTGCTGCATTATGATGGCGTGGTGACACATTAGCTACACACATCACTGAATATCTACAGGAGTCTATTGATCTTTAATACAAGATGTTTTTTTTTTTACGCTCGGCCCCTCTGTCGTGTCACAGTGTCACAATGAATGATCATCATCAAGTGAGGCTCAGTCTGTCATAGAACAGAAAAAGGCTACTTACAACTATTGATCTCCTGTCCCTCCAGCTACTGCCTGTCGGGTAGAGACACAGGTCTGAGTTTCATTTTACTAGTCATTTTC
>JBAJHX010000081.1:16585517-16621360 GCA_037176925.1 Amniataba percoides | reverse complement strand
GATCTACAGGACAGCTTTTCAATCACTTCTCCAATGCTGTTCCACCTATATAAATACAAGCACGGGGAGAGAGCCACGGAGCGAGAGGAGGGGGAAAAAAGTGAAAATAATAGAGAGGGATAAAAACAAACAGGAAAGGACAAATGTAGAATTTTATGATGTAGCACTTTTGCTGTGCAAACGGGGTGAAATATGCCAGAACCCAAGAGTTACATTTCCCCACTTTCATTGAGTTGGAGCATATCAAGTGTCTGCAGGTACTGTTAGGAACACGAGCCAGCTCAAAGAGAGAACAATGGCTCATTTGCACCTGTAATGGCTCGCAGCAGTTTGTGCTTTACAATGGATGACCTGCATAGATGTCCCTGTGGCTTTGTTCGATGGCACAACTTTGTTTTTTTTTTTCTCTCTCTCTCTCTCTCCCTGTGTGTTTATACTCTGTTCTACCTTTATCCTCAAGACCTTTCCCATTCCGACGAAAATTGCAGATCCCTCATGTGGGTAAAACAGAATTACTGTGCTTCCCCAGCCTTTTTTTTATTGGATCAATTGGGTGATCTTCCAAGGCCGACATTAGGGGGCATTATAAAAAGGTTACAAATGAGAGTGTTTAGTCCATTGCACTCTCCTCAGGTACTAGGAGAGTATCGATCCATTGTGGCTCATCAAACTGTTTTGTTGCAAAAGGACACTTGAACAGTAATCACCTTCAAAAGGTGAGATAATAAGATGCTGTGTAATTGCAGTAGCTTAACTAAACCACTAATGACTAATGCTGTCAAAAGCCAGGGTGGAATTATTTATGTTTGTGCATATGATCGGTGGGAAATGTCAGATTCTGAATATGTTTTATTTAGAAAACAACTAAACATAATAACATATTTTTTTTCATATGTAATGTATTGAAATGTGGGACTTCCATGTTGGATCCCACTTTCATTTCTTACATTTGTGTGTATAAAAAGTGAAACAAAAAAGTGACATATAAAATGTATCAAAATGAAACCGTACAGTAGCTAAGTTGACGTATGTATATTTCTAAACGTTATTGACAACTAAGTAACTGCACAAAATCTTTTTTTTTTTTTCAGATAAATCCAGAAATTCTGTATTAGGTTCCAAGCCTTTGGGCCATGGGCTGTCGTTGAGTATTTGATGGACAGCTGTGCCAGAAGGGGGGGGGACAGAAAATTGAGGCTGTATTTCAGTGACGTAATCATAAAGACTAGCACGAAGCTCCAGGTCACGTACGTAAGGACAATGAGGGTGCACATGTTCAGTTGAAGTACGTGCAGTGTGCTACGCGCCAGCAATATCTGCAGCACTGGATTATGTTGTAAAATACAAGGGTGCAATGATTATTCAACATTACCCATCTCACAATTTCACAGTGGAACATCACATTTCCTGAAAGAGTCTGCACAAGCTTTTCCCATGTTGTAAAATAATATGGACATATAGAATGGCAATGCATAAACAAGTGACGGTACCAATCTGTAGCCAGAGGTGTTTGATTTGCTTGTCTTTGTAAGGCATGGAAAACCCTGTCATGCCATGTTTTCCAAAAGAAATGTTTCGCAATTGATGTCTCCATACAGTGATTGTATTGCAGAATGCAGATTCTCACTCTGTTGCCGTGCAATGAAAGCAAAAATAATAAACATGTAACATTACGTTTGCTGGCTTTAGGATGGTTTTCCAAAATGACTAATAAGGTTGCATTTAATTAGATTTGTGCTAGATTTTTCTGCTGCCAAAACAGAGTGGAGCCATAGTTTTTTTTTTTTGTTTTTTTTTTGTTTGCCATTCCGTCCACACTCATTTAACCGTCATTCTCAATATATGAACATGTTTCATTACAAAACAACATAACCTAAAATGTATGACTTTGTGTTTTTCCCACATATTTCCCTGCAGTATGGCGCAATCTTTAAATGTGAACTAAGGAATGAACATATGCATCAATACTGATACTTTTCTTTATGCTCATTTGATTCAGTGAATTTTTACACTTAAAAAATTAAGTATCAGTGGGATTTCAGTGGGAGCTTGAGCATTCGCTCCCATGGAGGGGAAAAAAAACACAATCATAACATCAGACCACCATTATATTACCATACGCTTCAGTGGATAAAATTACCCTTGTTGCTGTGTGAAGATTTTCCAGTAAAGACAATATATACATTTAAAATGCAAACCTCACTGTCATCTTGAAATATTGCCTTGCATGTGATTTTGAAGGTGAGCTGACTTGTTAAGCTATGCCATTATGTACCCCTGAAACCTCTTATGCATGCCTACACATGCTGACATTACTTAACAAGTATGAATTAGCTCTCTGCAGTAAGTATGTCTTTTGGTGACGCCTCGACACTGTTTATCACACAGTGGAAGAACTCCGGTACATGAGCCAGCCATCCATCCACCTCTGTTAGTGACAGCTCATATGCGACATTTAGTGCTCTTCCCCAGAGCACTGGAGGGCTAATGAAAGATGCGATGTCTCAGAGAGACTAGGTAACCTCTAATCCTGAATATATGAAAGAACATTAATAATTTTATAATATTTTGCCTCTCACACCTTTAAGAGACAGTTCTGGCACGATTTCTTCTCTTACTGCAGAGAGGCCCACATTGTATAAGAGGACTAAATTCAGAGGCATACATACAATTCACTGGCACTGGTTCATTTTGGGTGTTTTCAAGTGCAACATTTCATTTGTAGATCATAAACTCCCGAAATGTTGTGTTTTTTTGTTTTTTTTTTTTTGTTTTGTTTTACACTGTTAAGCATTATCAGACAAATGTAGACACTTCCTTTCTAGTACTTTAATTTCTTTGGATCCGAAACGTATTTGTATGAAAGCCCCTTTATGTCCCTTCATATAAGGCTGGATTGCTGATCAGCTAAGTGATCAACTGACCCAGAATCCCATTGTGTTAATTAATTTGTGGCAATGTGTTTAATTGCAGATTAGGCTGGTCATGTGCATCGCTAAATTATAATATTAACTAAAGTGACAAGGGCCTTTTAGCATTGCGCATCAATACCTGATGTGAAAGATTTAACATCTAGTTTTCTCCCGCTGATAGAGGTGTGCATTGTGTGTTTGCATGTGAAACCTTCATGTTCTGGTTTCAGAAATCTGGATGAGCCCTTGAGAAATGTAGATGTGCTAACTGGAGTGCCATGATAGAAACCAGGGTAGTGTGACATGTAAACACTTGGGATATACTGAATATGAATACATTATGCACAAGGAATGTGCTCTGAACTGATACAAAACAAAACAAACATCTGATTATTTTTTTTTTAAGTAATATTCACATCCAACCCCCACTGTGCTAACCCTGCCTCGCTCTCCATTGACACAATTTACCACAAACTTAAAACTGCTTCTTTATATAAATTAAATCTAAACTCATACATCACCCACATCTCCCAGTAGTGGCCCCGATATCTTCAGATTTTGCCTTATAATCGTAATTTTCAGACTTTTTCTTCACAATTCAGCTGACCAGGAACTCAGTCAAAGCAGCAGGACTTTTCATAATGCAAATGTGTCACATATAAACAAACAGGTTTTAGAAAATATGCAGGTGTAGCGTACTTAGTTTTAGCTTCAGTACCCAAACATAACCTCAGTAACTTTCAAAAGCTTTCAAAAGATGAATTGTGCAGTGCCGAGTAAAGCTCAGCAGGTGTTACATTTAGCTCGTGATCCAATATTGAAGCATGGCATTGTGCAGGAGCTGAAGTTAGGGAGCTTCTCAAAAGGTCATGCTCACACTGATCTGATCCTCCTCTCATTATATAAATGACCATGCGATACAAACCAATGCAATTCTGACTTTTGCATTTGGGAATTCCCACTTGGACTTTAAGAGTCACACAGTTTATTGAACCCAGTTTAGATTTGATTTATTTTTGATGGTTTAAATAAAACAGTGTTTTATCTTTCATTATTTTATCCATAAGCACCCACTATATACTAAATATCTGCATGTGGAGTATAAATGGCATCAGAAAACAATTTCAGATGCAAAATGAAGTGCAATAAACTATATCTCACAAGTCCTTTTATAAACCATGACCATATCTGGTATAATCCAAATGCAGATATGAACACATCAAAAGATACACATGCAGGTAGTGATTTTGAAGAAAATGCCTGTAAACACCATTTTCCAAATTGTGTTCATCTTTGCACTCTTTAAATTTCAACCTTCTAGGTAGATTCTGCTCCCAAAAAATAGTTCAAATTAACTTATGCTATGTAGAATAAAATATTCAGGGACCATATTTTAACAGCAGGTGTTGTGCATATTTAAGAGATATGAAGTAAGTCATCAAACAACTCATTATGTCATAACAGTGGTATATGGGACAGATAATCTGTGACCAAAATAAAATCATGCTCCTCTGACTCATACTGCTTTTAATGTCATTTGCAAGAATTCAAACAAGACGACCATTCCCAGCCAGGAGGAGGATCTGATGGCCCGTCAGTCCCTGCTCCTGCACATGCTGGCAGCAGCTCCCCTCCCCCACACATGCAGTAACTTTGTGCTGTATCTTCAGACGCAACGGCGGATGGGAAGTGCCAATCCCTCCTTGCTAACATGGCAAGATAGTAAACAGAAGATGAAAAGCAAAAAAAAAGAGCTACAAGCTAAAAATTACACTGAGCTGTGATTGAGGGGGAGGCCGATCAGCAGGAAGTTGATTCTGTTCTGTTCACATTTTTTAACTCTCTTCTCAATCCAACCAACTTCAGACTTCAGCTTCAACCGTGTGATTTTATAAAATGTTCAAACAGCACCAGATCAAAAAAAAAATACTTGTCAGATCTATGCAATGTCTATCCTCCCTGTTTCTGAGTAAAGGTATATACTGTACATGAAAATTCTGGACAGGAAGCAAAGATCTTTCTCCCGCCATTTACGCTCCCATCTCCAGCCATTACTGTCATCAGACCGGAGCTCTCTGACTTTGATAGTGCGTGAACATGTCCTGTGCTGAAGTGTTAAGGGCAGGAGGGAGTCAGTGACTGATGTGGAGAGCAGCAACGCTCCCCCCAGTGTCAGGCAGTGATTGATGTTCAAAGAATGGTCCAAAAACCCATGACCAACTCGCCTCACAGCCAGAGGCACCTCGCTCTTTCCCCCTCATATGAAAGTGATATTTTCAGAGATATGAAATAATTATTACACGCAGATATGTTCCACTGTCTCTGATGTGAAATGAAGGTCCGGTTATATTTGAATAAAATTAATAAAACACATCATTGAGAGATATTACAGTCCACCCTCACATTGTAATTTTGACATTTGAAGAAAATTTGCATCAAGTTATTATAGTTTTGGATATCAGAATTGCTGGTGCAGATGTCCTCTGCTGTTTGAATTGTTCAGTGCACTGGATAAATACCAAGCTATACACTAGCAAGATGTAATGGATGCTCTCATAACTGCAGGAGGAACATGTTTATAATATATAAATAAATTATGATTGTTTGTTTCATGTTGTATATGTGTCAAAATTGGCTAATTTCTGTTGTTTTTGTCTCACAGACATTAGTCTATTAGTCTCTCCAGTTACGCTTTATATTTGACCTTCATGTGAAACAAAGGTCCATTTGTCTTCCCTGGAACAATGAGTAGTCGGGGTTACAAAAAAAAATGTGTTGTGGATAAATGAAATGCCTCTGTCAACAATGCTATTTTTACATGGGTGGTCGTTTTGATTAAAATGTCATTGCCTCTGTTCATTTTCTTTGATGTTTCTGTTGAACTTTACACACTTGACTTGTTCTGTCTATAAAATATGAATTATCCTCACTGGCTTCACAAGACCTCCCTGTGTATCAGCGTGCACACGTGCCATCGCACACTCAAGCAGACCTCGCAGCTCCTCTGTGATGTTTATAGGGGCATGCAAAGGGACATTTTATGATGGCCTACAGAAAAAAAAGTTAATATGTAGTGTGTGTCTACAGGAGAATTTGTATTAAGGCAATATGGAGCAAATATGGAGCCTAATGGAAATGACAAGCCTCAGGGTCAGACAAAGTTTACCTAAAAGTATACTTGGCTGAACACCAAAATGGGCTTTTTCAATGAGAATTGTGTTGTCTTATTTATTTGTAAACAACCATACTTTCTGAGCTTATCACATATTCAAAAGTTTTATCCAATTCACCAGCTCCAAATGATTGCTTGCAATTGTTGTGCTCATTGTTGAACACAATCCACAAAGTGCCTTAATTTACTCCAGGCACACAACTGTGAAAAAAATAGAAATTAAAAATAGGGCTGCACCAAATGATGGAATAAATAGAAAAGCACTAAAGAGAGGATGATGAGAATGCTGTTGCATCCCTTGAGAGGGTGGCTGGAACAAATGGCTATGGCAGATATGGGCTGAGAAGTCTTCTTAAGATTGACACAGGTAAGTGGTACTGCGCGAGCAGGGGTGCCGTGTCAATTAAGGTGCATAGAGGACCGCTGTCTGTCTGTGAGAAGCTCATTAACACCAAGGTCAGTTTCATCAGGCCCCCAAGCTGTCGTTATTCTCATATTACCAGCAGGGCCGGAAATAAAAAGGCAGACTGAGCATGCATTTGCAAACCACAGGATCACATGCAGATTCTGAGTTACAGATGCAAATACAATACAGCGCATATAGAAATACAAATGCACACCCACACAGCCGCCGACCCTTCCATGGACACACACTCCCAAACACACATACCTATTTACCATTTACCCCCACACACGCCAAATAATAACTAGATAAATAGCTGTTTCCCAGGAGGAATTTCGAAAATGCAGAGCAGGCTGCAGGTGCTTGTTAAAATGAATATTGCAGTTGTGTTTATGCAAAACAATTTTATCAATGATTGCACATGGCTCCATGAGACTTAAATGTCTGAATAACTACGTACATGTCTGCTCGTGAAAACCAGCCTATATTATATAACAAGCAAGTCTCTGTAAAAGTGAGAGACGTAAAGATGTGTTCTCATCCTCATGTGCATGCATTTTTCTCATCTAATATTCTCCTTGTATTTTTCTATGTTTTGGGCCTTCTGTGTTTATATTCTATTATATTTCAATTAAGCTCTGTTGTGTGCAAATGTATTACAGAACTCACAACATTCTGTACAAAATACCACAATGGAGCTTTAAATCCACTGACATATACACAGTTAACTGATCTCAATTGCAGTTTAAGCCCCCTGCCTTTAACCTCCACATCGAGCACGTTGCGGATAAACAGTGAATTGCCCGAGCGAGCCTGAACGAGCTGCGGAACAAGCAGGTAGAGTGCCTTTATCGCTGATTGTTGGTCGTTTCAGCAGCCAGTGTTTCCCGATATCTTCTGACACCGGGCCCTTTCCTGTCTCTCCCATGTTATTGGAAAGCGCTGATGGGAAATATATAACAGCTCGACACGGTAACTGCCAACTCCGTGCCCTAAGCCTAGCTCTCAACTCGACTGTCAAGATCTAAAAGACAAAAAGCCTCTTGTTGCTGTGCCTAGGTGCATGGCTACAGCTCAATTTGTGTGCAACACAGACTTTCAAAGAGTGAGAGTCACCTGCCTGCATCCCTTTGCTCTGTTTGCTCTTTCTCTGAATTGTCGCTCAACCCCTTTCCTTGCCCTCCTGCTAGTTTTACCTTTCTCTCTCTATGGATATCCCTGAACGGTTTGTGCCTACAGGCAGCCGTTCCACTTGTTTATCCCTTTCTCTTTCAATGAGAGGATGTGGAGGACAGATTCAAACTCTAGTTGACAATACAGCCAGATCCACTCTCTTTTCAATTCCATCAGGTACACGAGTCTGTGCTTCTCTCTTATTCTAAACCAAACGTATACAGACTTTGAGCGGCAGGGTTAACACACAATGATTCACAATGAACGCTCAAGTGCTGAAAGCAGAGACACACGTCAAGACCCTGAGGTTTGACAAAAATAACAAAACAAACAAAAAAAAAAGAAGTGACATGTAAAGGGAAAAAAGGAAGAATGAAGGTGAAGGAATAAAATAAACTTTCTTTTACAGTTTAAAAAAACTGCTCAATAGTTTAAGCACTGATTCGCTCATTAAAATCACCTGAAACATTGACTAGAGCTTCTGAAATATGTTCCAGATGTGTACAGCATAGTGGCTAAAAGCAGGCTTGGAGCAGGCTTGGAGCAACCATACTTGGAGTTCATTCTGGAAACAATAAGAGGACCAGAACTGATTGACCTGCACTGTCTTTCGTGTTGATGTTGTAGAGGAAATGTTTTCGTTTCAGTACTTCACTTCAAGTACAGATCGGATAATCTTGCAGTGATTTAAAGATGTGGCAAAAAAAAAATGGTATCAAAAGACTGGCCTATTGTTTGTACAAGAGAAAAGGTCACATCTTTGCAAACAAAGTTCACATGTTTCTCCCCCTTTTTGAAGAAAACACTGCACAAATGTGGCAGTTTAGAGACTTCTTTGAGATACTTTCATCTGAGACACACAAATGGAGGGGAATTAATAATCTACATCTGAACATAATGCGTCATTTTCCAGTGCCCGGGTTACATTAAAAGGATCCATTTGTGTCCCCTAAACAAAACAAAGCAAAACAAATAAAATATCCTTACTTATATCGGTGGGTATCTAGTCATGCAAATGGTTTCATCTGCCCTGATTTTGACTAATCCATCTCTAAGATTTATGTTGCCACCCTAATAGAGTGGGCATGAATTTAATTTTTGTTCGTGGTACAGATTTGAAACATCACATTCATTTATTTTTACATAATCTCTTTGCAGACATAATGTCCCAGTTACTCTGGGTAGTCCATGGACAATGAGAACAATTTTCTTTGGAACTACTTGTAACCAAATAAGTTGTCCCAATTACATCTTTTGAGAGTTATATCTATGGCATTTTTGCATTAACCTTTCTTTTTAATATCCGCATGCGATCTTTATCCCTTGGGCACCACAAACATAATACATCTTCATTAAACAGGAGTGACAGCATACAGCTCAGGGGTTGACACCTCTAAAGGTGGACAAATAAAACCAACACTTTTAGCATGGCTTTATCACAAGACGTAGGTGAGAAAGTGGAGGCGAGCATTTAAAATCAGTTTAATGGTTTTTATTAATTGTTGCCATTTGCAAAACTTTCAGTATTTCTGAATTTTGCAAAACCATTATATGTTCTTGTTCTTGTCCATCAGTAGTGTTGGATGGTTTCAAAGTTGACCACAGACATATACATGGTATATGTATAGATAGATATACCTCAGCTACTTTCTCCACATATGGTAGCATGCGAGATTGAAACATTGCGTCGATAGTTCACAGTATCAGTGTCCCAATGATATAGCATGCTCCTTTTCTCAGAGCACATTTTTTAAAGAAATTTCAATATTTTAAAAGGTAGACAAATTATGAGCAAGCTGACATGTACAAGACGCAGATGAAGCAATCTAGCAAAACTGTCTGCGTTTGTTCTTCTCTTTTATTATTTCTCTGCAAATTGCTTCAAAGTGAATGAAAGAAGTGGGTCAAAGCTGAAGTGGTGACATCCCAGCAGCTATTTAATGAGGGAACACAAAGTAACCTGTGCTCATCCTAATTATTATCATTAGAAATCTGTGAGATCAAAAAAGGAGCGAGGCATTACCGCATCCTCCACTGTATGACCCCCCTCTAATTTTCAATGTACATAATATAGAGGCTGAAGACTGGATGAAGTGCTAGGTGGACAGCATCATTCACTCTCACTTCAATCCATTTCTACTGATTTCATTATTCCTTTGATGCCCAACAACCCCCCCACTCCTCCAATCTTATCCCAGAGGCTCGGGACTGAACAGCAGTCTGCCTTTAAATGGAACACTGATTGTTTTTCATGTTTATTCACAACCTACGGGTCAGCAGCCTCCCATAATCTGCTGTTTCTTCCAAGGACAATTTGGGGGATATCATGAATAAAAATGATCTTAATAATATCGCAGTGAAAGGAGCCATGGCAACTATGAATACCATTAGAGCTTGATCAGAGGCCGTTAGTGCCACATTTATATGGCCAGAGCAACAGTATAAGGTCTGCATGAGTGACTCCGGAGGCTGGCTGTTTACACTCCTTTGTCATTGGTTCTTTCATATATTTTCTCATCCTCACTGTACTGTATTTCAATGGGGTTTTATAGTATAATGGAGTTTTGATTCCTGGAGGCACTGCTATGTGTATTTGTATTAGATTAAATATCCATCTTACTTCTCCAGTTTACCTCAGATTGATAATGCAGAAACAGAAACGTAAGAGAAAGTCATCGTGTCTTTGGAAGTATCTCTACTGTGAAGCAAGCTGCATGGAGCAGTCTCTGCAATTTGCCTCCCTCCAATACCCTTGACCTAGATGGCGAAACTTCCATGGGAGTAGAGAATTAAAAGTGAGAGAAAAATACAATTATGTGCAGAAAAAAAACACATTAGGTGATCAAATATAGTATTTTCCTTGAACTGTGGGGTAAGGAGATGACTATTCGTGCAATATTAACATAAAGAACAGTAAGGGCTATAGTCTAAGGGATATGCTCTACCTGTGGAATCTCCTAGGGGAGGATTGGTTACCACAAAGGTTATCAGGACCATACAAATTACACTTAGTGTGTCACAGTGTCTTGATTCTGACATTCTGGCTGGGTGGAGTTAAGCTGGAGAGCTATTATTATGCATGGTTTGGAGTTTTAACAGTGACCACGGCTCATTTCTGTTAATATGGTATGAAATTAATCTAGAGGTCAAGGCCAACCTGTCCCGACATCCTTGTCATGTTCAAACATTTTTTTCTTTTAAATATTACTGCCTGTGTTTTAAATGATTTACATCCTCTTCTCTTGACTTTGAGGCTTCTGTTTTAATGAATCGAGGTGCAATGCGCAAAGCACAGCCAACTGTGCCTTGGCAATGGGGTGGGATGAGGAGGAATCCATTATCATACATTATGTGAGGGTGTGTTAGGGGTCGTAGCGATCATAGCCAATCACGTTGGTTCCTTTCGCCCCCTTAAAAGCAGCATCACCCCATCATAATGTTCTGACAGCTTGGTAATGGTAGAGTGGTAGTGAGTACTGGGTAGTACAGAATCAAGTAAGCTCACAAAATCGAGATTTATAAGCGTATACCTGTAGGAAAATTAATAAACATTTTCACGTATTTCAAGTATCCAATACAGCACTGTTTAAAAAAAAACCCAATATGTCTATTTGGATTTTGGTTTCTCACTAGTATGTTTGTTCCTTCGGGGGGAAAAACATGTTGAAAGTAACATGGGATTGCAAACACTGTTGCAAAATTACTTTTTTTTTTACCAAAGATAACTTTCTTTCTTGCAGAGCCCATGTAACACATAAAACCTGAAACGTGTCCTTATTCATTACTGATGCCTCAGTCATTTCTGTGTTTTTTCACCTTCATCAAATGCAGTCC
The DNA here is from genome assembly GCA_037176925.1 of Amniataba percoides. Lineage (NCBI taxonomy): Eukaryota > Metazoa > Chordata > Actinopteri > Centrarchiformes > Terapontidae > Amniataba > Amniataba percoides. The sequence continues at coordinate 16,609,866 of JBAJHX010000081.1, read as the reverse complement.
AGTTTTCAGTAAACGGGCGTATAATCACATCATCAGGGTTTTGAGACGGTCAGAAGAAAAGAGAAAAAATATTTCTAAGAGTAAAGCTGACAACTTTTTCCAGTATGAGTGTCATTATGGTTACTTAGAAATACAGAGATGGGGTCCTCATACAATTACGAGACAGAAAATAGTCCCAATGATGTTTGTTTACAGCCAGGTCTATGGATTACCCTGAGTAACTGTGACAGCATCTGTCATGAACTGATTTAGATGACGCCTCTGAACTTTGGTAATTCATTCCCTGTGGTAACAGATTTATGAGTATCAGGTGCTAAATAATCTTTACAGTTTGATTCTAATTTCATCTTTAGGATGTTTCGGTCTTCCTCACCGTGGCCCAACAAAGACAATCGTTACTTATAGAGCTGGCCGATGAAAAGGGCACTCAGATGAGTGTACATTTTGACAGCTATTACAGAAAGACAGTGTAATTAAGGGCTATCTACGGTGTCATGAGGCTCAGAGGCACCCAGCTTAACCTTAAAGAGAGACAAACATAAAACCCAATTCAAGGCAAGTTTGCAGATTGGTCTGTCCGGTTAAACTGTCTGCATTAATTATTTAGTAATTAGCTACATGTAATTGCTTTCTGACACCTAGGATTACACTGTCTTTGTAATGCATTAGCTGTCTCAATTATAGCAGGGTGTTGGATAAGCCTGCACTTGATGTGGCTTATCTTTTCATTTTTGTTCTCTTTACGCCCCCCACTCCCCATTTTCCTTTATTAAACATGCTCTCCACCCTCCTTTTACTATGGGGGGTAGGCTGAGCCACAGTGGCAAGGCAGCATGTGATGTTAGACCAAGACAAATGATACCCCACGTGCCTTTGATCGGTAAGCCAGGGCCTCTTAGTCTTTTATAAGGTCCAATGCCACTCATTACGTTCACAGTAAACAAGTGCACTTCTGGATGTGTTTTCACACATGCTCATCCTTTCGCTCTAGCTGCACTGTATTTGCACACTGAGACCTTGAAGCCTGGGCTTGGCTCTCGTATCTTCAGACCTCGGGATATTCACCCAGACTTGAGGCCAAACAGAGACAGCTGATTATCAGAGGAGCCTTGGGATGGATTGGGGAACTGCAGAACCAGGAGGCCCATAGAGGAGATAAGCCAGGGTTTTATGGGTTAGCTGAGCAGTTCAACACACCCTAGAGGCATGTGTTAACATACGGTATGTGTGTTTATGTGTGTGCACATACAAGTTTGTGTCTCTTTGAAAGTGTATGTATGTCTACGGGATGTTTGAGAGTGCACAGTGTGTGAATTTCAAGGCTTAGTCACGTATGTGTGTGGTATGTCCTGAAAGATGTGAATTCTCTTTTGTGAGCTCCAAGCTGCGTTAGGAGAAAGGGGGGAAAAAGAAGTAACCTGTCCCAAAGAGCTTTCTATTAGTCACAAGTGGTACTTAGACACACTGCCCTATGTGAGTTTTAAAGTAACAGGAGGAAACACACCAGGTTTGATTGTTACCTGCTCAACCATTTCTCCATACAAACATATTTTTTTCTCATGCCTGTGTATGTAAGAAAGAAATATGAGAACACATTTGACACTAAAAGAAAGATGGTTTCACTTAATGTTGACAGTGCTTAAAATGTCATGTGGCTCTATTTTTCTCAGAGCGTGAAGCACAGAATATTTTGGGATAATTAAAGAGGAACAGGTTTAAAGTAAAATGGTGAAGGGGCTTGCTCCCTACCGGTTGAAATGCACTGTTTTCGCCGCGCCAGACTTCAGGGGCATTTGGTTTAGGCTGGAGCTGCAGTCTCAATCAATTTGTGGTTTGCTACTTTGCTTTAAGGGCTTAATGATGTGAGGGATGTGAGCAGAGCATGGCCAGTGGGCGTCTCAGACTGTGCTCTTAAGATACTACCATAAAAGAGGTGTTCTAACATCATTTTGACACTCAACCTGATCAGAGAAATAATTGAGTTTGACTGAGTTGCATTGGTCTGTAATGACATCAAAGACTTGAGCTTACCCCCATATTTGTGTGTCTCCCCCGAGAGGTGAGTTGGCACTAGAATTTGGAACATTTTACCATCAAATTGCTACTCTTGAGTAAGAAATGGAACACAGCAGGGTGACAAGTAGGCTGAATGTATCAGCCAACTAAAGGCATCATATTACTCAGGCAGCTTGCTAGGAGATTAATTTAGGAAACTAAACCTGCATACATCCTGTCTGTAACCTTAAGATATAAAAACTACCACCCACACCAAGAAAAAGCAGACCATTAGATATATTTTTCCTCAGCAACTATTAATAATAGAATAGAATCTTAATCAAAGGGGGGTGTATACACACACATACAGGGATATGAGTTAGTATGCATTTCTATGTGAACCTGCAAAGAGCACCTAATTCTTTTACTAATCTGGTACATAGTGAGATTTGCTGTTTTATTCTACTGTACCACTTTAAACCCATTCCAGTCTCCCTCAGGTGAAAAAAAAATTGATCATTTTTTCAGAGACATTAAATACAGAGATGCATCCAGTCATAGTTTGGAAGCATTTGCTTTAAAATGATTCTGAGCTATATTTTCTAAAAGGTTTGAGTGCAATTACAGACAGTATGTTAATATGTTATGACATGAGATGAGACACAGAAAGCATGACTGCCGCAGCTAGTTTGAAAACTGCTGTGTCGCACAGTAAGAGCTTTGCATTCACAGTACTATAGAAGAAATCAACATACTTCACTGTTTTATTTCGACAAGAAGTTGTCAGACACCAGTGAAACTGCAGCAGTAGAAATGCACTGCAAACTGCAGAATGTTTTCCTGCATTTCAGCACTTTGCTTTTGAAGATCTTACTGCAGCTGCCTCGCCAACATTTGTAAGTGCTTTTCTGTTTTTTTGCAGCCGCAAGTAGCACCTTTGCCTCCTTTGTGTGATGCATTGTGGGACAATAGTGTGCATCAACAGAAAACTCAAAAATCAGCAATCAGCATTTTCATACTGACAGATAGGAGAACACCTAATCTTTTCCAGTGTGAGCACACCACAGACTAAAAACATGCTGAGAATTAGCACATAGTATGAAACTGGGACAAAGCTATCATCTCACATGAGGACACTTCAGCTGCATGGAGCGCAGATCCTCCACTGAAGGACATTCTACAAGTTGCTTTGCTAACTTTGTGTTACTATTCCATGTATTTCACTAAATTTGACACAGTTAACCTTAAATTCTCTGATGACTATGTCCTGTGCATGCATAGCTTATAGTTTCCCATTTGGAGAATGAAATGAAACACAAAAACATTTTAGGCTCCTTCGTAAAGTATTGATCCATATCTTTGGTATAACAGCTATAAATCATGAACTGCAATGAGTCTAGCAATAAATATTGTCAAAGAAAAATATGAGACTAGAACTGCAGTACAAAAGATCGAGCCGGATCAAAGATTTCCATTAAATTTCCAATATGGGCTGATGCTAATAGCCTTCTACAAAAATATTAAAATGCTGCAATAAAAGAAATTATGCTTCATTATGCATCTTATTACTACGCAACTCTACACCTGCTCACAAGACACACTGTCTGTAAAAATCTGCTTGCCTTTTTCTTGTAGCCATAGTCATATATATTCTTTAATCAGTGATGGAAGGGGAAAAGATCAAATATGCCAGTCAAAATGCAGCTAATGAGAAAGTGTGGTTCTAATGTCCGCTGTGACAAAGCCCTTGAAATGTTTGCCCCGTTTCTTTGTTTATGAAGTGGCAATGGGAATTTCAGATTAATGCTTGTCGAGGTTAATGTTAGGGTTAGTTGAACCAACAGACCAATTAACATGTAAAATGAGGAGTAATGTCACTTTTGAGGACACTCTATTGACTTGAATTAATCGCCCAGCTAACCTTAATCTGACCCCAATCTGGAGAGGGCCCAGTTATGCTCATTCTGAATCTATTTGCATTGAAACCAAATTGGAGAGACCAATTACATCTGCAAAAACACGTCCCTGATCAATTTACTTACTTTTTTTTTTTACTTTCAAAAATTCAAATCCACATATTCAATTTAATATCTAGGCTCTTGTTATGTTTTCTATTTGCCATGCTGTCTGTAGGTTTTAAATGAACAGTCTGGTGTTGGTAACAAATACATGCATAAGATATACTGTGTTTATGTAATTACTATATAATCAAGTCTAATGATGTTATTGTGTACTATTTAGACAAAACTGTATTTTGATAGTTTTGCAACATTAGATACCATTATTAAAGTCTTTTGAATTGAACTGAATTGGTATAAAGCTCCACTCCTGCCTCTCTCACAGCTTTGGCGTCATTAGATTTTTATTTCACTTGAAGCAGACAGTGAGCTGAGAAGGTGTCAAGGCAACCAGGTTGTTCAGACTAGTTGCTACTTGACCTGTAGTCTATTATGATCCTTGTGACTATCTATAAGACTTAGTAACTCATAGTAATACACTGTGCACTGTACATCATGCATTATGCACATGTTAATGCATTATATAGGTACACATAATGCATTACAGATATTCATCCATGAAAAAGGTTATGTGATTTTGCATTATTAACCCATATACTCATATACAGGGGCTGTTGGTCCATTGCTGATTTGTGGTCTCCACCAACTAAATAACTAAGGGCTTTCAATTCATGTTCAGATTATATAACCCCAACATTTTAACAGATTTATGGTCGGATAGTTTAGTCTTCTATAAGATATGACAGCAGCGTTTCTCTGGGGCAGCGTTATCGCTTTGTCGGTCAGGTTATCCGTCCCTTTGGTGCAGACTGAAATATCTCAGAAATTAATGGATTGTTGAGGATGCATCCCCTGACTTTTCCTCTTTGGTCACCTGCAAGTCAAAAAGTTCATTTATTCAGTTAAATATTTGAACATATAGTTATTTCCACAGATTGTTTGCTGACATAGTCAGAGAGTGGGAGGGGTGACTTGCATGCATGTATCTTGGAGCAACAGAGGCGTTTACACCTTTTCAGAGTCTGGTCTGCTCGAAAGGTGATTTGAGCAGTCACAGTCCAGTCTGTCCTGATTGCTTCTTGGTTGCATTTTAGCTTTTTTTTCTGACATTCATTTCAATTCACCATTTATTGCAGTGTAAATGGGGCTATAATGACATTGATGATCTTCTTACTTCTCCTCTGTCGGCATCGAGAGGCTGACGTTTGACATTTGGCCATCATCTGTAGTCCTTGTTATGTTAAATGCCTTGAAGCCATAGGAAGCATGCAAGTCTGTCACAGTCCGTCTTTGTCAGAATTAGACCTTTGTGATCTGCTTGGTGTGCCTGGATCCTTGGAAAAATACAGCATAACGCCATACTGGGACAAATTAAGATCATTCTAAAGATTCCTTTATTATAGCAAAGACATTTTGCAGTGTGGGTCTGCAGCTAGTGTAAAACAGGATTAACTGATGACCTTAGACCACAAAGATTCATGCTGCTCTGCTTTCACACTACTGACACACAGATGTCAAAGAAGCCAGCATGCAGGGTAACAATGTGTTTGTGAGACATTCTGGCAAGGTCAAGTTGTAGACCTCCTCAACCAAGCTACACAAAGAAAGGGCTTATATTTGGAAAGGATTCTGATGATTTGTTTGGTATTAGTTTGTGGTAAGTTGTAGTGTATAAAATGATCAGTCTTTATTTCATTGGGTTTATTCCCATGGATCAAGAACTGCACACACAGTGACTGTAAAAATCAGGTTACTAACTTATTTTATTCTTATAGAATGACTGGCACATTATAAATAATGATGTAACAGAAAATCTGATTGTGAAGGCAAAACTAATTAACTTTTCTCACCTGAACTTTTCAGCATGCAAGTCATCATGCTAGTTCCAAGAACAAAGAACAGAACTTCAACAAACAAAAGCAAAAGATTAAAACCCAATTACCCAATTAAAACCTAACCACACTTATATTGAACAACACATTTACACTGAATTCCTTGGTCACTACATTTCCCTCCTGTTAATGTTCACCATCTACTCTCGCTGTTGTTGGTTCCAGGGCCAGAAGCCATATGTTGTTGTTGCTGCAGTTATGGTATTCATCCTGTGGAGAATTGTTGCTGCAGAGATCAATAGCTACTGAACAGTTGATGAGAAATGTTTTTGAGCGGTGGAGGAGCAGTGCCTTGTGGTGTCTGTGAATCTGACCAGGATATATGTTATACAAGTGTATTTATATCAGTCTTATGCTATGATATGATTTACACTTATCAATTACCAACTAAGAGAAAATGCATCATTGCAGACTCTCTGTTTAGAAGGTATTATGTTTGTTGTGTGAATGTCTAATATGTATTTGCAATAAAAATATGCTTTTTTTTAAAAATTGCTCTTGCTGGTACTCACTCCTCTCCACAACTAAGGTCATGGCTTTTACAAAAGCTAATAGATCATACTTACAGTAGAATCCATTGTCTGTTGTCAAAAGCAGAAGTGTGGAAATGCTGTTGCTGTTGCACGAACCAGTTTAGATATAAATGCAAATGGTCCTAAGATGCATTTTCTTTTGCCCTGTATGGCAGGCCCTACATTTTTCCAGTCACTGACTGTATATCACGGTGAAACAACATCCATGACTTGTATATAAGAGGCTGATGCGAATTTAGTGAGAAGTTTGTGGGTGTGACGTTGCTGTGAGCCATAAAATTACCAGATGGATGCAGGTTTTTTTTTGTTTTTTTACTAGATAACCCTCTCTATGCTTTATGCATGCTGTTCTTATGTATTCCACACATATTATGTTATTGATGTGTCAGTTGCACTGGCATATCTACTGAAATGCATCAGTTAAGTTGATTCAATGAAGTCAACAAAGGACTACTGAATTCTGCTTAATCTCAAGAAAATTAAACTAAAAATAAAAATTATGCTGATAATATTTACACGAGGTCTTTCTTTCATAATTTGTAGTCTTCTGTTCCAGCAACCTGAAAAGTGTATGTCTATAAGCATGGCTAATTTCCCTGGTGTCAGTATTTCGATGTGTAGAAGAGACACTATTGGTCTATTTTCCTCTTTTTTCTGTTATGTGTAGTTCAGGGACAGCTGTGACTTTCTGGTGTCCTGTCTGACATGGTTATACTTAAATCTTCAATGGCCCTCATCTGGAGCTCAGCCCGTAGAAAAAAAGAACCATATTTCAAATGGCTTTTCCCTTCATACTTTTTTTTTAGTACTTACACCTTCCATCCCATCTGGTGGGCTATTCTCTCAGTTTGCAAATTTGCACTGGTATGAGGCCACTGTGAAACATTCTACAACAAAACTGCAATTTTGTCATTGCACAAAATAGATTTGACTGGCAAAAACAAACAAACAAAAAAATTAAATATTCTGTCCAGACTTGTCCTGTCAAGCTTAAAATACAGACTATGCACTAACAAATAAATTTTTTACATTTTTTCCTCATCGTGTGTTAAACACTCATTTTTTTACAGCCTGTGTAAGTGGGCTACAACAGGGGTATTTTTCAGCAGGCAAGAGAGAGAGAGAAAAAAAAGGGGGTATGCTGAACTAGATAAATAGGATGAAATCAGATCACAATGGCCTTGATGTCTAACTCGGGGATTTGGTGAAGGGGACCAAGGGACGGGATAAGGGAGGACACTGACAGCTTGTACTCTTGATGGCCAAATCCCGACCCCTGTTGTCCTTCCAAGTTAGGGAGCATTTCCAGCTGATAGACACTGTGTTGTGTGTGCCCTTTCTGGCACGCTGATTGTCGTACCCTTGTAATCTTCTTTACTCCTGCTATTTATACTTTTATATAAGCCATCTTTTAAACTATTTTTATTATTCCCTCTTTCTTGTCCTTGTGGAGGGCTGCTGTCCCTGGGCCACAGTCTTATATCCGTTAAAGGGGAAGTGCTCCAGCTCTTCATTCCAGCTATCCATCTGTGCTGGGGGATTGAGGAGGTATAGATCCATGTGAAATTGTATAGTTGTATAGTCTTTATCGGAGTTTTTCACTGGTGTGCCGGATTTGGCCTTGGTTCTGGGTCTGGCCTACTTGATCTCACTGACTACAGACCACTTTATCTATTTCTATGAACTAGTAAGGAGCAAAGGGTGTAATATGCTTGCAGATAATCTAACTTAGTGCATGCCAGTTAGACCAAAGCAACATGTGAACACAGAAAAAAGCACAGCGGTCATGGGTAAGAAAAAGATAACCCTTAACTACTTTGGATGTCTAAACCATTTTCTTCTCTTTTTGACCCTCATTCTCACTCTGACCACGGCTTGTTCACAGGACCAAACCATGGTCCAGAGCCACTGGTCTGAAGGAGAGACCAGTGTTCACCCTGCTGACTTCATTGTGGGTGTATTTTACATTCACAACTGCTGTTGTGCTAAATACAGAGCGCATATGAAATTGAAATACAAATAACGTAGACATAGCTCTCGTTCAGATGGGGTAATAGTGTTCATGTCTAAAAGTTTCCTTGGAATAAAAAACTCATCGTGACATTGCAATGCAAAATTAAATGTACCTGAATGACTTGATTAAACTGATTAAATTTAACTTGAATAACTTTGCAAAAACTTTGCAAGAAAATGGCGACCCTTCTTCTGCTGTTATTTCGTCAAGAGGGGGCTGAAATACCAGCTTAGAGCCAAAGAACTGAAGTTTGGCTAAGATGAGATGATCATGCCGTGCAGCTTCAGTGGTGTCAGAGGAGGCCGTCGCAGGATTTGAGAGCCTCTTTCTGTGTACTGTGTCCACATACTGTCGAAGCATTGGCCAAACCTCAATGGACTTTCTCTGCGATGGAGATTTTCAGCCCATCTGTGGCCACAGAATGGTAAAGGGAACAAATGGGAGTCAGTAAACACGGTCCTCCCCTCTCGCTGGGACATTTTTTAAAGGGCAATATGTTGCATTCAACAGTTTCTTGACTGACCACACTGAAGAGCCAGTTGTGACTGAAGTGTGAAGGGCGGCAATGGGAATGAGTTCAGCTTAAAGTTCAGCCAGTTTCATACAGCAGCTTTAGGTCTGTTTTTTTTATATTATTTATTAATTTTGATTCCTCCTATTTCCATTTATGTTTCTGTGGTTTACTGTAGTGTTTCTTTGCAATTTTGACCTAATGTAATAAATATCAGTTGTATTTATTCCGTTTTTCCTCTCATGGGAATAAGTTAAACATAAAATGCCTGGTTAATATTCAGTTGCAATGGTAAAGTTTAATTTATATAAATAGCATGTTGAGATAAATAAGATACAAAAATGTATAAATTTATGGTTAAATCAAAATATATTTTATGGGTTTTGAATATCTAAAAAAAAAGTTAAATTAATTGTGATTACCTTTGAGAGTTCATGACCTAAATAATTGCACTTCCGGGTGAACCTGAGCTGAGGACAAGAGGGAAACTGTGTTAGTGGAGTAGAGCTGCGAGTTTTCATGGTAAATACGTGATTTACTGTGAACTGTTCATTGACAAAGTACTGTAAGTTGTGCTGTGAGAGGAGTTTGGACTCGTCATCGCAGTTGAAGTGGCTTTTTTGTGCTTATTGGACACGACGCTAGTTTAGCTAAGTTAGTTAGCCGCCGCTAAGCTAGCAGCCCGGTCACCGTCCAGCTGAGCGGTTAAGATGAAAACACCTGCCGGGACAGGAGCAGCTTCACGGGGCGTCTCACGGAGAGTTTCACCGCCGGAGGACGCTTTGTTGCTGCAGAGGGAGACCGAGGATCACCGCTTTGAGCTGCTGCGGGCTGAAACACTGCGACGACGGACGGATTCATGTACTCAGGTTTGTTCCTGCTTTACTTTTGTTAAAAGAGGTCCAACATAAAGCGCGCCAACCAAACAATGCACGCTTACAAAAACTAATTTACTACACCAAGAGTGCACTCAGGTTGAACAATTTAGACTTTAAAGCACCAATACTCGGGTTTAGTTTGTTTTTGTTTTTGTTCTGTTTGGTCTTCTAAAAAAAGGGGAGAAGTTTTGAGTGTGTTTGTACTGAATATCTTTAACTGATATTCTGCGTTGGTATTATTGAGTTGTGTTTTATTATTGAAGTGTGAAAATCAGTAGTATTTAATGGTCACAGATCAAAGTAATATCCCATTTGTCTCCAAGTAGTTAAAAGTGAGAGTCATGCATTTAATACTGTTATTTTTTAGTGTCTCTTTCACCATATGACCTATTGAAGAATGCATAATGTGGGTTTCTTAGTGTATGAGCTGATGGTGAAAAGGGTTACATTAATAAGAATTCATTTGAATCATTGAAAACACACACACGAAAACAAAACAAAACAAAAGGTTTGGCTAAATTATACAACAAACTTAAAAATTAATGCAAGCCTATCCTTTAAGATTCCTGTAACCACTTTCTCTCTGCTATATTTGTTCATAATGAGCATTAGTAAGTCTGCCTCTCGAATTGAGTACTTCACTATATCATCTCATTCAAATTTTATTAGATAGGAGAGATTTTATTTTACAAATTTCATAGGTGGATGCCTGTGTTTTTTCCTAATCAACACAAAGATAATGTCACAGAAATCTAAAATAGTGGGAATTCCTTCATTGTGAGCATGCTGTCAATCACCGCTGCGCAGACACTGGATGTGTGTTTTAGTATAATACAGCAGTTCCATTGGACAGGCTCTCATTACATTTTAATGATGTGGCTTCAGAGAGGGCCTTCGCTGTCTGTCTCTTTGGGGCTGCATGGTAATTGAAAAGAGGTTTCAATCTGCTGTGTGGAAGCCAACAGGGATATTTCTGAAAATAACCCCCATTTTAATGAGTTTGTTCATTAAAAGTTTAACAATTTCCTCATAAAATGTAGACAGAATTTCATTCAGGCCAGGAAAATCACATATAATGACACATTAGAGGATGGAGCAGTGTTATTAGCCTCACCTCAAGTAACATTCATAGATATGTTTGGCCTGTTGCTACTACAAACACAGAAGCATTTTGATTAAAAACAAGATGAGTGCTGATTTAACCATCTCTGCTTTTGTTCACTGTGAAGCTGATGACATTGTACAGGCAATAAAAATAAGACCTGTAGCCTGATTTAACCACAAAATGGAAAATGCATGAAAACATTTTTTCAAAATATTGAGACACTTGTTTTTTCAGTAACCACAATGCCTACATTCAGTTTTCAATTGATAACTGACCATGAGCTTCCTGTTGGGGTTGTGTCCCTGGCAGCCTACTGAACCACACACAATAGTCTTTTATTTAATGTAAATATCAAAAATGTGTGGCTCAAAGCCAATAATAAGATACAGCAAACAATCGCAGGTGCAACTAAAAATAATAGTGGCAGCATTTTATTAGGCAATTTTAGAAATTGCCAGGATTCGGTGACGTTTCATATGCAACACCTGATTAATTGCCTGAACGATCAGTGTGATCTAGATCAAGAACAGCGATGGATTTTCTGCATGTCTTAAACTTTGGCTTTCTTGCATGTTGATAGGCTGCTGCATTTTGTTTGCAGTACAAATTGCGATACTGTGAAATGGAATAGTCATTTTTATGGCAATACGTCATCACCTCAGTTTGTACAATATTTCACTGTCCAGACTACAAACTGTTTGCAGTTGATCGTTCTGCTCCATACCACATATGTCTCTATCCAGTCTTTGACATCTTGTTCTTCTTCTGAGCTGACTGAAAGGCCATTTCTTTGGGGAATTAACTAATGTTGGCATCTTCATTAGCACACTTACATGGATGTCGCTGTTGTTGTTGGTAGTTATACTTGTGGTTTTCCTGCTAGGACAATATGACAAATGTTCACCCCAGCATGAGATTAAATATTTGCTGTGCTACTTTTAGGTCTGACGGTATTTTAACTCCCTCTATTCTAACTCAAAATTTTGGGAATAAGTGGTGGCTGCAGGCCTAATTTGGGACAGGAAAGAGCCTTAATTAGGGGGCATGATTTTCTTCATCGCTGTACTACAGACTGAGGTTCTGGTAGAAAGTCACAGTGTATGGGTCATCTGCAAAGTCTTTGCAGAAGGGTGACTTACTAGTTCTTCTGGTGTTTTTCCAAGTTAATGTGCTTATGCTTCCTGAATAAAAAATAATTTAATTGATTCTATCCCACTCTATGGTTGCATCAGTCCCAAACTGTTGTGGATTTGTCACGTATAATGTTGAACATAACCTAAATTGACAAAATCCTTATCAGTTATTTCATTATAAATAACTTAATAATAATAACTGTATAAGCTGTTATACATCTGACCTTGCTGACAAGTCAATACATTGTGTATCTCTGTTTAGCAGCTTCTTGGATCTAACTCTTTTTTCGTCATCTAATAATTCTGTATATCATGTGAACTTGCTCCTTTTATTCTGCATTCATTTTCTCATATGTTACCTATGAAAACAGCTAACTGAAGTGTGTTAATGATGTTGGAGAGTGTTATGAGACCCACTGATTCTCCCTCCTCTTTTCACGCATCACTCCATGAGCGCATTTGGCCTGTTCCACCCCTTTCTCTCGACCACCTATTCACTCCAGGTCTCTATATCTCACACAGCTAATGTGACATTTATCTGTAATTAGACTCTTACATATTTTAATAGAAAATGATATCCCTTAAGGTCTCCCTGTCATTTGCATGGGCAGCTCTGATGATAATCAGGCCCTAGAAAAAACATTCTCGATGACATGGGCTGTCATCCCAAATTAGCAGGCGCAAAATCCTTATCAGGGTAGTGACCTTCCAGAGCACTTCTCAAACTCGAGCAGCATGTGGGAAGAGAATGGTCTGTGCATCTGCATGGATATATTTTTATTAGCATCTTTTCATTCTACCTCTGTGAAGCTTATTCTACATTTGGCCACTGAAGTTATAGTTTGTGTTGTTGCACTGCATTGTGTACCGGTTAAGCTTCAAGACAACAACATTTTTGTCTCTGCTATACTCAGACTGAGGTCCATATTTTTGTCAGGAGCTCTTTTGTTAGGGCTCTCCTCTGTTGTAGAAATATGCTGCAGCCAATCTCTCTTTGTTTGCATGATGGCCCATGAATATTCTATGTGGATGCGCAGGTTTGCTCAGTCTTCTCTTCCATAAAGCTATTCCTCTGAGGGTGGCCAATATGAAGAACTCTTTGTGAGCTACACTATTTGGTAAATGAGTGATCATGTGGTGTGCAGTGACGAGTGAAACTGTGAAGCTTGAAACTGCATAGTACAGTGGAGCCTGCTCTGCTGTGAGTTCATGCAAGGGATGCTTTGATCATGCTTTGATCAGGAACTGACTGATATTCATCCAAACATATACATTACCTGTGTTTTCATTGCATGAATCATCAAAGCCACCTGGCCTCCACCACAGGTGTCTATGTAACAGTTTATGTTCTACAGTCAAAGTGGAGATGTTGACTGTGGTGGGACATAATACACAGTATGGCAGATATTATCTTTGGGATGCAAATATGTTCAGAAAGTGCTTGACACCTGTGATAGCATGGCATGAGAAAGGGCTAAATGATAGCTTGAGGTATAGATCTATCAGTGTATGCATGCCTGCATGTTGTAATCATGTGTACTTATGTATCTTAACTTCTGTAATTCAGAACAATGAAGTGAAATACAAACTATGAATAATGGGACAATAAATAATTGTCGGGACGGTATTGGCTTGAATTAGCCTTATTGGGGCCTCTCAATTTGGGGCTATTAAGCTATTTAGTGTTTTATAGAGATCTTACTGTCTATTTATTTATTGTTTATTATTGTCTATTTATTCATCCTTTTGCATCCTTAACATAGTGCTATCTTTTCATTCTTTTCTTCAATCTCTCTGTCTCCATATCAGGGGAGCTCTTTGCTCAGGAATGAGATTAGATGAGTAAGGTGGTCGAGTGTGGCATATTGGGAGTAAAATGTGAGACAAAGCAATTGCATTTCATATTGAATTGGGAATAAGGGACAACATGGACTCCCCCTGCACACCCCTCATCGTTTGGACTTCATGCAGAGACCAATGAAAATCCAGAGGAAATTGAAAGGCCTTATCAGTCAGACTGATAGCCCAACAAGTTATGGAGCCTGTCAGTCATGCCTCTGACTTCAGATGCATTTTGTGCAGAGGAATGCAGCTGTTTTGGGTTTAGCTTTAAGACTGCTCAATTTACGCATGTGTGATACTTTAACTGAATATCTCCAATGAAGGATTATTCTTTGACCTACCACTCAATTTCAACATGTGGAGTGCTCCAAAATATCTCCTGACAGAGTCTTTAGGACTAATTCTTTTTTATTATCTTCCTTTTCTTCATTGGTTCTCTTATATTTACATGTCTTTGTCACGTAAGCTGCTGTTGGCACAGGAGCTCATTGATGGGTTGTTCGGTGGGTCCGCATGCTGATAATATGGTGCTTGACGAAAAATCGCTGCATGCTCCGGGAGGGGGGGATATGCGCAGTAGTAATTGACAGATAATCCTCTCTGATTGGTTGTTTTGATTCGGGCCGGTGGATTCTTGCAATTCTTTTCTTGCGATTCTTAGGGTCAGCAGGTGGAGCCACAGGAGGGTATTTGTCTCATGTACACTCAGGACATATTGACAATTTAAGCCAATATGACTGCAAGCTATAATTAAATAGATAATTAAAGCTATAATTGTAGTTGTCAGTGAACGTATAGATCTATACGAGCTGACCTTAGGGACCCCATGCTCTGTCATAGTTAAACCACCAAGCCCTATATTTGTCAGAGTGGCTGCTTCATGACAGGGAAAGGACAGATGTGTCAGAATCTGGAGGGAACGGTGACATAAAGTAATATTGTCTGAGGTTGTGCTCATATTTACCATTACTGTGTGAAAACATCACAGTGGTATTATCAAAAGTACATATTATTTTGTACCTTGAAAAACAAGAGCTGGATCATTTTGAAAATCATTACTTGTATTTCACTCGACTAAAATATAGTAGTTTTACCAAATAATGACACTAAATCAGGAAAAAATGTACATTCGAACACTTTTAAAAGTTCAGTCTGACCTGCTGGGCTACAGCTATAACTGCATATTTAAGAGCCACTCATACGGGAAGAAAATCAAGAGGAGCAGCTGATTGGGGGAACTGCAGAGCGAATTGACCCCTTTTTACATCGTCTGTTGCAAAAATATGACTTTAATTCTCCCATATTTAAACCTCCTACTTCTCACCTCTGTTGTCGCTGCCCCCTGTTGCCCCCATCCATGTCTGAAGTGATCCGGCTGTATGTCCCACAGTGAGGTGTGTCTCTGTGGCTCCTCTGTCTGGATCGCATCTATCATGGATGGCGAGATGCTCACAAAGAATGGGAGAGAGGCAGGAAGAGAGCAGGGGAGAGCTTTGTGAGCTCCTC
This sequence comes from Amniataba percoides, assembly GCA_037176925.1. Taxonomy (NCBI): domain Eukaryota; kingdom Metazoa; phylum Chordata; class Actinopteri; order Centrarchiformes; family Terapontidae; genus Amniataba; species Amniataba percoides. Next base: position 16,594,439 of record JBAJHX010000081.1, on the reverse strand, counting down.
AGTGGGACTTCTGGCGTTACACTGGGAAGTCCCTCGCTTGTACTGTCGCTTCCTGTGCAGGGCAAAGACTGTAGGCTCTGTGGTCGATGTGCACGCTCTGTAGTTGAAATGAAAAAGCAGCTCTGTATTTGGAGTGGACATGAGAGAGAAGCCTTCAGGTGGCACTGCATTGTTCCACTGCACTCTAAAAGCTCGGCCATAGACCCCCAGGAAAACAGAGAGAGGGAGAGAGAGAGAGGGGGGGGGGGGGGTGAAATCAGTGTCATGGTAAGATTTTCACACCTCTTTGTCAGATGACTGGCGGCCTCTCATGTCACTTAGCTGGGAGGGCTGTAGCAACAGAACTGTTTATAATATGTTGTGACATATAGACCTAATTCAGTGGAAGTAACCTGTTTATTATGGATATTAAAGGAAGAAACTGAGGAGTTGTTATGGGACTATATCCACAAGAGGTTGTAAATACTGAGTAACGTTACATAATGATCGCAGATTAAAGGGAGCATCTTAATGTTCTCAGCCATTCTGTGACAATTATTCTATGTCTCAAATTCACATGTGGGGTGTTCATACCACACAGGTCTCAGAGAATATCGTTACAAGTTATTTTATAATATGTGGCATATCTTCCTGTTTTTGTCTCAGCATTGGTTTCTTCACTTGTTCATAAAATGTATGTTGTACAGAAATCTTCCATGCGCACTCAACTGGATTGCATTTACTTTAATGTGACAGCTAATTTAACCAGAGAGCACATTTTCTAATGGAACTTTGTTTGGTTTTAAGAAGAGCCACTCACACTGCAGAGAGGCCGCCAAGGACTTTTAAAATGTTCCAACAGATGATCATATATGTCAAACTGAGATTAAACTACATAGAATTATAAGAAAAATGAAACCCTGCAATCTGACAGTGGAGACTAATTTATAAATAACTATTCATTTGAAATATCCTGAATGTAAAGCAAATATCTGCTTTAATGAAACAAGACAGTACATCACCTTTTCCCAAAAAGCATTGCTCTGCATTGTGTGTAAATCTTGTCTGACAGTTTCACAAAACTGTGCGGTTACCACCAAGTCAATATTCACCTTCACCTGCGAGCAAATGCTGTCCCTCTCCCTGCAGGTTTTACATCTAAAGGAGAAGAATGTGTCAAAGCGTGACATTTATGGGAATCAGCCTTTGAAAAAAATTGCAATACAGGCCAGCTCTGTGTTAACGCTGCACCCAAGGCAGACCTGATTTGGCCTGTTGTTGCTGCTGAGCAAATCAGATGGCACATTTTACTGGAAGGACAAAAAAAAAAGCTAGAGCCAAAAACAAGACCAAAAATGTCCCTGGACATAAAGGGGTCCAGGATGTGACCACATGTCGCTGCACTCAACATGTGCCATGCTTGAGCAACTGCTGGTGCAGCATGGTGTTGTCTGATCGAAACTACACTGGGTAGAATGAGATATGGTTGAGGATGTTGTAAATGTGCTGAAACCAATGATGACAAACAAGACATGGCCTATAGTTACACAGTCACACCGACTGAGCACACACAGCACTGCGAGTCAGTGAGTCCTGCTGAAGACAGCAAAACAGGAAATGCAACAGAGGAAAAAGATGTTTGACAGATTGGCTGGGGTATGGTTGACTAAACTGAGAAAATGTGTGCATGGCAGTGCTGTCACGTACCACGGCAAGGTAGTCCGGTAAGGGGAAGTGTGGTACAGGATAAAGTTACAGCTATCACTCTCTATCTGCCATCTACTACTAAAAAGGAACTCATGTGTTAAATAGGTATGGTGTGTTATTATCACCCACTTTGGGGGAATAAAAAAAAAAAAGTCTCTTCAGTCTTAGTGCCCTTGACGGATTTGCTGAGAGCCCAGCTTGAGTATGTCTAGAACAGTTTTTGAGGAATGGCAAATGTTTGAAAATGTGCAGATATTCATGTGTGCTGCTCCGTTGCTGGCTGCTCTAATTTTCACTGCAGGTGCATCATTCAGTGTGCGAGCAGGTGCTTTCCCATTACAGGGAGATTATCATAGAGGGTGATAGAGCCGTCACCTTCTTCTCCGCTAAGTTTAAACATCATTATTGCATTGTAAGAAAGTACTTGCGTTAATATTATCACTGCAGCAGACAAATGTAGATGTAATGGTTATAGAGTAAGGAGCGTCCCAGTTTGAGGACAAGATCCTCGATTTTGCTGATCAACCTTGACAGTTGTTGGAGTTTTGCTAAGACCTTTAGGTCTATGAGTCTTTATGAGTGATGAGATTCCTCTGTATTTACTATGCCTTGTAAGATAACTAAGACGGCTAAGTGCAGTGGTGGATTATCCCATAGACTGTTATGAGGACAATCTCATGTCATTTTTCTTTGATGATTGACCCTATTTATTCAAACAGGAGTGCACCAGCAATCCATCAAATAGCAGAGGAAAGAATGAAGGCAGAGACAAAAAGGCAGCAGGATAGTCCTGAAAAATAACGTACCATAGGAAACTGGTGATGAAGATTTTATTATGCACACAACAATTACATGGAGCATGTCAGACTCCTTAAAACAATGCTCAACAAACCCCCCCCCCAAAAAACACACACATGCACAGAGAAAATAGAAATGGGGAAAAACCTAAAGTAATAAAATAAAGTTTAAACCTAAAATATAAATTATACAACTAAAATAAATATATAACTAAAGACAATTCACAAAATGCTAAATAGTGTTGAAAAAGGCAATTAGGAGGTGTTTAGCAGTCTTATGGCTTGGGGGATGAAACTGACTTGGAAGAGAGTAATTCTAGCTTTGAAACTACATGAAATATATCTGTTGTGCTTATCAAAATTGTTAGTTTGGTGTGTCACCTCCTCAAAATCGAGAAAAGACAAAGGGTGGCCAGATTAAACAGTCAACTCTCCATGCGAAGATAAAAAGCGATTGCAAGACGTAAAACCGCTGCATGACGCATTACAATATCTGTGACCCACCAGCAATAGCATCTCGTTATACATTTTCCTGGACGTCTTGTGATCTGAAATTACAATGGTAGAGAGAAGTCACAACTCTGTTGGATAATTAGCCCTGGGTAATGAAATGGCACAGTGACCCACCAGCAATAGCTGTGTGTATCTTGTCATTTTATTCTTGTTATTGGGAAACTTGCAGACGCGAAACATTTTATCTTGTTTTCTACTTACTGCGCACGAACACATACAAAATGAGCAACTACCCACAGCCACACACATGTTAAGACCAGTTGTAGATCTTTATGGAGCTGGTCGTACTGGTCACATCAGACATCTACTTTCAACATTTACTTTCTGTCACACAAACAAAATGATTCATGTAAAAAAACATTTTCATTCGGTTGCAGTTTAACCATGAGCCATAGACTTAAATAAATGGAAACTCCTCTTTAACCATAGTGGATTTGCAATAACCGTGATCCTTCCTTCACTTTACTTATACTATATTTGTAATGTGCAAAACAAACAAACAAACAAAAAAAACATTACAATGTTGAACCATAATACCTTTACTCTTAAGGTGCCCTGGTGATTTAGGTTTGTCAGGTTTTTTTTAAACTAATCTTGTGTAGTTTGTATATTTGAATCGCTTCTTTATTAACCCTTTAAGCGCCAGATTTGTTTTCAAGAAAATATGTCATTTTGATATCAAGATTCCAAAGGGCTGTAGCTTGAAAATTGTTAGAGATAAAGCCATATTGTAATTGAGAAAAATTATTCCCACGCCGGCCACGTTGTGGTGAGGCATGTGCTGCTTGGTGACTGTCACAGCGTGCAGACTCGCGCTGCCGGTGCGTCTCCCTCTCCACTCCCACTACAACCACTTCTGCGTCTCCGCGACTGAGACGGACTTTTTCTCTGTTTATACTCCAAAGTCTGCATAAACACGCCCACAAATGCTGCTCAGATTGAAGCCACAGGTGTCTGTCATCTCCTGGTGTCGCAATTTTGCGACCATGGCGCTTAAAGGGTTAACAATTCTCCCACACCCTTCTATTTTTAGAAATGTAAGTGAATTTGTGGGAATACAGTTTCTCCACTCTACCTTTCTACTTTGGCACCTATAAGTCTGATTAATTAACACCCTAAACTAGAAACTATATGTTCGAATTTCTATTTCTGTTTGCTCTTAAAGCAAAGAAATTAGCCGTAGCACATATCTCCACACTCTGCAGCAATTATAGGTCATTAAATGGATGTGAAGAAGCCTGCTGTTAATTTAAACCTGCTATTCTGCATCTCTGCCAACTAGCAAAGTGTAATATTGCTTTTTTTAAGAGAGCAGAAATATAGTTGGAAACACTGAATGTGGTTAGTATGCTGGTGTTGTTTTAAACTGACCTTAATTTGAACATGGATATAGTGTAGTATATATGTAAATGATGGATATTTCAGCATGTGTGTATCACCTGTCTAATGCAAGTGAAGCAGAGGGAAGAACTGGAGACTCATTCATGTTTATAAATGTGTATTGGTCTATCCGATATTAGAAATACAAGGTGTGATATCTCTTTGGATTCTCCATCATACCAAGTTGCTTAAAGTATATGAATTCTCCATCTCAAAACATATTGAGTGACTTTTCATGTAACCTTCATTCAATCACAGACCTGTTACTGCTGCTCCTCGCCTTCCTCCCTTACTCGCCCCTCGGAGGCCTCATTGACCTTATTATAAATATTTTAACCTTTTCAACAACTGGCTTCTCCAGTTGTGGACAAGGGCACATTACAGGTAAGTGATCAGTTGAACAGAATGGCTGACAAGGGCTCAGATGGACAGGACAGTGGGTGGTAGAGTGCTGGGGGGCGGGGCTCCGGCTGGAAAGACTCCTGAATGTCAGAGAGGAGGGCAGTGGTGAGGAAGAAAGAAGGCGAGAAACACACAAGAGTCAAGGCACCCTGCCATGCTCTTCACTGTCCAGATGACCCCTCTCACTTTCTCTCAGCAGAAGGATGTGCCTGCCAGCGACTCAGTCCATCATGTTGACTCCAACAGCTGAGCAACATCTGTTCATTAGACTTGACAGATGAAAGCGAGGCCTGTGAAGATGGGATGGGGATGGGATGAGAGTGCATCCAACGTAATATATCTCCCATATAATTATGAGGAGCTCATGTAATATAGCAGCCCTGGTACGCTGTTGTGTTCCCGGCCTCTTGTACATGTGATCTGCACACCAGGCTGCACAGATAGGTGGCAAGAGAGGGAATTGTGAGTGTTAATCGAGGCATTTGCTTCATTCGTCACGCTTCTTTCAGCTCTATTGTGCGGCGCTGAAGGTCTTTCTCTCCATTACATTGTTTTGTTGCTTTTTTCCTCAACCTCTGAAATGTCACAGGGAAATGAGCACAAAGCACTGACATGGATGAGGACCGATAAATAATACAGCGTACATTACCATCACCCGACCTCACAACACACACACACACACACCCCCTTCCACCTGCCTTTGCGTGTTTATGGGGGAGAGGATGGTGTAGGGCAGCCACCCAAGGGGGCACTGGGGCCAGAAAGACTTTGGCTTGCATAATATATTCATTGACAAAAAAAAACATATGACACATGTCCACATTTCTCTCATTTTAATTTTTAATATGCATAAAATGAAAAATAGACTAATAGACCCAACAATGCACATATAAAGAAACTTACTTACAAATGTGCACATTATAAAACTTCATGAACACTTCTTTATCTAAACTTGACTCAACATGTGTATGAGGGCATGCATCGGGATGCAGGCGGCGACAGTGGCTGCGAATGGAACGAATGTGATTTTGTCACCCTGGGGAAGCAGGTCACATCACCCAGGCCTTTGACAAACACGGTGGTTGAGAAAAGGATTAGAGAGAAAGGTCAGTGAGTGCAGGACTGAGACAGAAAAGAGAATTAAGTCATCACTGTTGCTATCTGAAGTTCAAACACAACACTCTGTCCACTACCCTCCATCCTTATCTCCCCCACAGCAGCAGAACTGGTGACTGCATGTTGGCGAGACTAGCTTTTACTGCTGGTGATAGGTGTTGCCGAAGCATTTTTACAGTGTTTCCCATGTGTTCTTGGCCTTTGGTAATGATTGATAAGGAATCTGCAAAGGAATAAACAAACTTACCCCTCTCCTCCAAAAAAAACCCTCATGATTTGGGACAGACATAATGATATGGTTCTTTTATGCTTGATATGATTCATTCATCGTTCAGCCAAGAAGCTTAGTTAAAATCAAGACATGATTTTATCTCATGACTTTTGACTAAACCTTAGATTAGTCTGAACATATATCATTATAGCTAATTATCATTATCAATCACTGCATTACATAGTGTTTGTCATCTTTGGCATTGGAGTACTTGGTTTTCTTGGGATATTGTTGATTAGAGAATACTTAATAATTATTAAAATAATTATTTTATTATTTATTACTACAGTGGCTTCAGTTCAGTATTTAAGCCTCTGCCAGGTTTCGCTCACTTGAGCTTGTAATTTTGAGATAAAACGTCTGAAATATGTGTCCCTTTTTAGTTTAAAAGGTAAAGGTAAAGGTAGGTAACAAACGTCTGTTTATTAAAAAACATGTTCTAGTCGTTCCATAAGCAAATACACCACGTTTGAGCTTTGAGTCATCAGCCTCTGTTACAGATGGTCTCAAAATCTTGAGAGAAAGAAATGGAGCACAATATAAAGACCAGACCTAAGAACTAAGAAATGTCTGGAGAACAAGACCCATGCCACAAGAAATAGGGTCATATGGACCGCAGAAACATGCTGTGGCCAGAGTCAGAGTCTTGCCAAAGTAACAGCACAAGAACCTGCTTGTTGACATTCAGCAAGGGAAGCTGTCTTCTCCTGGTGAGGGAGGAGTTGGCTCGTATCGGTCAGCCTAAGATATTCTGGAAACCTTTCAGCGTTTCTGGAGGTGAGAACAGCCGACAACCAGGCTGTTCTCAGTTAGACTGGGGAAATGTTAACACCAACTGAGGATATTGTCGGAAAATGAAAGGAGACTTTTGAGGGAACTGCTAAGCCCCATAAAAAATGCTGTTTGGATGAGAAATAGACCTGCAAGATTTGGCAGTGGGGGTGTGGTAGTGCTCAGAGGTTGAGTTTCAAGATCCTAAGGCAACCCACTAAAAGCACCTGCAATTATGTGAACATAATATTTACAATAATAACACTGGGGTGAAAGTTAAAGTGGAAAGTCCAACACTGAATTAGAAACCTCCAACCAACTCCAGTATGTGAGCTTTTTCACATTTTAAGTTAGACTAAGCGTGATAGATATAGATACAGTTCAGTGTTTTTTTTTTTTTTTTGGTAACATCGATGCTGTAAGTATTGCATTTAATGACAAATATCTTAAAATAGATTAAAAACTGGAAAAATGGCTGCAGTGAAATAAAATACCTGCAACACTACGCTTTCCCTCATAGGCAAACAGCATACAGAATCTGTGGAGACATTAGAATAATAGCTTGGTTGCTACAGTAAGTGCTTACACTGCTTCACTATCAAGCACTTTCGTTAGATGATTGACATGCTGGCCTTCATTTATGTCCGCTTGTGTTGCAAGACAAACTATGGTGACGGAAAAAAAGAGAAGCTCATACTGCTTTGGATGACTGCTTTTGTCTGTCTGTCTCATAATGCTCCACTCTTATTCAAAGCTTCTTTCAGTGTTTTTTTCCTTTACTTTCCAACATTGTTACAACATTCCTCACACTCTTTCTTTACTTAGTGCAACTTTGCACAGCAACAGTTGTTTGAAAGCCTCCTACACATCCGCTAAACCTGAGCTGCATTATGTCTCTCCCAAGAAAGCCTGAAGGCTCTGCCCCAGAATAAGAGAAACAAAGGAATGGAGATAGATAATGCACTGCCATTTGTTTCCCTAGGAGGCACTGTTGTCTCTAAAATGAGGAGAGCTGGGTCGCAGCCAATGTCATCTTCTCATGCTAGCTCTCTTGAGTATGGAGACAGAATAAACATAGGGTACATTCAAGCACAATACACAGAACAGACATATCTGAGACACAGCAAATTATCATGATAGGACTGAGCCCATTCATTTACCCCCAAGAGCTAAAAGTACTGTATGCATACATAAAACCACTGGTCCATTCATCCATACAACCGTTGTCCAGTGCAAATCAGACAATGTCTGAGAAACAGTTGGCATTGGAAATGTAGAACAGTACACAGTCGATCACACATAAATGTTCATATTTTTTCTGCATAATGCACTGTCACGCAGCATTGTTCTTCCAGTGCACTGTTTGTTGAGATGTATCCTGATGTTGAAAATTAGGCAACCTCAAAACCAGTGCATGACTCAAAAGGGATCACTTACTGTTAGTATCAAACTGTCATTTTAGTACACGCACAAAAAAAAAGTTAAATTCTGGGCCCACATGCTGAAAGCAGAAAACATGTATTTGTTGGTGTGTGTGTCAATGTTCCCCTCCATCCCCCGGAGCTCCTGTGCCATCACAGAGTGGCACGCCTTAGTTTTTACTGATCTGTGAGCGTGAGCGGCAGTCACTGATCCTGCCTGGAGTGGCGCCACTGCGGTGCTAGCAATGCCCAGAATTTCTTTTTTTTTTCCAACAGAAAAGTCATTGAAGAGGTTAAACGTTTAGCTATGTGCAGAGGGGCAGATCTGGTTAAGGACCCAAACAGGGGCGGGGCATATGTCTTCTTCCAGGGCAAGATGCCAGCTGGAACGTGGCTTACAATTATAGGCTTCCATCAATTTCGCATTAGCTGTGCTCGGTCTCAGCTTTGAGCCCGGAATGATCCTTGAACAGCTGGTTCATAAGGTGAGTACGGCATACATTTTAGGACATCCTCAGATATCAGGTTTCAGAGTCAGACCTTAGACAAAAAGGCATCAGGTCTC
>JBAJHX010000081.1:16544484-16585417 GCA_037176925.1 Amniataba percoides | reverse complement strand
GAGACCTGATGCCTTTTTGTCTAAGGTCTGACTCTGAAACCTGATATCTGAGGATGTCCTAAAATGTATGCCGTAGGTGAGACATTTTTCAGGACACAGCAAACACCTCATAATTGCTGGTTGGATTGTATACAGAACTTGGCATGTAGCTAGCTACATTTATAAAGATTTGCAGTTTTTTATATGGAAGTAATTAGACCTTGTCATTAAAAAGTACAAAACAAAAAAAACATCCAACACAGTTCACCAGGGCTCACAATATTTACATATCCTCAACTTGTGTGATTTTGTTCACATGAACTAACAGGTGTTAAAATAATGAAGACTGTACTGGATAATACATGTAGGAAGGCTATTAAATCCAGAACAATTTAAAATGCCACAACATTTAAAAGGTCATGAACCTGCTGTGGATAACCATTTTCAAGGATTCAAGACTTTGTGCAACTTTTTGAAATTGCCGTTACTCTGGATATGTTTCTCTGGTTCCAGTAATAAAAATGCCAAAATTACACCATGTCTACACAGGAGGCATAGTGTGAGCCGCACATTAGCAGAGCAGCAGCAGCCTCAGTGATTTGTGTGCTCAGCACTGAGTCACAGTTCACCAATACACGATCACTATAGTTGGGCATGCAATATAAAAAATAGACTTGAAGCACAAACTATGTGTAACAGATCATGTGTTTGACCCAAGCTGTTGTGTAAACCGTTTTGTGGCTTGTGTAGACAGCTTGATTAATTAGAATAGGAACAAATCTGTTCTGTCAGACACCTACAATAATTAAGTTCTTTTTTTCAAAGTCTTTGCACTGAAAGATCTTGCAGCATGACACTTTATACTGGAACCTCACTGGGAGCACTTCAATGCCTTTGTCTGTCTGCTGGAGCTCCACTCAGGAGATCTCTTGGTCCATTGCCTGCTGCCATCTTTTTGACACACCTTGCTGTCACACCCCCATGATCCTACTGGCACACGATGTCCCCACATCTGCTTGCTTTCCCTCCTGGGCCAGACAGCATCAGTGTTTACTGTGGTGATTTAACATAATGCCAAAAGAGAGGAACTGTGGCATTTTATTTCAGCTGGCACATGAAAAGAGATAGTAAATAATCACTGGCTCTTAGACATGGACTAGTTCATGCAAAACGTATCTTGTACGGTGTTTTTGTGTTTCACCATTTCCTGATAAAATGATCTTTCACTGGAAGATTGATGCATATTTACTAGATGCATTTGTAAGATTTTTCTATCATATTTGTGTAGTTAAAAAAAGGAAAACAAATCAGTGTTACTGACGTAAAAAAAGGATTGGACAGAGTAATTCAGATTCTGGCTTGCGCAGCTACGTCTGTTAAAATGTTTTGAGGATTAAAAAGACAGCTTCAGTCAATCGTTGGTGACTTGCTTGAAACCTATTAAGAGTCAGCTGACAGTATGTCAATGGAGGCTCACACACTAAATCTTTCACTCCACACAGTAAAGACTGCTTCAGTTTAACAGGAACACGAAATGTTGTTTTTTTTTTGTTTTTTTTTTTCCCCCAACAAAAATCCGACACTGACAAAAAAAAAAAGAAACATCATCCTCATGATGTCCAAACTGGGAGGGATTCAATGCACCAGCTGTAAGGAAAACAAGCCTGACTCGTGGTGAGTTCAATGCCCCAGGAAACCAACAGACAGAGAGAATGTGAGAGATGGATGGGAAGAGTGACAGGGACGGAAGGGAGCGAGGGAAGGCTGTGGGCCATGGTGCTAAACAGACACAATGTGGCATACCAACAGATGTGTGTATTACTAAACTGGCACACTGCTTAATTGCTTCATTGCCACTGTGCCACCGCCTTGAAAAGACAAGTGATGAGAAGTTGTCATTTAGAAATGGAAGCCCAGATTGTTAGATTTTGGCAATGAGATGGTGATTTAAATTTTATTTCACCAATTGAGTTAACACAGATTGTGCTCGGTTTCAGATGTGCGTGGGGGGTGGTCCATTTTTTATGCACGCACAAAGAACACTTCTAGTATCCCACAGAATTTGCCTTATAATGAATAGTTAACATTCATTATTTGTGATTTACTGCTGTGCTTCTGTGATCTAAATCTGTTTTTTGAAAGGAGCCTGCTGAGTGCTTTCCTTTGTTTTTCACTTGAATCAGGAACTACGATTAGTTTAATTTCTCTGATTCCCACTCACAAATCCATCAGTGTGCCCTTTTTTTTTTTTCCCCAGTCCGGTTGAGTAATCAGCCATAATTAAAGTCAGGAAAGATCAAAAAGTTTATACTAACAATATAGTGTATAAGAAGGCATACAGGGCTTCCAGTGCAGACAAAACAATTAAAAACTTCTTCTGGTCAATCCAAAAAGGCCTCCTGTGATCCAAAACAAAACAAGTCCTGTGGTTCCCTGGAAGCTTTGTGACCTAATGTGAGGTTCGTCTGTGAAGCCTGCAAGAGGTGTCCCTGCCTGTTGCATAAATAGATAAACTGGTGGTTTAGTGTTATTTCTTCTGCTGCCCTCGCACCACTGCATTTCCTCAAATGATGGCATATTCTGCTGTGCTGCCTGCAGCTCCTCTCGTCCGACTGACTGGCGCTCTGCTAAACCCCTGGAATCAACTGCTAACAGTGGACTTTACTGCCACGTTGGGTGCGGTGCTCCTGATGTGTGTGTAATATTCTGCTGACAGCGCTCAAGATTGACTAAAGCATTCCCACCTGTGAGAGCCGAGTGGCAAATCTCTTCCCTTTTATTTGTGGAAACTCTGGATGTGGGGAGACATGCTGGCTAAGCTGCCCACATAAATTGTAATATAAGTATACTCTATACAATTCAAACAGTGCCTGTAATGCATACACTACATACGCTGTATGACTGTGATTAGCCACTTCATGCCTCTGGGCCCCAAAGCTGTTGTCAGTGATCAGCTAATATCAGCCACGTTTCAGCCGTCAACCAAAAGAAATGAAATGTTATTTTTACTTTAATCATTGAAATGTGATGGTGAGTAAAATTACATTTTAATACACTCCTGCTATATGATAGAAGCCCTCTGCTGCTGTGTTTATAATAGAGAAAAGCAGTTATTCTCAAAGACCTGTGTGAAGTAAAAATGAAAACAATGGGCGCAGGTATTTTAATAAACACCCTCACAAACCCACGTTTGTTGGCCATGATGACTTAGTCCTCTAGATTCTCGTTACGTTATAAGAAAAAAAATTAAACTACATGACAAAAGAGAGTACGGGTAAATGGTTACGTTCAAAGAGCGCCCTACAAGATTTATGCTGCTCATTAGTCAAGCACACACTCACACAGTGATGGCAGAAAGCTACAATGCAGGGTGCTGGCCAACCGTAGGTAGTAACTTGGTACCGAGTCTTGCTCAAGGACATTTCAGTGTGTGGACAGAAAGGGGGGGCTTGAACCATCAACAATATGAGGAGCAGATGACCTAATGTAGCCACGACAATCTGGTGTCTGTTATAATGTAATCTAACATTAATGTGACCCTAACTGTCAAAATGGGCCCTTCTCTCGATCTGAGTGGTGAAAGGGGGCTCACAAAAACAAAACAAAAAAACATAATTATCCTTGCATGCCTGCAAATATGTCAAACTTATTGTTTCTGAATATGTTGGTTTGAGGAAGTCAAAAGGTGAAAAAAAAAAAAAAAAAGTCCATTCACATTCAATTCAAAAATCCAAAACATCGATCAATTCATGGTTGGTCCTCCTGGTGTTAAAGTATAATCGAAATGAATGTTTCATGAGTGCTGGGCACAGACTGCACGACACTAGTCAACCTCAGTGACCGTCAACATGCTGTTCAGGTCAACAGCTGAATGTGTAAACACTATACTACACAAAGGAAATGTGCCAGAGCCAATTTCTTCTCCTGTTTTTAAGTGCTGCAACAGAGATAGGAAGATGACACCCTCCACAACAACAGAAGAGAAAGCATTCTGGAGTGATGCAGCAGTCCTTCGGAAACAGGTGCAGTCTTGCATTGATCAAACCAAAGTGAGGCTCTGCGCGGTGAATCTGGTATTCCAGTAGTCAGCGGTTGATCACTTAAAAACCAATTCATTTACATCCTATTTTTCTCTCTCATTTTGTTTTACCTTGGAGGCATCCACATTTTAATCATCATTACCATGATCGTAATTACCATTCACATCATCATAATCCTAAAGACATTAAACAAGCTGCTGCTAATTCTTCATGACAAAGAGCTTGGGCACATTCACTGACTCTGTTGCTTTAAATTGCTTTCCAACCCTAAAATGCTTGCTCAAGTCCCAAATGAGGTTGGCACAGAGAAATGACAGACCTTTTACCCAAGCTATTAGAATTTATATGCAGAAAAAAGTACTGTAATTTAATCAGTCGTCATTTTGACATACTCTAATTTGAAGGAAAATGTATTAAAGAGAAACACATAGCGCAAGTTTTTTTGCCACATAAGCAAAAATGTCACCATGTTTGATAAATTTAACATAATTTGAATTTGCAAAACAGATTTTTCTATTATGAGTTTTTTATATGTATTGATGGCGGTCAGTTTCTACTTAAGATGAAAGTTTGACCCGAGTGTATTAAAAGATGGTGGTTAGCGATTTAGCTAATGGGCTGTTGAGAAGCAGCAATGCAGAGTCTGGATTTTTTTTTTTTTTTGACAGTTATATGACTTGAAATAACCATATTGATTACCTAACCAACTTTCTTCCAAAAACCTCTCCTTTAAAGTGAGCCAACAGGGAGATGCACTCTGGTGTAAAAGAAATTGTAAAACTTTATAAATATCGATAAAATTATTGTAGGAGTGTGCTGAAATACCAAAAAAGGGAACTATGGGAGCAGTGTAGTTATTTATGTTTTCCCGTTTCTCTGTCTCTCCCACACACACACAAACACACACACTAACACAGTGCCTGTCAGGTTGTTACTTATTTTGTAATTCAAATTAGGAATGACTTGGCACTCAGCGAGCACTGTATATCACAGCAGCTGTGGTACCACACTGTCCATCATTCTCAGGGATCCTGTACAACAGGTTGTAATTCACAACTTGGATTGCGACATACTGTACGTACTGATAGCTTGAAACAGCACAGACACCATTCTGCCCTCTAAAGAGAGAGTTAGCATACCATGTACTTTAATATTAACAGAACCTGCTACTAATTAAAAATTCTGTTTTTGTGTCTTCAGAGAGAGAGAGCGCAACATAACTGCACAACATGGCAGGTTGTGATGTAGGGAGCTCAAACAGATGTGCTTCAGATGTTGAAAAAAATACTCAAAGTGACAGGACTAACCTTTGATTGATTGTTACAGACATATCTTTGAAGCTCATGGCCCGTGTACGGCTGGGTTAAGGAAACAGGGTTGCTGTCAGTGCACTTCACTGGTTACATCATATTCATGGCACATTTGTGTCCCATGTGATAAAGTTGATTGTTTTGAAGATACAAGTGCACTTAAGAAACACAGCAGGTTTTGTGTTGTTTGGAGAAACGGTCAATATGCTGCAGAGGGCAGGAACACATACCACTTGCCACAAAACTGCCCCTCTGGCGATGTTTCGACAGCGAAGTTTGGTGCAAATCAATCAGTAAACAAAGTCTGCTTTTTTTCTTGTTATTTACAAATTATTTAATGTTCCTCAAATACACCATGTACCATTCGGAATAATTTTACTTTAATGGATTTGTTGTATCCAGGACTTGTATATAAATGTAATTTCTAATAGAAAAGGTGTTTTAAAATACAGAATATGCAATTAAACAACAAAGACATTCCTCATGCTGCAGAAATGTGAAAATACTTGAGATCTGCCACTAAACTGGTTGTGGTTGTCGTTCGAGTCTTAAAACTGTTAGCTAACTCAGTAATCTGTTTTGGGATGCATACAACTGCTGCAGATTTCATCCAACCAGATTATCCAGCTTGGTGAATCTTTTTTTACTGTCCCTTTTGCTTTTCGATCACATTTGGATAACAGATTGTCATGACATACAGTTCATGCTATCACTTAAGGTATTAATTAAGCTATTTCTTTTTTATTTAACAATGCCAAGTCACGCAAAGTAGTTCAGCTAAGTGAAAATGACATACTTGTGTTTGCACTGCTAGGACCAGATAGTCATTAAATGTCCATTTGTTGCAATACCACTCCCCAAAATGGAAGAACAATATGACAGAGAAAAATGAAAAAATGTTTTCTCTGAGCAATGTTGTTGTGAAACATGCAATCATACCCACTGTCATGGAGCAGGCGAAAGTGCTATGAGGTCTGCATCCAGTGCCTCTGGGATACTGAGGAGACATCACTCCAAACTAAATCTGGCAGCTCAGATAGATGTTGATTTATGGTGCCCCTCTTGCCCTCTGCACCCCTATCTGTCTTCACCATCAGGCTGCATTTGCAAAGTTTGTACTCAATATGAAGTGCCAAACCACCCGTACAGTGTTTTTCACTGTCAAGTGCATAGGTTTGTGGATCGCAGCAGTAATGGATAACAGACAACAGAAGGGTGGGCCTCATTAACATCCTTCAATTTCATTTGAAAATTTGATCATTCTGAGTTTCCATTTGAAGCAGACAGTGCATATAGCAAATACTGTTTGATTGTATATCTATCCACAGGTATTTTTGTTTTGCCCACTGCTGGTGTCTATTTCCTGCACATCGTGTCAGTCAGTCAAGACTCACACACTCTGGGCTGTAGTGTTAAATGCAGTATCCTCAAATGAGAATTGTACAACCAATATCCCACCACCCACCTGTGTTGGGCAGAAATAACAAACAAACAAACAACAAATGAAAGCTTCCTTTGTACAAAAGCCAGCTGAAAAATTGACTTGTGATTTAATAAGGCAGACAGGTGAGTCTGAGGTAGCTAGAAAAGAGAGAGTTGAAATATGTTGCAGAGCTTTGTAAAATTACAATGCAGCTTAATCTGCGCTCGTTTTTCTTGCAATTTTACACCAATTAGTATTGAGTTACTTGCCACAGTTCAACAGCTTGATGGCAGGTTGGGCTTTATGGGGGGTATGCACAGGATGTCACCATCCATATGTGGAGATTGTCAAGGTCATGGCTGAAAAGCTGTCACATGGTTTTCTTAATGAAACCCATGAAAAAATACTAAGTCCACAGACAACCAAAAAAAATCACTTCTGAGTGTTTAAGTCTCTGCAGTATACTAAGAATATGTAAATGGTTACATTGAGATACTTCCACGCAAAAGGAGATTAAAAAAGAAAAAATCTGCTGTGCAAGCAAAACGTAATTCAATATATTCAAGGTACTTTGGCCTGTGTTACTTGAACAATACATGAAGTTGTTTCCTCATTTACCTTCTGCAGTATGTTATGCGTATTTATGCATTGCTTGCCACATCCTGCTGCTTCCCTCTTACAACCTGAGACTTAAATCTGGCCAGCAACACAGTTTCCGCTCTTCTACTCATGTTTCACAAAGTAATTTATTTATGTGGCAGGCAGCTGTAGTTGAAGTTTTTTGCTTTTGTGATTTATTGAGCAAAGACACCCGACAAGGTCAACATGGAGTTTTCATTTCCACCAAACTTTTGCTGCAACCAACCTGCCATTTCTCACTGACTTCCAAAGTTTAAAGTGGGGGCAGGGTTACTTTTGGCTTAAACACTACTTGCGCATATGAGATGAAGCTGTGTCGACCAGGCCACATGCATCAAATACATGTTCCTACTAAATTGCTATCCAAGTCACTGATTGACTGTCAAGAATGGTCCCACCCTTTAAGCAATTAAAGTCACACATAATCTTCCTTTGCAATGGTGATTCTGTCAAGAGATTATAGGGAAGGGACTGTATTGCTATTTTTGCAGGGAAACAAATAATTAATGGTGTGAATCTGGATTTTCTGCAAGGTTTTAGATTAGCAGTGGTGGGAGTACTATAGCAGCAGCAGTGTAAATTCTCACCTCCGCTGCCAAATGTATCCACATCAGCCCTCCGCCTCTCTATGCAAACAACCTTTTTTCCCCCCCAAGCACAGCCTTGGCAGCCATAGCCATGCATGATACAATACGAAAGATGGTGGTGGTGTTTTACTGTAGTGCTTTTAAAGTAAACCTAAGTGTATCGTGAGGATTAAACAAAGCTTAACCCAAAATGCTGTTTGCTTTAGTTTACTCAATCGTGTCCCTTTTACAGAATAATGTAGACCATGAAGTTAACCCCTGCTTTCCAACCAAAATAACACAAACATTCCTTGTCTTACTTCTCAAAATATCTGAATCTAAATAAAAGTGACCACGTTGCATCTAGTTATTTCAAGACTATGATGAAGGACTGACAAAGCAACCCACCCCCCTCCCACATGGAGAAATGCTTTTGTACATTTTATGTTCTTTGTCATTTTATGTCCAGCATTCTTTTCCACTTTGTGTCCAGATAATTAACCAGAGAAAAACACTACAGTCCACATATATTTTTCACCTCTGACCATCTAACTAGCGTGATGAACAAAGCTCCTCTAAAGTGCTTCTCACACACACCCTTTTCATTTGTGGAAAATTTCTTATAACACAGTTGTGGTTTAATAATATTAGTTTTTACTGAAACATCCTCTTACTGTTTTACACAGATGCTTGCATTTAAAGTTGTGTTTATTCCTTTTTCATTTTGTTTTTCATTCCAAACGACAACACTTAGCTTTAAGAGGCAAAGTCACTTTTTCACCAACAGGGAATTTGACATTCCTTAGAGAAATTAGTATAAGCAGATTGTGAATTAATTTCATTTTGGTGGAACCAAACTATGTTATAATTGGATTTCCATTCTTTTCCTTCCTTATCTCTGACTTTCTACATTTCCTTCTCACCTACTTGGCTATCAGAAACACATTCTCTGGCATTGTCAGCAGGTGCTTTAAAATTGCCGGATTACCTCAAAGAAATCTCCAACAGCTGTACTCCCAGCAGGTTCAGAGGCAGACCCAGGCAATTTTAAATGAGTGCCGTACAATGAATTTAACAACCACCAATTACAAGGGTTCTATCTGGTAACCCGAAAGTATGAGGAACAAATGAGAAAAGAAAACCTGTCACCGGAAACAAGAAAATTTTTCAGTGTTGGTATTGTATCTGACTGCTGTGAGTATTGGCTGAATCTAATTGTAAAATGTTTCACCCTTTTTACCTCTATTTTAAAGCAGTGCTTGGAACAATAATATCCAATTTTGGTTTGTTGCAGGATGTTGTGGTAATTAACCACCATGCTGTGTATGTGTTCCCTGTTTCCCTGAATGTCTTCACTCTTCTGTGCGGCACTGTGGCCTGTGCATGGCCCCCCAGCAGGTGGGCTTGTGTCCTGCCTCTGTTATCTCTGTAGTTATTCTTGGCAGCAGGTGCTCTCTCTGACATTTGTGGGGCGGGTCTTCAGCCTTTGTCTTCCAAGCCCTGGGGGAGTGCAGCTACCATGACTTCACTGCACCTGATCCCCTGTATGGCAAATGCATTGGTTCATTACTCTCCCACCCTCCCCCTGGTGTCACTGCACCAGTGCAGGTCACTGATTATGTAAACTGGAGGCGGTAACGATTAGCATGCAGAAAAGCATAGGAACCCTTTCTCTATTTTCAAATGAAAGAAACTTTCTGGAACAAAGTTCAACATCAGAGTGCTAGATTAATGTAATTTCTGCTTTGATGTTTATACTCAGCGTTCCTTGGAGACAAACTGGGCGGTGGAGAAAGAAGGGGCTCTAGAGACAAGAGCTATTTGATTTATCCCACCATTTAGCACAGCATTTCATTAATACGCCGCAACTGACTTGGGACTTTCATCCAGACTTTTACCAGTGAATAGATACATTGTTTCATATTGCACACCTGTGGATGCACAGCTGGTAGTTGAAGGAGTTTTGTAATGTCTTATTCTTAATGATTAAACATTATTTGAAACATGAAAAGCAATCCCATGTGTTTCTTAGAGATTCATGCATCTGTCTGCCTATGTATGCATGTGTGTGTGCTTTGATCAGAACTGTGGTGAGTCAGTGCTTTCGTGACAGCTGAATATTGTACTTAAAGAGCTGCTTGAATGAACAGCTATTTGCTCGATGCAACAACATCCCCACAGATCTTACTGTTATTGTTCCAATCAATTTACCAAGGTGATATCCTGATTTTAATATATTCATAAAGTGCTCCATGTAGAGACAGAAAAAGAACATCACTTTTTTTTCTTATGTAAAGGTTTTTATTGTGTCCTCCTTCAACACTTGATAATGCAATCATTGCCTGCAGTTGGGTTCTTTGATACATCAGAAAAATCAGTTACGACATCAAGTATCTTTATATATGGTATGATTCAAAGGAGCCATACTTTGAAGGCAGTCTTTAGGGAACCTGAATATTAAACTGATCGTTGTACTCATGACTCGTGCTGATTACATATAAAATCAAGAGCAGTGTGCAAGAATCTTATATCTTTAAAGAACTCCTTCAAACAAATTGAACAGATTCTGGTATTTAATGTTGTGCTTTGGTTTCCAGTGACTGTATGTGATTAAGGTAATTCGCTTTTTAAATGAAATGAAATAATTTCAGGCATCATGTGGATCTGAAAACTGCAACATTACTCACATAATCTTAAATCAAACACCAATGGTCTGGTTCTGGGTATAGAAACATCATATTGTCATCTTTTAAATTTATGGGTAATATGGGTAACAGTGGCCTAATATGTAAGTCCAGTGTCCCCAGTCTACAATGTCTGTCTGCTGTTTGTGCTGAGCAGATAGGGTACAATGGCTTTTTAGAATGTTATTGCTGAAAACAGCCAATTATTGCATCTGAAAACGACACTACAAGAGAAGTGAGAGTGGACCAAAACACTGAAGGTGTGAGCCAAACAGCTAAACGATGAGCTGAAACCCTGCTATAAAGCTCTGTAAAGCCGAGTGAAGCTGCACTTCAGCCAGTAATCGTCTGGCATCATCACTAAGAGTTTCACTTTCACATTATCATACTGTTTTCTCATTGTCACTCAAAGCGTTGTAGTGATAATATCTATTACAGACACTTTTAAAAATTGCATGAAGTCAAATGAATGCTCCACCACACACATTAAATACATCCAGTAAAAACGGGTAGAAAAAATTAATCCATTCCATTTATTTGTTGTGTGTTTATCACTTGTAAGACCTGCCAATTCAGGAACGATAGCAGACTGCATCTGTAAAATAAGAGAAATATAACTGTATGGTATACTGATACTGCCTGTGACTGATAAACTATTTGAACTCTGAACTGTAATACTGCTATAACAAGATTCTGATGCCTGGAAAGATAGCATAGTCCCTTTTCACAGGATCTGAGCACAAAACAGGAAAAAGAAGCAGCCAATGAAGATTTCAGTCTCCCTTGCAGCTTAACTCAGCTTCTTTTCAAACTAACTTATAGTCCTTATCTGCTTTATGCCACATTCCATCCCTCTTATTCCTCCCCATATCCCTCTTTTTTCTTCCGCTGATCCAGCATCTCAGCATCCCCCCTCCTTCTGTCCGTTCACCTCCATCCCTCCATACCCTGTCCCTCCATCCATGCCAACTCCTCTGACACCCTGCATTACTCTAGCAGCAATAGGCACTGCTGTTGGACGGCTTCCCAGTGCCGGACGTCCTCCAAGGGGAGAGTCAGTGTGTCACGGCAGATTAATGCCTTGCTCGCTGACTGATCAACTCCCGCTGGTCTGGAACCTGAGTCTACTGTGGCGTGGCCCAGATAGGGAGGTGATGCTACCCCGACTCATTGCCACACAGGTGGTCTGGTCTGAGAAACTGTCATCCATACATTTAATCTCCCAGACGGCGTCACGACGGAGGAGTGGGACGCCGTGAAAGGAGCGGGACGCCTTGAAAGGTCTGCAAGTGGAGGCGAGTAGTGAGTAGGTAATCAAGCTAAGTGGGTGTTTATGAAGACAGAAAATGGTGAGGTCACTACTTGTGTGATTTAACTGCAAATGCAACATAAACATTGTGTATTTAGTGCATGTGTATGTGTATGACTTCTTAAAAGAAATATATCCTGGCTTGAAGCTTTGTCCTATTTTTGTATGCATGCCGCTCTAGCAGTATGAGCGATATGCTTGCATATTTAAAACTATTCATGGTTTATGGTGGTGTTAGAGAGGAGAGGCAGAGACGCACGCTGTGACAAAAATATATCTTTCACCAATCATTAACTCATTAACTATGTGGCACTATCAACCCATCTGTCCCATTGTGTGCGTCTGGACTTCATAGTACGTTTTTGAAAATACAGAAAATGAACACCTGTGGATGATTGAGCTGTGAAATAACCACCTCAGCAGGCCTGTCTCTTCATGCCCCTTATTAACCGTAAAGGGAAGTGACATGGAAAACATGAAAATTCTCATATCTAAAAGGCTGCCGCAATAATAAAATAATAGGGGGTCATCTATAATCGTCCCTCACCTCAAGATGATGATGTCTTTTCAAACTCAATTACACATTAGCAGGACAATTTCTTCCTTTATCTATCACACTTCATCAACTGGGGCTTGGCTGCATACTCTATCCTCCTCATTAGCAATCACTCCATCACTCACTAATAATGGCCTATCAACACTGTCTCAATGACCAAAGTTACAGCAGGGGAAGAATGAAATATTAACTTATGATGTTAACCCGGGGTCGTGTTTCAACATTGTGGAATTAGATCTGATTTAGTCAAATATCACCATAAATCAAATATGAAGGAGACTTTAAAACTGTGGAAGGAGTTGAAAAGAAAATTAAAAAAGGAGAAAACATGGCCCTTTAAAGGCATGGAGTGATTAAAAGTCTTACAGCAGCTGGGACTCAAGTATGACTGAAAACGTATTAACCGGTCAATTCAGAGCACAATTTGGAGCATAAAAATAACTACAAAAAGAATAATTTGCTGTGGTTTAACACACAGAAACAGTGCAGTGAGGGGGGAAAAAAAAGCAGGACCCGAGGCAGGCACCTTGGTTTGTGTGCTTCACCATTACCATAAATGGATGCTGACTGCCTGCAGTCAGGACCAATACACTATCTATAAGAGCTCATTTCTCTCAAATTTACTTTGCCGCCGGTGTGACGGACGGTCGCTAGTCTTAGCAGCCTAAATCAGTTCGCTTTCACATACCTCTTCAGGCATGCCCGCCATAGCCAGAGGTGCATGCAATGACTGTCACATTCCCACCCCGTCTTGTCCTCTCCCATTACCCTCACAGATGCCATGGCAAATGGCTGGCTTGAGGTTACAGACACAGGTCTGCTGTTTTATATTCATGTCAGCATAGTATTGGGAGTATTCGTTCAATACAGCTGCCATGTGAGAAACATTTCCTTGGGCTGATGTAATGATGATTTCAAAACGAAGTGGGAACTATTAGCCGTCTCTCTTGCTCTCTCCGAGGTGCACACACATACACAGTCGCAGACACGTAGTAAACGTCCACATCTGCCAAGAAAGCACTTAAGCAAGACTGGCATGGTGAATTTTGATACTACTTGATTAGTGCTTTGCATATGTATTGTGTTTTGTTCTTAAGGGCCACAACCAATGTCAAATAGACACTTGAGAATCAACAGCCATTACCACGTCTCCTCACGTAACCCTAGTTTTCATCACGCCACCAGTCTGTCCTCATGGGACCGTCCTGTTTTGGAGCAACTTAATCTATGCCCTTGATTCATTTTATGATGTACACTAAAATGTGACACCATCTTGTTGTGCTGTTTCTTCGACTGAGTCATTATCTCTCTGACGGAGTACATATATTTTCTAGCAGAGTGGTCTGATGCTCAATAATGCAAATGAGTTCTTTAATCTAAGCCTCCCTTTAACTGGTAATTAAATAAATGATTTATAGTTGTATGAGATGCAATAACACTTTGTATGCAAAATATCACCTGATTGGTAGGATGTGATGTGTTTCCTCAATATTTTATATCAAAGGGATAAGATTTCAATCTGCAGTCTATTATTGGCCCATGGCTCTGCACTGCAGTTAAGTCATGTTTGCTGCTTTCAAATTTTAACAGCAGAAGTGTTTTGTTTTTTGTCTGAAATTCACACACATAGAAACACATGTATTCACTTACCACTTCATCCTGGCGTCATGGACTCCCCAATCTGGAAGTTGTCTACTATTTGAGCTCACCTTGTACCCCATTATGAGGTCGAGGCCCTGCACCTGTTTCTCCAGGTGTGAAGGAAGACCCTGGTGATGCACTCTTAATGACTTGCCAGAAGGAGAGGGCACTCCATGCAGCTGCATACTTTACAGTCACCTAAAGGCTTGTCATTACCATCCATCTTCGTATATATCTGGATTTAGAGAGTATGCTCGCTGTTAGGCTTTCCTTGTTAGGACAGAGATGTGTAATCCACAGAAAAAAAGCGTGTTGATCACTGAACATGAGTAATGGCTTTGAAGTCCACATGGCCTGAGCTCTGAGGAGGCAAGACATGCAAATAAAAATCAATCAGTTAGTCACGTTGGGAGATACGTGTTCATGTATGGCTTATTAAAATGTTGGTAACCACTCACGTTATGCAAAGGTCATCATCACTGCAGCAGAGTAATTGCTGAAATCTTCTTACCTGACCACAAAAAAACCAACATTATCACCAGCCAGCTTTATGGAGATGAGCCCATAAAAAATGCTGCACACAGGCCCGTTGTGATTTAGCACACCAGAGCTACAGGTGCCCCTGTGTCAAATATACATTTCAACTGAGTGTTAAATCAGCATGTTAATCAGAAAGCTGTGGGTGTGAATTTATAGCAAAGCATTTAAAATGTTCACACTCGGTGTTGAGGGTACAGGCTGTGCTGATGTAAAAACAATTCGATCTTTGCTTACTGACTATTTTGGTGTTTTCCCTCAGTGTTTCTTGATCATGGGATGGGCTGTGAGCACTCTTGCCTCACTTCAACATATGCTCAGTCTGCCCTTCATTTCAGTCACTCTGGGCCGTTGAACACTCCCTGACCTTCATGTCCTTTCTGTTCGACTTGTCAGGGAACAAAATTTGCTCCAGGCCTGAGACGCCACGGCTTTTCTAAAAGACTGCAGCTATACTAATCCTAAGCAGAAAATCAATTCATGAATTAATTGTTGAGCATGTCTTGCAGATCAATCTTTCACTATTACCACAGCGAGGGAACACTGGAGGCAGCATGTCTATTCATATCTGCCAGAAGCAAAATTGGAATAGTTTTAACCTGTCGCTTAACTGTGGTCTAAATCTAATGCCAATAAACCTTGGGTGGCATTGATATGTATTGTATAAAAATGTATATCTATTACTGATATTTGGTATTTTCATATGTTCAATTGAAAACCCATTTTCCTATTCACAAATTCTCTTTCTATTGCTAGAAAATCCAGTGTTTCATTCCACCTAACATCAAACTATTCCACGCTTTTCAAGCCTGTTTTTACACGCCACTGCACAGACGCAAGAACGATTGGGGGGAAAAAAAGGAAGAAAGAACAAATAAATAAATAAAAAGATATAAGCAAATGTAAAGCCAGCAGCATCGCATGAGTGTCAGTGTTTTCTTACTGAGGAGAGATCAGCCACGTTGTTCCCATCGGAGCAGAGCAGAGATTTTGCTCAGCAACAACTTGAAGGTTATGTATTCCCTTGTATGTACGGACTGTAAGTGGCTTGAGCAAAATCTGATTGTATGTTCTTCAATCCCTTTGTACATCGTTTCACTTTTAACAAAGCACATTTGAACTCAAAACAAACTGCAGTGACTTCTCGAAACGGCCCTCTGTATTAAAATCCAGAGAGCAAAAAACACAACATACCCTGGCAGATTAGATATTTCTACTTATAAGCACTAATACGTCATGATTGCCTCAGGAGATGCTAAAATTAAGTTTGTGTTTTGCAATGTTGTCTGTCTGTAAAAGTTAAATATAAAATCCTTTTAAATCATGCAGAAATAAAGGTCCCATCTATTCAAACTAGATCAGTCTGTCCTTATTGGAATGTTACTCATCTTTGCCATTTTAAAGTTGAAACCACCTCAACACATTATTGTTTTCTGATATAGATCTAATCAGAGTCTGTTGTGTTTGTATGTATTGACGAATATGAAGGAAAAAAGAGTACTTTGCTTTGATGCAAGAACTGCAATGTGCACATTCTAATCTATGTTTTTGCCCCAGGATTTGGCTGGAGAAGCTGACAAGCACTTCAATCTCCCATTTTGAGAAAAGCCATTAACATTGTCTGCCCTACTTTGTAGTGATATAAGAGACAGCAAGACCGCGGCATTTCAAAAGCTTCTGATGTTCTTGTTTTTCCTAATCTGTTTTCCCTGTCTTGTTATGAAACAGCAACTTTTGTTCATCAAAACGCGGGTCAAAAGTGCGGCTTGCGTTTATCTCTGCACATGGTTACCACGGGGCAGCGGCATGAATTTTGCAGCTGACACAAACACCCAGCCATGCACAAACTCCCTGTCTTCATCTGTCATTCACACAGCAAGGTCAAAGGATATTTTCCCCTTTCCCCACATATTCCCCTTCCTCTCCTCAGACCTTCAACCTGCCTCTCTCTGTATCACTGTTCACTTGTCTGCTGCCCTGACCCTCACCATCTCTTCACACCGCTCATCTCTCCCATTGCACCCTGACCCATTCTCCTCAGCCCGAGCTCATCTCTGGTGACAGCATTCGATTGACATTAATGACACTACAGAGTAGAAAGGTTAATTAAGACCAACTGTTCCCTGCCCATTCCTCAGCACCATCTGCTGTGCAGTTCCAGTCAAACGGATACGGACATGGAACTGACACCGTAAGGAGGCAAATACCGCAGTAAGGAAATGCGTGTTTTTTGAGTATCCAGGGGGTCTGATCACTTGTAGTACTGTATCCTTTCAAAAAAAAAAACATTGTGACCACTCAAGTTTTTAAATATCTTTTAACTTAGAAAAGATGTAAACAACTTTTATTCACGCTCATAAAGTTCAGTTGCTAGTTGGTATTAAAGGATTAAACCAACTAAATTTGGTTGAAAATGGAGTTTAAGGTTGAAACGAAGAAATTGCTGACTGATTTAAACAGAAGGTTTTTCCAGTTCAGTTTAAAGTCTTTGATAATGACTAGGATGTGTGGTTAATAGATTAAATCTGGTTAAGTTTACTAAAATTTGTTTTAAACTCCAACTTGCAGTATATATCAGACACATCATGCAGCCACATTACATTTCACCACCATACTGTCATACTGACAGTTTTGAATGCACATGATGCGATCCAGTGAGTAAGTAGTGATAGCATCTTTTTCATTTACTCCGTACACTGCTGAAACAGTGGCCCTGTGGTGATGCATGAATCTGCACATTACTGATAACCTTGAGGAAAGACATAAGAGGAACCATTAACTTTAATAAAAATCTCATAAGGATCTAAGGTTTGCCCGTTTGACAAGGAAAGTCATTTCCTGATTGTGTCTCAAGCCATTCTTTCTTACTGTGAGTAATTTCTGACCTTGACCTTTCTCGGTGTAAGGATGAGGGTTGACAAAATAAATTGGAGGGAAAAAAAAGTTTCATTTGACAAAAAATAAATTGCAGTGGGTAAATATTTGTCGATGCTGTCATGACTAAGTAGCTGTCAGGTTACTTAAGCAGTCCAAACAAGGCTTCAGGGTGCAAAACCATGGCAAGCTTAAAAGAAGCTAAGGTTGCAGTAAAACACATAAACAAAGTGATGACAAACATCTAAATATGGAGACTGGAAGGGATTTCAAACTCTTTATCTTTGCTTTCATTTTCTCTCTGTCTTTATCTCTATTGGGATTCTCCGCTTTGATCTTTGAACCTGTAAAATTCACACGCAGAGGCGCTCTTGACAGTAGGAGAAGAGGCAAGCGTTGTGCAAAGGCAAAGTGAGGGGGTGAGCGGAGGATTAGATATGCAGAACATGGACGTCAAGGGCAGAGGAGGCAGATACAGCTGGAGGCAGCCTATCTGAATATGGGTAGCTTTGGAACTGCTCCTAAACTAAACAGCAATGTTTCAAATGATGAAATGATAGAGCGAACACTTGTAAATTCATCAGGAACAATTGTAGCCCACAGTACATCACAGCTGTGGATATGTTGTGGGCAACCTTTTTTTGGTCTGTAGGAATTACAAGGATTTGGAAGCAAGAGAAGTAACAATTCACAGGAACTTCATTGGTCACATGGTGAACTGTGGTCTCCATAAACTACTCTGAGAAGGAAAAATGTAGCACTCAGCTTTAGTCCTGGTATTTCATTCAGTGGTTTGTCACCTTCTAATAGGCTATGATGTCTGCCTAATTAGTTAAAGGGTACCACAATCAAATCTGCATTTTTGTCCAGATCCTTTAAAGCTGTGGAAAAACACCAACCATATGGGGTTTTCATAACCTGAACCAAATTTATTAATGGTTTGTAAATGATAAAGCATTGGTCAAGTATTTTTTAACTATCAATGAGGTCATCCGTCTCTACTTATAGACCCATTTCATAGGAAGCCTTACTAGAAAGTGGTGCCATTTTTTTTTAAGGGTTTATACAAAAGTCATAATACAGTGGCAGAAAATTCACTCAAAGACACAGCTTCCATACTCACCCCATAATGGTGAAGGAAGTCAGCTGCATATTAATTCAACTGGTGATTCCCTTCTTGAAGAAAATGACTTGGCTTTTTTTTCAGGTTGCTTGCTGTGTTTATGCAAAGCCAATCAATGCATGACGCCCACTATTTTAATTCAGTGGTCATAACTGAACAGCAAAACGGAAAACAACACTTTAATGTTCTTTATCTTGTTCTTTCTCTAAATGCACCTTTTCTGATTTAAAAAAAAAACCAAAAAACAACTAAGCAACGTCTGTATCTGCAGAGTGGCATACATCTACAATAAAGGTCGCATTTAAATGACACGTTCTGTCAATTCAG
Source organism: Amniataba percoides (assembly GCA_037176925.1). Lineage (NCBI taxonomy): Eukaryota > Metazoa > Chordata > Actinopteri > Centrarchiformes > Terapontidae > Amniataba > Amniataba percoides. Next base: position 16,566,409 of record JBAJHX010000081.1, on the reverse strand, counting down.
CCGGTTGGCTTTTGGCAACAACTGACGCATACAGTACAACCGGAAAATCCATTAAGCATGCTGTGCCAGAGAATGCCGGAATGATCATCATTGAGAAGCATCATTGCATGCCTATTCTGCCATGCGTTCACATTGTTTCTTATCCTTTCTTTCCTATTGCCAGAGGATTAAGTGATGCCTTATACCCCATGCCAAGGCCTTTCTCCAAACAAACCATTCACAAACAGAAAAAGCAATCAGGCAAATGCAGTTAGCATACAAAGAGAGCTGAATGCACGACTGTAGACGGTGAAAAGACGTTTTAAGACTCACAGTGCTTGTTAGAGCGATCCAGGGCATGAATATTCATTTACTCAATTTTCCTACAGTGTGTGTTTTATTCATTTTTCATATTGTGTTTGTGTTTTGAAGACACAACGGGGGAAAGGGAAAAAAAACTGCATCTCTTACAATCTTACCCTCCCTGTATTTTTTTCCCCACTGCCATGATTCCATGCACGTTTGAATCCAGCACACAAATGTTGCAGAGTCATGACCTCGCCTTCTCACAACAGTGCAGTCAGGTTTGATCGTGTTCATCCCGGTGTTGTTTTTCACAGCTGATGATTTCAAGCTCAAATTTCGAGTGGGAAAGTTTACCACTGTGATGCACTTCCCCAGCTGGGAGATGACGCACTGTTTCTACTGTCTGTGAATGCTAGTTTCCAGTATAATGAATGAGGATGTTTTGCAGACTTTCATTGCTGAACTCATTCATGCTTCCCTGAGAACAATCCTCTGATGACTCACACATAATTTGTTAAGGTAACAAGTAAATGAAATGTAAAATGCACATGAATTTTTATTTTATTTCATTTTTTTATATTTTCATCTCATTGTCTCCTCCCCTTTAACACACTGCATTACCTGCATCCTGATCTTTGTGACACTAACCTACCACCAGTGTCACCGTGGTTTTCTTCAGACACTCTTATTGGGGTGAATGTTATTCAGAGGCTGATAAAAATGAACTTTTCTCCTGATACAGACATCCATAACTAATGCTCAGTGTCTTTCTCCACGCGTGGGAGACAACTGACAAAAGACAATTTGATGCAAAAGGAAGAGTGCATATCCTCTGTTGGTTATCTGGAGGTGAAGTTGACAAATGTGATGAAAGAGCCTTTACAAATACATGAGGTTAGAGACACTGGGAGTGAGGTGCCATGTTGAAAATTCATGAGATGCCCATCTCTCAATCAGAAATGTTCTTCCCTCCCATCCATCCTGCATGAACGTTTTTAGATTATAGAATGTTTTTTATTCTTGAGTTAGTCCATTGACACGCATGCATGTGAGGACACATGTACACATATCAAGCCTCTACACCACCATCCCTGGGGTTTGTGTATTGGATTGATTGTTGCTAAGCTCAGTGGTCATTAGGCGGTCAAACCTCCCACCATTTAGGTAGATAAAAGCTCAGCCATAACCGTCAGACCCATTAACATTCTATCCTCAGTGTGCTCTCCAAGCGTCTTGTTGGATTTAATTCATCGTCTTACCTTGATAAACTTGAATTGATTTCAGCGAACCAGCTGAGTTGCTGCCTTTCCAAAAGACAAATCTTCACTGTTAAGACCTGCAATTCTTTACCTGTTTTGTCACCCGCACTGAAGTATATCTGGCACTGACACAGGAGGAGATGAAAAAAGACTTGAATAATACAACAACAACAAAAACCATTGGTTCTTTTTTCAGCTTGTCTTCCAACTAATCTAAACTAAGTGATCACTAAAAACAAGATTTAAATAGAAACATGTATCTGATACAACCAGTAAGGCATTGGTACAAGACCATGACTGTCTGCAGCTTTGTGACTTTAAGCTCTACAGAAACCTGGAATCTGTTGCATTGACAGTATCTGTCCTTGCTGAAGGCGACAACACACCTAATCCAGTCTGCTCAAAAACTGCCAACTGAGTGGCATTTTGGTTTGAGCATTTTACTTTCATAGGTAAGATGAAAGCTCTTTTCTTGTCATTAAGCATTACATCAGGGAATTGGGAGTAATCTATAGACACTTTGAGCTTCAGCAGAGCTTGGTCAAAGCGAAGATTGTTTAAGTATGTGTAGTAGCCGGCAGTAACTGTGCGACGAAGGCCCTGTCTTTGTGCAGATACAAAGCCAGCAGGGGTGTAAATTCAGTGATGATGCCAAGGAAGTGCAGCCAAGAAAGTGGCTGCACTTCCTTGGATCACCTAATTTACAAATGCAAGAAGGATTTTTTTTGTGCCTTAAGCAGCACTGTATTGATTTATTAGTAACTGCTAGCTAACAGTCATTTGCTAGAGTTAATCTGTTTTTTTTCACATTTCTACCCTATTTACAATTCCAAAAAAAGTATTTCTGCATGTTCTACAAATATTTCACTGTGATTGACAGCTGTGAGTTATGACATTTCACCCCCTTTTCATAGAGTCAAAGAAGTTTTTAAAATCATATGTATGAAAAAAATCAATACTTGAGCAAACATCAGCATTATATTAACTATTTAACCTATTTTTGGAAAATAATAATTGAGGTGTACTTTGATTTTTTTATTTTGCCCTAGTTCCATCTGCTTCCATCTTTTTTATGTGTGCAAAGTTTGCAAAATTTACTAAATATGTCCACAAGAGGCACAAAACGTGGAACTGTTGACCTGCACTATAGAATATGTGCTTCGTGTTCAAAATGCATTTCAGTCCATGTCACATGCAACGCAGCCTTTTATGGCCAAAATAAGAATTTACAAAAAGTAACACTTAAAAACAATTTACTGTAAGATTTTTTCTCTTGCCAGTCTCATTTTTTTTTCAGTTAAACATTTGAATGAACATAATACTCTTTAACATTAATGGCTGATTCTAAACGATAATATCATGTACCACATTTTGTAGTCTTCATATAGCAGCAGGATTAACAAGTGCGTTCCATCTGCAGCCTCTAATTTGAAGGATGCGCTATGTGTAATTATGCATGGGTCAAACAGCATGGGTAGCTCAATTAATTAGTCAAATCTTCCGATACAGAACAGAGATTTAACAAGACTGGGGCAGGACCTGCTGTGGTTTTCAACAGTAAACTTTAACACACATATTTCAGATTCATACGCAGAATGTTCAGGTGTATGGAGTAGGATATGTAGCTAGCTCTGTAAAAGATTTATTTTTGAAAAAAAAACTATTTCCTGTTATTAAAGCAATGTTCTTGTGATCTTGTGAGCAGCATTGTTACACTGGGGGTTGAGAGTGGGGAGGGGTGGGGCAGTGAGTCTGTTCAATCATGTAAGTGATTTATACAGGCTTTCGCTATTCTCACCTTTGCAGCATGATTGCATGCATGTAAATAGACTCAAGTATGATAGATGGCAGTCTTGTTAACTGCACTGGTTACTGAAACACACAATGTAGAATGTAGAAATATATTTGCTATTTTTCGGTCATTGAATTTGCAAGAATTGAGCCACACCAGGTGAATTTCCAGTTTCCACTTCCACCCACATTAAGGAAAGTAGAGCCATGACAAATAATCTGCCTCAGTAATGCTTGATCATGAACTGGGAATAGGATCTTAAAAAACATGTCATTAGTAAGTTTATAACAGTGGTTGGAAACGCACAACCCCCCACCACCCTCATCCTAGAACCTCATTTAATAAGACTTTTTCCAATGGTAGGTAAACATTTTTATAATTAATGGGTAAAATGTAAAAGCTACAATAAAATTTGGATGGAAAATGTTCTAAGTTGTCTAAAGTTACCAACAGGTCATGACTTTCCGGCCAAAGGGGATTAACAATCTTTGCTCATTGACTCTCATTATAAGTTGTATATGCGCACTTGCTCCTCTTCTATACAAGACATACAAGCTCGTCAGGATGCACAGCAGAGGTACATTGAATTCATTTATCTGAATGCAGCTGCTGACAACACCAACAACGAGGTGGTAGGCAGCACAGAGCGAGTCATAAAATGCATTGTTATAAGTTGTTGACGTCAGCTCAGCCTCAGCAGCAGCTGGGTGAGAAACACTGCACACTGGGCAAGGTGAACCTTAGAGGATAAATATAATGGTGAGATATATGCTGTTGGTCTTCTCTGTTTTTACTTGTAGTATGCATTATGTAAGATGAAACAATGGGTGACAAAGGAAAAAAAAGTGTGTTCGAGTAACAGTGTTCAGTGTTTCTTGCCATTTCTCCTTTAGAGATGACCACCATTCCTCCCTAAGATAATTTCTTACTTTACGTACACAACCTTTATTTAATCAGGTAGTCTCTTTAAGAGCTAAATCACTTTTTCAAGAGCGATCCGAGCAGAGCAGATAAACAGGAAACACAAACACAGACAGACATAACAAAGTGACATATTCCTCAGGAACACAATCATCTCAACACACAGGCAATGTCCTCTATAGAGAAGAAACTCCTTGAAGACATTTCACGATTTACTGCATATACACTAACTGAACAACAATTCGACAACCTTTGTTTCTTTGTGTAGGAAAATAAAAACCACACTGAGTAATGTCCTGCTATGGAAACGCTCGCCAGGAGGTTAAGCACACATAAATAGGCAAAGAGCCTCATTAGTGCAAATGTAAATAAATAGAGACAGATGATGCAGACAGAGAGTCAAAGAGGACCACAGGCTTCTGTGTCATGTAAATATCTGCCTTGGCAAGCCAAGTCACAGTGTGTTAGTATCAGAATAATCTGATAATTCAGGCAGTGGATAGAAATTTCCCACATACCAGCACTCATCCCACATAACAAGAGGAGGTATTGTGTGTAGTTTAAAAGACATTTCCATATGTGTCCATCCATTCATTAAAATTCTAAAGCATAAACCAAAAAAAAATCATACATCCATGCTTCAAAAGACCACAACATGTCAACAGATTATTGCACATTAGTACTGATGCTTCAATAATTGTCTCACTAGTTGCAGGGGAAGGATTTTTGACTTGGATTTGATGACATTACTCACACGTCTTCTACCAAGCTTACATGTCTACTGAAGCATGCCGTGCCAACCCAGCTCAGTTTGTGCAAGTGCTCATACAGTGCAGTCTTGTTAGTCCAGAAATCCCAAAAAGTCACTTTATTGCTGGAACCAACAATGAACACACGTGACTATTATGTGAGTGAAGCTGTATATCACTGTTTTGACCAAGCATGGATGCTAAGAATATAAATACAATCATTTTTTTACTTGTATTGGTTTGATTTATATTACAAAGATATTCATGACCATTCATTTGACTGATTTCTGCTCAAATAAAAATGATTTAACAGTGCTGAATTAAAACACAGGCATATACAGTGTCAGTACTGACGTAAATTGAGGAAATTGAAGTGGCTCATGACTCACTCTCTATTTTACTTTTTTTTTTGTTAAATTTTAAAGTAAACTGTTTATTTAAGTAGTTGTGGGAGTAGAGCTCTTCATTCATATTCAATGTGCTTAAAGTGTGGTAGTTAAAAAAAAGAGAGAAAAATAACACAACCATCTGCCTCAGTGGATGCATAAATTGAAGCCTGGGTCACATCTTCTCAATGAATTAAAGCCATTAGAGACTGCTCATAATTGTGGAAATATCAGATGTTCAGGACATTTTGAAGAACTGGGCTGTCTGTCAGTCTTTGTGGGAGGCTCCCCCAGGGAATGTTCCCTCTATTTTGGAGAAAAGAGGCATATGGGAATGCTCACGTTCCAGCGTTATCATGCATGCAGTTCCCTCTGTCTCAGCAGTGGGTGTTTCTCTTGTCACTGATGGTATTATACATCAGGAGTCAGCTTACTGTATGTACTGCAGGTGTTCCATAATACCCAACAGATTTTCAGCGTCTTACACCAGGATTAGAAGTTGTTTTGATGAAGTAAGCTTTGGGTAACTCAGGGGATGATATTCTACAGATGCCCTTTGCTTACTTCTCCAGATTAGAAGTTGAGTGACTTCTGGAACATTTAAAACACCACCATAGTTTTTTGGCCTCCAGAGGACATCCCTTAGAGCTGCACGGTGCTAAATCTAATTTACATGGCTTGCTTTTGCCCACAGGAGTTTGATTGTCTATGTTCGGTATCAGCTTCTCATTACTTTACTATTTATTGCACTTCAAGACGACTATCTGCAGCAGTGTGGAATTTAAATATCCCAGTGATGCTGTATAAAGCAGAAAATCTACAAAACCCACAACAAGCGCTTCTTTACTGTAATGTTTTTGCACAGAGTGATGTCTCAGCATGAAAGTATTTTGGGATAAATCATACACAAAACAGTGTGTGAAACATTTCATAAACACACTGCAGATAGTGAAGAGAATATTTCATTGACATTACTGAAAAACAGTGAAGCTAATAAGAAAATGTAACAGGTATCAGGAGACCTTCCACTGATAAGAACACAATACCTGATATGAAAAGTGCATATTCAAGTGCACATTCGAGCCTCTGATACTGTGATGGATTGTACCTTTAGTTTGTAGTTCAAGAAAATGCTTTTACATGACAGAAAAGAAGTGTAGTAAGAGAGATACAGAAACTGATGTATTGTCATCGTTGAAAGCCCTTTGTTTGTTATGGGGATGCAGCTGTGACATTGCAGTTATATCTCCTTAAAAATAAACACATTGATAGTGCAGGTCCAAATTAGAGAAACACAAATGAAAAATCCATATTTGTTTTTAAATAATCAATAATATAATGTATAGAACTCTCCAATATCCACCTCGAGTACTTTACACTGACACACCTGAATGCCTTTGTGTTTCATATTGACTGTTTAATATGGAAATAATGTAACTTAAAATGTGCTCTGCATCCACTGTCAGTTCAGTGTGGGGGCATGTGTGCATGTTTGGGCATCCGAGGCCATTTCACTTCATTCCCCCATTATGTGTTAATGATGTATGAACAGACTTGTTTCAGCTCATGCATGGTCCCATTCCATAATAATTGCCTTGTCTGATACGATTGTTTATACTCCAGATGTTGGAAATATGGAGCTCACAGGAGCATTTCATTTAAAAACTCTGCCATATTTTTGATCTGCCCCTAATAGAACGGTTCAGCTGCTTTAGGGAAACAGCATCTGCCACAACTCATATCACAGTGGTGTGACAGGTGCCACCTAACATTTTTGCTTTTATTTTCATAGTCAAGGCCACAGTAATAATCTATTTATTAGTAGTGGAATGCCTTCAAACAGCGTGCTGAATGAGGAAAAGCCTCGAATTGCTGGTGGTACAATGTCAGCTGTTAGTGGAAACTGCAGTTTGGAGGGAGGTTGCACTTCAGTGTAATTAGCGCTGCTGTCTACTGCAAATGCCTGACTACACTCATATAACCTCATAAGTGACTATAGTGAAGTTTTTTTTTTCCGATAATCACATTTGTTTGCTGTGGATTCATACTTCATACTAGTTTTCTAGAACTGGCCTCCATTACAGCTAAAGAGAGTGCTCATTTGCAGACTTCGATTTGTGTATTCAATCCATTTTAGCACACTCCCAAAGAGGCCCAACAAACCATCTGCTGTTTAGATAGACTCTGACCTCTATGCCTCTCAAGTCCAAGCACACCACCAGAGCATATCCATCCATACAGCCCACCTGGTTGTTAATCTCTGAGCAGAAGACAAGAAGGTTATCATCACATGCCATTTGAAGGGACGGGCCCACTGGCAAATCCCCACTGAGGGCCTTGTTTCACTCAGTGCGCTCTTTCCTTGTCACTTGCGGGACACAATATGTGATTAATACATTGTCATGCTGTAGGAGTGTGGCTATCTTGATGGCTGCACATTCAGGGTCTTTAGGGCATTTGCTATGTCTGAACGACGTCAAGAAGGAAGTGGTTTTTATACCTCTAAATGTGTGAGAACTGGTGAGGCAGAGCAAACATTACAGTACATTCTGTTTTTATTCTTGTTTGACTTTAATGGCTGTGACACAGTAAAGTGGTGATTGCGCTGAATCCCAGCAAAGCACGCACGCATCCTTTCTTAGACACAATCCCCAAAACTGACCATTAAAAATGGGAAGTAATGAGGGTAATTTGTCTGGATTGCAGGATCTTGTCAAAGCAGCATTTTGGTGTTAATGATCTTAAAACATCTGGCTCGGCATAAGCATGTAACTCGATCTGTACCCCTCCTCTAGTGGCAGAGAGTGATGTAGATGTGGTGCCTAAAGAACTGCTGTCCTCTGACCTGAATTCTCCTGCTCCTACAGCAGTGGTGTTAGTGGGCCACATTAGCATTTCCACCATTTCTTGGAACCTCTGATGTAATTAGTTTGGAAAATCGGGAGGGGGGGTGTGGGCGTGGGTGATGATGTATAAACCACTTAAGGGAAAACGTATGTGTCCTACTAATAAGTAATTAGCACAGGGAGAAAATAAACATTGATTCTGCCTACAAAGGAGTTCCAACAATGGTTTGTCTGATGGTAGTATGTTGAAGAAGTGCATTTGCAGCAGAACACTTGGCATGCCGTTTGTAGATTCCTTCAGAGAAATGTGATTTAAAAATGGGCTTGTTTTGTAAAAGAGTGACAGGTGTCCAAGCTTGACTTGTATGTGTGTGTGCTGATTCAAGTGTGACTGAATCTGATTAGTAATGTAGTGTAGTGTAATCGGTGAAGAACCTCAAAATGGCAAATAATGTGAATTTAAAAAAATGTATTCACAACTGAGTGGGGAGAAATTGCAGTACCATTAGAGCGGGCCATATGCAAACATACAGTATTTAAATATATCTGGGATTTGGTTCTGTCTTCCTTGTTAGTGGTAATGAGGCGACAACATATATCTGCTCTTTGTGTGTTAGAAAAAAGCAATAAGCCACTCAAGCTATTGTATTGATGAAAAAATATATTTGTTTTGTTCTTGAAGGTTTCCATGATGCAAGTGTTTGAAGGCCTTTCACGTCCACCCACACAGATATTTTCACTGATTAGACCTGGGCACGTGTAGGGATTTATGGTTGATCAATGTCTGTCTGACCTATTGGTTAGTTCAGACCTCTTTTAATTCCAGCATAGCTCCACCCAACTTTGACCTGGGCACAGGTGTAATTGGCCACAATAATTGAAAAAACACCCAGATGGTATGTATAATAAAATATCTTGGGGAAAATGTAGCAACATGAACAGTAAGTCTGTTTCCATGACAATGCAAAAAAAAAAAAAAAAAAAAAAAATAGAAATTCGAAAGAATTATTGCAAAGAACATTTTACTCCTGGTTGAGTTGGAAAAGTGTATCAATAAAAGAAAAATGTGACAGTGCCATGGAAACAGCTTACCTTTTGCTATGGAGTGGGGTCATCTTTTAATGACATGGTCTTGTTGCTCCCTTAGTGCCATCAGTCATTTATCTTGATGGACCAACTCCAGATATTTGCATAGTGGATGGAAACTTCCAGTGTTTTCTTTTGTAGATTTTCTGGAAATTGTGAATGATGATAATTAATTGATTGAATTGATTAGTTTGATTGATTATGAATTCTGAATGTTTGCATTACATTTAGATGTAAACCTAACTAATGATGGCATTGATTAGCTAAAACCATAGTTAAAGCCAACTGTCATAAATTATAAACAAAGATTGTACTGTATTTCTGTAATTTCCCCATGACTGACTGCTAAAGAAAAGGCATTCAATTTTTATTAACAATATCAGTATCACGTAATGTTAATAAGTTACTCTAAATGTGTAGATTTATCGCAAAATACTGAAGTATGTTTTAACAAAGAAAAAGCTTTTTCTTTTACATTTCTCCACCCGACTGATTTTATTCATTACGCTGTCAATCTGTGGGCTTGACTTTTTATATAAATGGGTGGACAGACAGGCCTTGTACCAACAAACAGTTAATTGGATTTTGCTGGTCTGGTTTTAGGTTTTCTAATGATAGATGATGAGCTTTTCTTGCCAGTGGTATGAATGTGAGACAGATGCCAGAGATTTCAAGCCTTAAGTGGATGTGCAACAATGTAGAGCTCAAATGAAAATTTAAGTAAACTAACAACAAATGCCTTTTGGCGTAACATCAAGTTGGAGAGATGTTATTGTGTATTCTTTGTGTGCGTGCTCTCAGTATCATAAAATTCTGATGCCAGGGATTCTCAAAGGACGCTGGGATTATTTTTAGCCTGAGTCAAACTTCAGATGTGATTCCTTGGAGTGATTCTGATAAATGTGGGTCCAGTTCGGGTTCAGGAATAAATGTCAAGCTGTAACAGATGTGGTTCAGCGATATAAAGCTTACATTTACATTTTACATCCGAGCCATTTAGCTGATGTTATTTCCAAGGGCAACTCACAATGACTGCAACCACAAGAAAGTTTTAATTCCTACTTAAAGACCTTACTTGCATAATATTAACCTCAATAAATCATTCTCAAGTTGATATTAATATCACGGTTTAATGGCTGTAGGAAAATGTGAAATGGCCAAGACTGAGAATGGAAAGGAACCTCAACCAAACAGAAGTCCTCATTTGAAGCATTATCATACATTTCAGACAAAAAAAAATATATATATATATACAGATACATATACTTATTTTCTGCTGCCTAGAAAAGAAAAGGTTATTTACATGCAGTGACTGATGAGCACTGGGCCAGAGAAAGATGCAGTGATGGTGAAATATCAGAGATATAATGATAATATTGAGAGTTTAGGATTGTTTTTGAGTTTTAAGTTAAATCTCCTTCTTTGCCTCCTACATCATCATCAACAGTTTTAATGATAATTTCAGATCATATGTTGTGAATAACTACATTTACTCTTCTTGCTGTAATAAAGCCAATTTTGTGTACTTAATCATATTAATAATATGAATCAGTCTGGTTTTAGTTTGTGAAAATATTTTAGCAAATGGCTTCCTCGACATGTAACGTGAAAAAGTCATGATAAACTTAAAGAAAACTGAGCAAAAGAAGAAGAATTAAAGAAAGAAGCTAAATCTGGAGTTGCAGGACTTAATGGTTACCATTAGACTGTAGCACCTTGGCGTAGGCTACTGTCCACAGCAGGAATGATAAGGACACATTTGTTTTTGGTTTGAACAGTAACAGTAGTTATATTTGATTTTAAATTTCTGTAATATAGCATTATATATCCCATATATCATAATAAAATGCACTAACAGTTTCAATGCATTTGAACGGACCTAGCCTTCACTTTAGCACATGTTTACACATGTAACTCCATCCTTCCATTCCTGAAATACCACCAAGAGCGCTGTATCTTTAGAAGGCCTTTGCTTCCCTGCAAAGACACCCAGATGGTAATTCAAAGCGTCAGCACCGTTTACACAAAGTTAACAAGCAGCCAACATATCTGACTTTAAATCAAGAACAACAGTGGTGCACAGCGCATGACATTGCTGTAAATGTAGTCGGAGCCTTTCTGTCTGTCTGTTTTTTTTTCTTCTGTTCTTCTTTAAGTCCATAAAATCTAAAGGTTATAACTTATCGTAGCCTCTCTGAGACCAAGATAGGTTGTGTTTTGATTTAGCATCACACACTCGTGGCTGGCTCTGTGAAACGTTAAAGGGTTGAGGAAGGCTGTTTGTATAAAAACGCTCAAAAAATGTTCACAGTGCCTTAGTACTCCTGACGGTTCACACAGGAACGAGAAAACACTAAGCCTGTTCAGAGGTTCGAGAACAGAACTAATGAGACAGTGAAGGAGAATTAAAAGCTTGTGAAAATGAAAAAAATGTGTCTGCCAACCTAATATTGACTATTATATAATATTTGATCTGATATTGATTAAATTATCAATTCAAATCCCAAATTACACTTCTTTAAATTTATGTTAAGTAATTGTAATTTAAATAAAAAATGGATTAATCATATGGCCCACTGATGAAAGCCCTTGAACTTGCATTATTACAACCAGCAATTTCCCCAAAAAATCATAAAGTTTGACCTTTAACCCAGCTTTTAATACAATATACTCGCTTTTCAACTCACCTGTGTATGTAGTTGGTAGTGTTGCAAGGAAATGCTTACTACTGCCAGAGAGCCAAAACAGAAGATTGATGACTTCAGACAATGAAGAACTTGAAACTGAAATGAGGTGCAAAACAACAACTGCAATTATGAACTGGCTCTTAGATGCTGCAAAAGGTCTCTGAAATTATAATTTAAAAATGTGGTTAATCTACAATAAATAAAGGATGCACAGCGTAAGGCTCATGAAGCTGAGAAAACATGGCTTGTTTTTAGGTAAAGTAAAGTTTAAATATCCCTGAGGGAGTCATCCCAAAGGGATCAATAAAGTCTAGTCTAAGGTTAAGTCTACGTCTACAAACTTTACCTTGCAACCTTTTCTTTTAAAACAAAAAGAAAAAAAGACATGAACACTTTCAAAGAAAAACACATGTGAAATTTAGCTGTCATGGAAACAAGATATAATAATCGGAGTCAAATGGTCGGAGATGACGGCATCATCTGTGCCCTCTGGAGATGAAAAATGAAATGGCACATAAAAACAGCACCTGGAGGTTATTCTTAACCTGACTCGAGGTTTCTGACCTCTGTGATCTGTAATTTTTTCCGGGCCTCTATCGGTTTCTCAACTTGGATCAGAAATAGTCCTTTAAGCTTGTTACAGCTATTACACAGGAGCCGCCTTGTACAAGATACCACACATGAATGTTAATGTGTGAGCTGAGAGCCACATGCATTCTCCGCTGATTCCTCTTCTCTCATTTGCAGGCTTGGACAGTTAAAGGATCATGTTATTGGGTTTTTTACACATTATTCATGTACTAAAAGGATGTGAGAACAGAAAATGTCTATTTTTTATTCATATCCTGTACTTATTCTGTATCACTTTGATGAAAGCAGGGAATTCAGAGTAGGTAGGGGATAGAAATTCAGTAAATACACAACGAAAAACAAATCTTTAGTCTCCTATATAGGATTTTAGTGGTTTGACAGCTGGAAAACAGCTGCTTATAGCCTTGAATATAGTCTTTTGCCTCACAAGTGTACTGTTGAGTGTATTGTTATCTGCTTGAGTAGGGCTGTGCTGTGCCTAATGCTGGACCATTTTACACATGGAGCTTGATCTCATGAGCTTGTTTTAAACCACAACCTTCCCACAGCACCAGGCAGTCAGGTAGTTGTTCCACAAATACTTGTTCAACATTTTGAGTGCGCAGCAGGAATTTAATTGTATCCATCTGTCTGTGATACAGTATGGAAGGACTCAGGCCCAAAAGCAGATCCATCAGACAAGGCAGGTAAAGCTAACAGGCACCTCGGTAGATATTCAGTGAGGCTTCCTGTCTGCAGTGGCTTGGCAGGATAAGGCAAACAAAGCCCAGTAGAATCACCAGAGCACTGGCAACATGTCTGCAATCTGATAACAGTGTAACTAGAGTGACTCCAGCACAAAGAGGGTGTATTAAACTGGTGCTTATTCCAGTGCTGCAGGTAATGAACTGTCAAGGGAGTCTGGTATTTTCTTTCCTTTTCCATGTTCACTTGTGAAGAATAGGCATATCTAATTACTTTGTATAAGCATTAATAATTGGATCTAATGTAAATAATAAACACATCCTACAGTTTTTTTCATTCATTTAATTTAATTTCATTTTATTCATGTAACTCAAGATCATGATCACTGGTCTGGAGCACAAACAGAACATACAATAATAATGATAGCTAAAGAACAACAAATATTACTTAAAGAAAAGTAAAATTATTCTTCAAAAATGTATATACCTGTATTACTTCACATCTATACTTTTCCTGCTACAATATAATAAATTCAGGCTGAGGCCTGTTGCATATTAGTAACTGGTATGGATATTGATGCCACATTGGTAATTGTGACTTGGACTCTCATTTTTTGTTTAAAAGCCCTGATGCATTTGACTTGGCAAGGAATACAAAAAAGTGACAGTTAAGCAAAAACAAGGATGCATCACATCAGCTGAAGTCCATTATTCAAGGTAATTTGAATTTGCACGTCCATGCTCTTTTCCCCTCAAAATCTGGCTGTCATACAATGTAACAAAAACATTCAGAGCATATCTACTCTTGTTGTAATTTGCACAAGCAAACGTTGCAACCATGACTTACTTTGCCCACCATTATCCTCCATGACCTGAACATGATCTCAGCTCCCTCGATCATTTTCAGAATGAAATGTAAAAATATGGCACCACCTCTGCTCTCTGTGCTCACTGACTGAATGCAATGACATTTCCACTTTTCTACACTTCCAGCACACTTTTCGCACATCACAGTAGGATAATCACAGCTTTAGCTTAGAAAAGTGAATTACCTACCTTATTATAATTATGTAGTTATATTTGTTTTATTAGTATTTTTACAACACCTCTTGTGGAGATGTGTTCAAGGGCTGCAATATTTTCTTTTCAATTGAATAGAAATGAACATATTTGCATATGAAAAACTTGTATATTCTCAGAATTTTCTAAACAAGTATGTTTCAATTTGCCAAAAATTTTGAGTTTTTCATTAGTTTTTATGCTCTATGTATGACTGTATTATTTTCAGTTCAGTGATGTTTGTCATACGTTTCTTTGCCGCATTTTATTTTTTCATGAAAACAGAATATGCTTCCCTTCCATTTTTTTTCCAACTCCATTTCCTGGATTAAATATTAATTGAATGAGCTTTTCATTGTGCTCTGTGGATAGGACTGCGTGGATTTTTTTTTCTCTCCCAGCAGGGACAGAGATGCCACTATCTCCAATGTGGTGGCACTCTGCACAGACCCAGAATCAAACCAGGATTCATCAGCAGCTGTGATCTTTGAACAAACTTCCTCTTAATACCGTCTGTCCTCGTTTTTTTTTTTTTTTTTTGATAGATAAATTGTCTGCATCCCAGAATCACAGCAACACTCGCAGACAGCTCAGTCAGTTGGAGGTAAGTCAGATCAAAGACAGCCAGGGATCTAGAGATCACATCTACTCCATCCAGCCAGCCCCTCACTGGCTTAAAAAAAAATCATCAAATTCAAGGAGCACAATCACGTCTTTAAGGAAGACAGCCTATTTGTATTCTAGGCTCCCACTGTGTCTCCTCACGTGTGACTGAGAGCAAGTGAACGAAGGAGAGTGAGCAAGGAGGGAGGAGGGCAGAAAGAGGGAGGGGGTGTATGGGAGAGAGGAAGGATGAATCTAATGCGTTGCAGCAGAGAACTGTGACAGACCAGGCATTTATTTGAGCAGAGACTGCTGCTGTAGCAGGAAGGACGCAGCGGCGGCGGCGGCGGCAGCAGCAGCAGCTCTCTGTACTGCTCTATCACTCAGTGCCTCCACCACAGCTGGAGACAAGGTGGACACGGAGAGGCGGAGGCACAGGGGATGCACACCAGGAGCACAAAACCTCTCCAATGCCACCAGCAGTATGATTTCTGGAATACTATGTGGGCTTTTCCAGCTTTGCCTTGCAGCACACCAGTTCCCTTTTCCTCCAGATACTCTTCAGTCCATCTATTACCCTCTCCTGTCTTGATTTGAAGGTGTATTCACGCCAAGGGAAAGCACGGCTTGAATGAGAATCAGCACCGGTCTCTCTACGGGTCAGACATTAGTACCCGCAGAAGACTCAAGAGGCATCCGGCACATTATGCAAATCTCCTGAGTGCTCCTCTGCGATCTCCAGGGGGTATTATCACAGCTCCGTGTCTCGTCCAGCAGAAGGAAGACAGGGGAGTTACTGCCGGTGAGAAGTACACATGAGAAGTTGCGCTCCGAACAGGCCTCAGCTTTTCCTTTTTATTTTCCTGTATGGCTATTCAGTTTTTCGGTCAGTGTGGGGAGAAAACGAAAGACAAGAAAAACAGGGGAGCAAAAGTCAATTGCTTTTCATAAGAAGACAACGACTACAAAATTCATCTTTGCTTCACTGAATCTTGTGCATTCCACCTGAAGGTCGCCTAAGACTAAGATGTGAAACACACTGGTGAGTAATAGAAGTTTCATACACACATTTTCTGGCTTTTGAACAGACACCTGCTGAATATCATTACATGTTTCCTGTGCCTACACCTCGGTTATCACTCTTAAAAAATTTGTAGCCTAGTTGTGTGTACGTTTTTCACCCAGTGACCTCACAAGAAGACACTGGACAAGGTCCATGTTGCAGATTAAATGTGAATATGCAACATCTGGCAGATTTTATCGTGTCGTCCCTCTCTTCTCCATTCTCCCCTTTTTGTTGCTCTGCATCTTTTTCATCCTATTTTATTTCAACAAATTCCAGTTCTTATGTCACTCTTGCAGCACAGACTGCAGGGATTGATGCCTTAGAGTTGCATTTACATAAAATTGACAGGCTAACTGACGCATGGAAAGGCTGCTCCACCAAGATCAACTTCCTGCAATTTTGTTGCTTAGCTACCGCAAGTTTCTGCCAGAGTAATCATGCTACCTGTCAGGAGTGACATGATTTACCCTGTGTGGACATCAGCATAATTCATTACACTGCATCTGAGAGCTAGTGTTGAACACCTCCAAATACGTGGAGGAAACAGCCATTTAGCCTGTCCTTCACACTTTCATTTTGTTTGTGGCTGCACAGAGCTTGCTGAATTGTATCTCCACACGCTGGCAGAGCTGTGCATTTTGTTAGTGAAAGCATACGCAAGAGTTCAATCCGGAGCAAATCAAAGTGTATAAAGTCTGAATATTGCAGGGTATGTGGCGTGGTGAATATTACCAGCACACGGTACTGCATATATGCGTCTACAGTTTTTTTTTTTTCCAGACAGAGATCATTGTGTCTGTGTCGGTTGTACTAACCTCTAGCCATGTGATCCATATCAGGCAACTCTACGTCAATCACAGGTCCCTGCCTCTTGTTCAATCTTGTTTAACCTCCAACTGTATCAGCTGTAATTACACATTACTGTAATTGTTGAGTATCAAGTACACCATGCAGTGGTGGCCTGTATCCTAGAGGACTGGAGTGTAGGTGGTGGGCGGTTTCTATTTACCGCAATCACACTCCTCGGTCACCCGCAAGCCTGTTGAGATAAGAGGGAGCATTGCGCACACATTTAGATTACACCATCATCTGTTTGTATGCAATCAGGGCCTCCGAGATGCTGGACAAGCGCTGCACCCCTGAGAGAGCATGCGGTGATGAGCCATGTGTGGACAACCCTTGATGCCACTTGTGATTCTTGAAGCAGTGAGGTGATGATGAAAGGCTGGTAATTGCAGCTGATTAAGATATTAGAAGAAGCATTTACCCATGCATAATGAAATTATATGCGTCATCAAAATCAGAGCAAACATACTTCAATTAGTTCAATTGATAAAGTCCTTCCATCAAGATAGGGCCACTTGAAAAAGTGAGCGGAATTTGATTCATTCACTCATCACTCATTATGAAGGGATGTGTGTCGCATTTCATTGTGGCAAACAACACTGCTACTATGTCTGCCTGAGCTGAATGCATGAATGATTATGGTGGTGCTGCACAATCTTCCAATCGTCACACATGAGCTGTTATTCTCAGTTTGCACTGTTTAGCCGTCAGCCACTGTGCCTCCAAATGCATACTCTACACACAGTGACAAAATAATACAAGATTGCATAATATTGGTTCTATTTTCTTATTACAAAACACAAACTGCACTAAACCAGCAGCCCTATGGGGAACTGAGCACGCCAGCACTGAACAATAGACTGTCAGCCATTCTTTTGAAGCTTAATCCAGCACAAATCCCACACCAAAAACATTAGTCTCAGTAGCGAGCATATGTGCCATATATTATTGAACAAGGAAAACAATAGGAACAGCATCAAAAACAAGCAAGACTCAGGAGCACACCGGTGGACCTCTGGAGTGAGCCACAGCTGGCTTTTACCTAAATCTACTGATGCGTACTCATGTTACAACACAGATAACTACAAAGCAAGTACTTCAAATACATTTGCTCCAATAACAGATCAAATGCTGTTAGTGCTTAGTTGTTAAATTTCGTCCCAATTTAGTGAATGTATTAGTCAACTTTATCAGAACTGTTTTACCAAGTCATTTTCAAGTAGGTATTAAAGACAAAAAACAACAAATTACAGTCAGAGCAATGCATCACAACCTGAGTTTTATTTCATTGTTTCAGTCATTATTGGTTATGATGAGAATGCACTCACCAATGTCACCATAGAGAAGTGGAAATTCCAAAGAAGCAAGACTAATGAGTGCATGAGCACGTTGTGAACAAACAGTTTGGCCAGATGATCTAAAACACTTCATCTGTTGATAAAACTGAAAAGTCACATCCTCAGATAATCCCTCATTAGGTATATGACTTTGACAGTTTCAGCAAGAGAGCAGGGAGATAGATATTACAGTCGGAATAGTAATTTAATTGTTTTTGGAATCTGGGGAGTGGTTAAAACAGAGCTGCTAAACAATGAATTGTTACTTTATTAGTCATTAAAAAACAACAACTGATTGTAGTCTTTATTTTTCAAATGAAAAAAAAAAAACATCAGTTGTGTTCTATGGCTTCAGCCACTCCATGGTGATGGTTGACTTTTCTTTTCTGTTTCACATAATTGTAAAATGAATATATTTCAGCTCAGACTACCGGTTGAACAAAGCTCTTTGATGATGTCACCTCACAGTGTCTAAAATTCAAGGAAACGTTTTCAATATTCTGGCATTTTATAAACCAAAAGATTAATTGGGAATAGAGCTGACAGATTGATCAATAATGGAAATAATATTGATAATACTTGCCTACAATTGCATCTCTAGTTGAAAACATGTATCATTGTAAGACAGCACATGTTTCTTGCCTCATCCATCTTCTTTGAAGCAATGTCTCTGCGTTCCCAGTAGGAACGATGGCAACTACATCGCCTACAGCGAAAATATGACATGAGTTGTAATAAATCTAAACTATTACAAACACGAGATGTGTGTGTGTGTTTAAGTGTGTGTGGACCTATGTATGCCCAAGTGTGTACTCTCTATCTGCCTGTTTGATTGCAGTGATATTTTTATTTTAAGTACCAAATTGATAATGTGATAAATTCGGCCGTCTGTTTTTAGGGTGTGAAATAAAATCACTCGGCAGGCTTTTGACCTGATCCTACAAGAGTTTCATGAGAAGTGCAATTCATTCTATAACTGTCTCTTGTGGATGTTTTCTGGGTGCATCTCAGTGCTTATCTATGCACTACACTCACCCCCGGTGAACGGTAAAGTGGCAGGTATCGCGGGCTGTCAGGGAGCTGGAGACAGACATAGCGTAAGAGAGAACTGACCTCTTCGCTCCTCTTTTCTATGCCTTGCTGATGATTCTGCTCTCGCCAGCTTGTAGAGTGGAACAGGTGCAGAGAACTTTGCAGGGCTTAAACTGTAAGCTTTGGACGCATCTGTCATTGCAAAATGTGGTGAAAATATGTACACATTCATACACCTGCTGCACATCTGAACGCAACATACCTCACAATTAAATTTATACATCGCTATAATTCAGAGACTCTATTTTGCGTCCATGTTGCATGCATGTTTTCCTAAATATGTTCAGGCTCCTGCATCTGTGAACAACTATGCTAAGGACACAACCCCTGGTTACTTCCCCACACCACTTAGGGTCCCACTTGAGAGGGGTATAGATTACATGTCTCTTTCTAGTGGCATGAATCCAGGAATGGCAGTTTCAGTCAATCGTTGCACCAGTTTGTTCTCGACTGAAATATTTCAACTACTGATCTACTATAGGAGCAGATCATTCATTTTACCAGATGAAATGTTAACAATTATAATGAAGCATGAAGTTCTGGGCTCATATACAGTATATAGCATGGTGGATTGTCGGAGCTTGGTTGTCAGGGTGGTAGAGCATGTAGTACATGTGAATTTCATGCTGGAGAGTAGCATTCGGCTTCCCTAAAGTCAGCATTTTTACTAACTGTAGCTCTGGTCTTGCCCAGACCTTCAGAAAAGTGTGTTAGCTTCTTAATCCTGAGTGCACAATAATGATATTTAAAATGTTGACGTTGAATGTTAAAAAAAAACAAAACTGTGTCATTGAATTTAATCTGGGACAATGCCGAGAATTTCAGTTTACCTGACAACAATGCAATCACTTGCATGGTTTGACTCAGTAAAAGTTTACATCCTTCTCTGATGATGTTGATCATCTGCTGCCATCCCCATGGAGTAAATATGTACGGCACCAACAGCATTTTTTGTTGAGTTGCAACAGAATCCCAATTCTGTTGTGGCCCTCAAACCCACAGATAAAATCTTTTCACGCATTGGCCAGTTTGCTAATTTGAAATCTAAACCAAAGGAGACATGTTTGGAATCTTAACCTAATAGGACAGGTCCTCCCTATGCTAATGCAGACAACCCTCAAAAAGGTCTCTTCCCCAGGCATCCTTTGTACCTCTTGCCATCTGGAGTAGACATTTGAGAGCGTGGGCATGTCAGCACAGGTCAGGTCTGCCCTAATTAGTATTTCATCATAATTACACTGAGACTGCAGACTGACAGCTCTATTTAAATTGGTGTAATGCAGCAGGTAGATAGTGACTGAATGAATGGAAATACCGCCCTATCATGGTGAGAGCTTGAAACGGCTCATCCCCTGATGTTAAACATATTCTTTAAAGACAAAAAGGGATATGGGCAGTCTGAGAGGTGGAGATTTTTATCACACGTCTATGAAACATAACGTGAAAAATGAATGAATTATACGAACACTGAAGAAAGAGAGAAAACGCAGTGTGATTTATCTGTTGTCATTATCAAATTGCTGGGCCGTAATGTTTATTCAACATCACTCAAAATCTTTCATTTCGTATAGACAGTCTGTCATCAGAAGCTCAAAATCGCAATTTCTGTCTACCTTTTAGGAGGTGACACACAAAGGAGTTCTGGATATGAGCATTGCAAGCCTTGGAAACAAAGCACAGTTCAGAAAAAGAAACCTAGCTTACTGTGGCAATAAAATACAATGAGCTCATTTGACAAGTGTGTTAAGACAGCTAGAATAAGCAAGAGGAGGTATGCTAAACAGGAGCTAGGACATCATAATTCCCAATGGCATAAATTCTCCTGTTGACGTAGCAGAAAAATACATCTAACAGGGCCTTCATGTGACACTCTAATTACTTTAGAAGTGATAATTAGACTAAAGCCGTGTTGACTGATTTGCATAGGAAATAACGTGGCTAGAGATACTGGCTATTTCTTGTCTGTTACAAGCCTACCAAAAAAAAAAAAAAAATATCATTTCAAAGGGTCACTGGCAAGGGTAAAAGGAGGCTCGAATTCAGAGAAGAAGTGCAAGTGGATGTGGCCATCTCATTTTGGTCACCAGAGTTAAGCACAATCCTGGCACAGTGAGGTACAATCTAGAAAAGGGGCAGAGGCAGGATGAATACATTGTTAGTGGGAGGAATATATTATCAGCAGATGAAGCAGGGGCAGGCTTTCATAGTGTCCAATCACATTAACTCCTCTCATCCCCTTTAAAAGCTTCAGACAGTTTCCTAATGGGCTAGAAGAAGAGTCCAGACCAGCTTCTTCAAGAAGGGTCCAGACCTGAAGCACCGATATATACAGCAACCCAAATATGTTTCCATGGGCCCACCAAAAATAAGCTCATATAATGCAGATCAATTCTTCATTATTCACTTTTTTCATGGTCATTATAAGGATAGAGATTGTGGAAGTTTAACTCCTAGTTACATTCGGCATTCTTTAAGTTAAAAGTATGAAATTACTATAAAGAGAATAACACCTCGCTTTCCCTGTAAATAAATAATAATAAATAAACAAAACCATATGTAGATTATCTATCTATCTATCTATCTATCTATCTATCTATCTATCTATCTATCTATCTATCTATCTATCTATCTATCTAT
>JBAJHX010000081.1:16533389-16544384 GCA_037176925.1 Amniataba percoides | reverse complement strand
CTATCTATCTATCTATCTATCTATCTATCTATCTATCTATCTATCTATCTATCTATCTATCTATCTATCATCTATCTTCTTTTTACTTTTATCACATTGCATACTTCTGTGGTTATAGTGTAGTGACAAGAGATTGCCAAACCAGAACCAGCCCCTCAATATTCAGCCCGTGGTGATGATATTTTATCACTGCATGATGAGATAACAAATGAACCAAAGCCTAATTGGACCAAGAGGTGGCATGCCACTGCAGTATTTACAAAACCTTTGGCAGCTTCTCATCTCCTGGCTTTTGGCACAGCTGCAGTGGAGAATCGCAGCCTGCTCTCTCGTCTGCAGAGTGAAAAATGGGCATATATGTTTAGTTGTAATTAATGTGCCTCAGACTTATGTATAATTGCAAAATAGGTATTCCTTACCACAGCATATCAGCACAGCGTAACAATACTTTATGGTATGTTCATCCATCAAAGTGAAGCAAACAAGGTCCTTTATATAGAAAACGATAGCTGGTGCAGGGATGTAAAGGCATAACGATACCTTTATATTTTGATCATAGCACTGTTGTCATAGCGATTACCTCTGCACATAATGAATACCGTGATATGTGTTATTTTGATATTGTGGCTGAATGTCACAAACAGCCAGTTTGTCTTACATTAGGGTCAGACTGCCAGCCAACAGCCACCTGTAAGTACTGTAAGATATTGTAATGAGGCTTAGAAAGTCATTCATTTCTCAGCAGAGGACCGCTAACAGCTTGAAACATATGGAGGGAAAATCGCAAACCAGTGTTGCTGGCAATTCAGCAGTGATTATTAAGGAACACCTGTTTGGCTGGCTGGCAAGGCGACTCAGGGTCCCGCTGAATAGCAGCAGGCTAATGAAGGTCTTCTCAGCTTAATTGTTTGGGCTATAAATAGTGACGGATAGAGGGATAGAGTGCGGCGCCACTCTCATCCATTTGTTTGCCATACATACAGCGAACGCGCTATTAGAGGTTTGTTGTGGGTTGTGAATAGGGCAGAGGAGGCGATTGTGTAATTGCCAACATTAGCAATTACAAAAGAGTCATTAACAGTAAACTGTAAAATTAAACTTTGTTGGAAGGATACATGCATAGAGTGAAGGCTGCCTTTTAAAGTAGGAGGGAGACCAATAATCTCCAATAAACACGTAAGGTCTAAAGTATTTTAAAGTGTTATTGTAATAGATAAAATTGCATTTAATTATAAAGGTGAAAAGCAGCTTTTAGATTGCAGCAAAAGCCCGGTAAAGGTCTTTCTGATCAGCAATTCAAATCATGGCCAAAGCGATTCCTCTTCTTTCACTGGCCCTGCACAGTCCCCAGCTCTCATATTGCCTTCGCTCTGACAGAACCTCATTTTAGGCAAAATTAAATGCAGAACACATCACTAATTGCAACATTACCCACAACTATATCTCCAGAATGACTATTTGACAGAAGAACTCGATGAGAATAAAGCAGGATCATCGGATTTTCAGTTAAATAGCGTTTGAGGCATTGCCACTGCAGCCTGCGCCCTGCTGTTCAGGGGTCACCTTCATTGATGTTGTTCAAATGAGTTTGGCTGGCAGTGTTTTCCAGGTCAACCCTTCCGAGAGAGGAGGGGGCGGGAGGGGTGAGGGGAGGTTGATAACTTTCACAAGCCTTAAAGTTTCTCTGCATGCATGAAAAGAATTACATCATAGAAATGTTATTTTGAGGAGCCAGACAGAGAGAACAATAAGAGAGAATAAAATTGCTTTCGCTTCTTGAATTACTGTTTTATGGTAGCGAGTTCTGAAAATTGAAATGTTCTTGGATCAAAATACCTTTTTCTCGACCAAAATAACTTCAAAAACATCTGTTTTCCTTTGGGATCAAATAGTGCACAAAAAACATCCCATTAGAAATTCCTTAATGTGTATCCTTTGTTGAAAAATCTAGTACTTTCAAGTATAGTAAATAAACACAAATACAAAGGAGGTAAGAAATAGTGATAGAAGATGCTAATATGGAGCAACCTAACCCAGGTTGAGTTGTTTCTAGGTGGACAAGCTGAGAGAGAGAAGACCTGTAATGTATCACTGCAATGCATGCATAAAACAAGCAAAAAAAAAAACATCAGGTCATCAGGAGAGTCCATCAGGACCTGAGCAGCAAGAGCAAGCTAATGTCACCTTGTTTGTGCTCGAGCTCAGAAGTGAGGAACCAGCATGGCCCACAGAATCAGGAGCCAGATTATGATAATATATGCAGGGTCTGCATTTGGATTGGGGCCAATTGTCCACTGATTCACCAGGAATCTCCACCGGTGTCACACATTACTGCACTACTGATGAGAACACAGCCACTTTACTAATCACGGTCATAGTCTGCAGATCACAGATACTGCAATCATTTTCATGGAGCCGCAGCTTTTACTTGATGAAGTTTGCATTCGACACGGCATGTTTTGTGTTTATTTAAATGAACAATTTTGGCTGTGAAAAGTTCAATATAGGATTGGGAACATGGGGACCAGCAAAGGGCAACCCGCAAAACAAGCGAAAAACAAAAATGATTGAGCATTTCTCAATCAAGTGGGGAATTTAATTAGTAGAGACAAGAAGGTCTACATGGTACTTTGTTTACACGTATCCTAAAATAACCTGCTGCTGTGGGCTAATTAAGCTACCCCAGCCACTGCTACTATAATAGTGACTTTCTTTTCCAAATGCTTTAACTTACAAAAGCCAGAAACTAAATGTTGTGCACGTATGTATGTGTGTGTCTTTTTTATGTTTTGGATTGCTATTTGCTGCTTCCTAGGGACTCAAAAAAAAAGTTTAATTTATTACTTCAAAAATCATACAGCAACCATGTTTCTGACGGTTGATTTCAGCATTGTGATGGTATCTCTGCTATCTCTATTAGACAGCCTGTCAGCTGAGAGGGAAAACACTGCATATCAAAGTGTCTGCTATTCTCAGCCTACTTCTGGACCTGAGATTAAACTGTACGCAGTGTTTCAGTGAGGAATAGGAGGAATAGGCTGTGCCACACTCTATACATTACTGACGTCAGCTGTGACGCCCGGCAAATCCAACTGCAAAAGCTAATTCCAAAGTGATTGTTGAAGAAGACAATGCAGATTATGAATTCTCTGTAGGGTACCTATTTATGCCAAGCTGGCTGTCTCATCCATTGCCTGAAGGAACTCAGTGAATTTGCGTGAACAGAGTCATAATGCTGGTTGGATTTCTTTTTCTTTCTTTTTTTAGTTTCTCACAAGACCTCTCTATCGTAGAAGTGGCATTATGTCACAGTTCATCAATGAGGACTGCTGTATAAAACTAACTGAGCAACTGAAATTATGAATAACATAAATATGTTTACTTACTTTTATATATTTATAACACATAAATAAAATGTTAGTATAGAAAATATCTTATTTAAGGGTTCCTAGTGGATTAGTGTGACCATATAACTGCAGGCTCTCCCAGTTTTAACTCTGATTGACCTTTATTTTTCCTCATTCTCCTCCATCAAACTTCCCGTCACCATCCACTGTTGATTCTCAAATAAACAGTGCCCTATTACGGTTTCTGTGAGTCAGATCAATGGGAGTCTGTCAGCTATCAGCACATCTTGCACAGCATAGTTATCATATTTTGAAAGTAAATGTATTGCCAAGAGACAAATAGGATCCTGCGCTTCCATTTCTGTATCATTCAGTAAAACAAAATCAAGGTGCAATGGAATGAGAATGAAATAAAGACTCTTCTCCTGTCACTATTACTAAAATATGAAACACACACACACACAGTGAGGAACATGACTAAAGGATGTTACGCATTCTTATGCTGTTTTGTGTTGGACCTGACCCTGAACATTCTCCTACAATCTTTCTCTCAGACTTCTGGTATTGTATTATGCATGCGTTTTAAACATGCAGGGCTGTGTGAAGCCGGTCTGCATTCCCTTTGATGTTCCTCTCTCTTTTTCTGTCTCCCAATGCAAGTGTATTATTATCCTGTAGGTGCAGACGCGAGGCATACACATGCTTGACTAAATAAATATAAAACATCTCAAATTTTAAGGTTTATTTTAAATGAGCAGTCAATGGTGAGAACGGCAGTGAAGAACAGAAGAAACAGAAAAGAACACAGAATAATTATGTTTAAGCTCGAGTCAGCGGTGTTCAGAAAAGACTGATTACTGATTATTCTTTCTGTGCTCAACAGTCACAACTATATTGCTAAATCCTGCTGTACTTCTGTTCACACAAACGGAAGTAGAACACATTTCTTTACGTTGTGTCAGTGCATGAACAATGTGTGATGTGCGATTTGTTCTAAAATTACAATCTGATATCGCCTAATTTACGATATAGCAGATTGAATGACAAAAACAGGCAGGCAGCTCTGTGTCTCTACTTTTCTTACTCATTTTGTCATATTGTGCGTGTGAGTGTGTGCGCAGGCTGTTGCCATGTTAAGGAGTGTCTGGCAGGCTGTGGGAGTCAGCCTCAGATTTAAAAATGGCCTCTGCCTCCTCTTCAAGCCCCCCTGTCAAACGCAAGAGTTTGCAAAAGTCTCACGAAGAATAGGGAGCTAAATATTTCCAGCTTCTGTGTGGGAGAGAATAAATACATGGGAAATTGCAAAGTGTGCCACAGGGTATGTTCTGTCACCCGTGGAGGAGTATGTGATGTTAAGCAAAATGCCTCAGGAAACTCGAAACACCATACTCCAAACATACGGGTCCAGAGGACTCGAGCACAAAATTCACAATTTCTTCCAGCACATTACCGTATTATGATAATGTTTACCTGTCACAGCTGCTTCCTGGTTAATCAAGGGAATGAGAAAATAAACAAATCTGAACTGATCACTCCCATGACTGTTTGTCACAGTGCCTTTTAATTGTGATGAAAATAATTGAGAAGTCTTTTCTTTCAATCTACCCAGCAGGTAATGTTTTCTCTCTGACATTTGACAAAAGTGGCAACATTAAATGAAGCTTCCAGGAAATTAAAATGCTTCCCTGTGTTTCCACTGAAATGAAAATGTTTACAAATTATCCTTTTTGAAAAAAACATGGAATTAAAAGAGACCCCTGTCAAAAAAAAAAAAGTTATGACAAGGTGACATGTTTTAAAGGAAATCCTGCAAAGGGTGATTGACTACCGTATAAAAAATACAATAGGAAACAAGAATGTATGTGTTGGACTGTAACTTGGTAGTTAACCAGCCACAGATGATGAATTTGCATGAAAGTTGTAGGAAAGTGATGTAAGACAGACAGTAGTATATGTTTATGCACCATAGAGTATAAACTATAAGTAACATTTATGCAAAATCTAAAAAAAATACCAAACAGCCAGAACAGCAGGGTGAGACAAATTTAATTTTACAGATGGCGATATAAAAGAAACAAGGGGCTCTGAAATGCACGTTTCTCTGTTTATTACCTTCTGTATCGTCTCAGTGATGTCATCCGTCTTCTGTGTTATTCTGTTTGAATGCACGTGTTGAAGGAGAACAAAGAAATGCAGAAGAGGGTAGAGCATGCACAGTACATAGCTGCTAAAGCCTTGACTAATGAAGCTTTAATCTGCACCCATTTCCACACTGAATTTATAGCGAGGCCCACTCAATGGAATCCAGAGGGGCTGCACTTCTCAGCAACAGATGGCCATCTTGCATCACCACAAACACAAACTGAATCTAAAAAGGAAAAAAAAAATTTAAACCCAAATTTATTGTCAGCTATTTCTGACTCAGTTTGTTTTAGCTAGCTGGTTGTTGTGTAAAGTGTCTGATATTGCACTAAATACACAAATATTAACTGCAAACACTGGCATAATAGGTATATTATATTTCATCGACAGTAAAACAGGGAATAAAGCAGCGGTTGTGCTCACAGAGACCCCACTATAGTGTTACACTTTTTCAAAGTTAGCAGTAGTTCTGGCATCATCACTTCCTCTTTTAGTGTGTCATTAAAATTATGATTTCAATCATAAACAAATCCTAAAGCTGCCCGTTCAGCACTGTTGGAAAAACAGAAAGATGTCTGCAGTGGAAAAACCACGATGAGCTCCGCTGATTTGATTAACTCTATTGTTGTAAAACGCAAAGACCTCATTCAAGCCACTAATTAAAGCCAGAGAAGTTTGTTGGACTTTTGAACTGACAGCACCTCTATTGAGTTGAAAAGGTTGCAAGGATCCCCTCAGTCTCCAACAGTGGAATAATGCTGTGTTTCTTTACACTTAGCAATCACCCACATCCCTCCTCCTCCATCCTTTCTGCAAGTTATGAATGAGCTGTGGTGTGACCTTTGGGCATCCTGCTATGGAGAGTAAATCAACTTACTGTAGGTGTTTTCCAGATCATCCACTGCTTGTTGTGCTTCTACCTGCGCAACTGTCTTTAGTACTCCAGACAGTGCAAGAGTGATTGTGACACCCCGGCTGCCTGTAGGAAAGAGGAAACCTCAAGGCCAAGTGATGAAGGGTTGCTTAGAGTTTGGCTGGCAAGCTTTCTCTATCCGCGATACTGAGCCTATTTTCTTCCGGCTGAGATAGAACTGTATGACTTGATGACCTGCACCTGCAGTATTTTTCACCTAATCCTCTGACACCCCAAATAGAGTAATGTGGGGATGAAACACTTTGTTGTCTCGGTCTACCTCCTCATCTGTTCCTCCCCGCAAACACGGCAGCCGCCACGTCGGCGCGTAAAACTAATGCTGACAGCGGGTGTTGTGACACTGACCCAGGCACAGAGCGATGACAGAGGTTCAGTCTCATGAATAAACCATCTGATGATTAAAGTGAAAAAAAATGCAAATGCCACAACCTGTGTGGCTAAACTATCCCCTATAAGCTTTTGCGAAAAAAACAAAAAACAAAAAAAAACTTTTAAAACACAAGAATATAACTCCTGGGAAACGGGATGGCAAAGTGCACACTGTATTCTGCTCACAGGAAACAGGGTCAAACATTGCTGCGGCTATGACAGAAGCACGGCCCGTCTCTGCCCTGTCTAATGGAATTGTGGCGAGCACCACGGACAGTTCCCGCACTGCTGACAGTTCAGTCCTTGGGGAGCTCCACAACTCACAACTGACAAAGTTATCTTCTAAAGCTGGGCCGACACTGTGTTTTTATTAATCTTTTACATTGTGTTAACTCACACCACACATTTTAATCTGTCCTCCTGCGCGGCCAGAATCCTGCGACTTTTATGTTCACACAGCGCGGATCACGGCCACTGACAGTTCCAATGAAATTTATTGAAACAAGGCGGCCACGTCCTCGGTGTTGACATGAAGAAAGAAGAGCAGCATCACTTTGTGCCGCTCCGCGATGAACTGAGAGGAGAGAGAAAATGAAAAAAATATGGAGCCACAGATGGCTGGTAGATGCAGTCTGGTCTGTGTTCTGCAGCGAAGCTGAGTTTTCTATCACAGCCGTCTCCGTCAAGGCAGTTTTAGCTACAACATGTGAAATATTAATAAAGGCTTGTCTTAGCTTAAGGTAGTTCTGCAAAAATATTAAAACAGTCTCACGACAGGTTGTAATGGATCGTATGACAGGAGCCATGTGGGAACCGGTTAAACTGGGGCGACCAATTCTGGGCTAAAATCAGGTAGAATCTGTAGATTGTCTGCCCAGTTTCTCTTTATTTAACTTCACTTCATTTAACTTCAGTGTGTAATCTGGGGTGAAGTCAGCTGGTTCTTTATTGCATTAGATAAAACAATCCATTATTAATGTTCAATTACTTGTATTTTATAATGGCCATGGATTTTAGCCTTTTTAGTATGCCCAAATTTCCCCCTGGCATAAATAAACTATTATTATTCAGATTCTGATTTATTGTTAAGGTACTGAGGTAGTAAAGGTTACTGATGGTTTACTGGGTCCTTTTGTCTCCCTTAGGTTTTATCATTAATTACTCAAAACAAGTTCAAAGTTAATTCAAAGTTCAAAGTAATTTATCAAACTTTTCAACATAATAACTGTCATGTCAGTGTATCTGTAGGAATTTAAGTTCATCTTTTGATTGATTGTGTATCAGCTGTTTACGGTGCAGCTGTGTAATGTGTTGGTACAAAGAAAAAGCCTTTTGAAATTCGAGCAATAGTTACATACTGTAGGCAATTTCTATGACCACAGACAGAGCACAGAGCACTAACAGGGCAACCTTTAATCTACTTTGTCACATAGAAATACCAATGCTGCAAATGTTAGCCTAGGTTATAACTATTTTCTCAGACCATGTTGGTTGGAGCTGGTGGGTCTGTCTCGACTCAGTACTGGAGTAAATGTCAACGTGTACAACTGTAGACATATTTGGAGAGCTCTCTGGAAACGGGGATAGAATCAGACTTTCATTAACAGCTCTGAGAAACAAAGGCACGCCGTTAATGATGAACATGAAAAGGGAAAGAGGGGACGCAGAGGAATATGTGTTGACAAAGACCAACAAAGGCCCTTTTGTGTGTGTCGGTGCTCTGTGGTTTATTTTCGGTGTAATAAAACTGACAATGGTGTCAAAGATCCTGTCTGTTGTCTTTATCTTAGCTGTGAGAAACAAAATGGTCATAGAATGATTTCATCATTTTATGAGGTGTCGTTTCAGATCTTATAAAAAAAGATTAAAAAAAAAAAGTTACTGTTTTACAGTTCACTTAAAATACTTTATAATTTTGTACTATTTGACATTTAAAGAGCAAATTGTGAACAAGGCTCTTTATTAAGGTAATGTGGCACTTTTCAGGGAAAAAACATTGCACAGATCAAGATTAATCCCACTCATATTCACATAGCTTTATAATGATTAATTTTCTTTTTTTTTTTTTTCATTCATCCACAGACTCTCATGGGTGTCCTCCCTCCCCATAGCAATGTCTGTAGATGACGCAGAGCCCGAGCCTTTTTGCTAAAACCTTGCTGAGCTGTGCAGGCTGCTCCGTGTTTGTTCCTGCACAGTCTATGCCTGCTATCTGCTGTGTTCATTATTTTGTGTATAACTTATGTATGTATGGAATTCACCATTTAATGGTGCCCAGCTCACATAAAACGCACGTCTCCCAGAACCTACTGAAATTTGAATGAAAACAAAATATGCTGGCAAATGAGCATCTTACATTTTGTATTCAACTTTGGCAAACTAAAGCCCATGCACGTTAGATGTGTTAGATGTTTAAAATCTGCTTTAAAGCAAAACCACAAGCCTCGTAAATTAAGTAAGAGACCATGAGGGGGTATGCTCAAACTGGGTTTGACTGAGTCTTGTAACTTTCTTATTCTCACTCAATTTTCTATTTGTTTTGACAAATTGTGACAAAACAAAGTCTTTGCATTTCTTGTGTAAAA
Source organism: Amniataba percoides (assembly GCA_037176925.1). Taxonomy (NCBI): domain Eukaryota; kingdom Metazoa; phylum Chordata; class Actinopteri; order Centrarchiformes; family Terapontidae; genus Amniataba; species Amniataba percoides. The sequence goes on along the minus strand of JBAJHX010000081.1, from coordinate 16,535,007 downwards.
CTGAAATTTTAACAACTCTCCCAGGGCTTTCCTGTCATGAAAGGAAAAATGAAAGACTTGTAATGACATTATTTCTATGTTCTCTCTTTGAGTCAAAAAAATCAGTGGTTTTTGTGCTATTACTGTGGATGTGAGCCTGGAGCCTACATGTATGTGGGTCACCATACTCTTTCTTGACTCCCGTGGCCCTAGTTTCATGCAGGAAAGACATAAGGCGTGGCAGGAAAATTCACTTTCCAGATGCGCAGCAATGGTTTTTCTCGACCGGCGCACATGAAGTATTCCTGCACCCTCCCATTTGCTGGAGCCGCGCAGGGTTTGTGATATATGGGCCATCTACAGCACACCAGCTCAGGCAAGGTCAACAGAGAATGCTTGCACTGTATAAGGTGCTGGTTATGCTTTTATGTGTCATTTATTTAATTACTGGCCTAAAATTGAGGGGAAAAAAACAAACAACAAACAAAAACAAACAAAAAAAATGTCTATATAATCTTATATGTATTAAGACATTTTGAAACCAAACTTAGTGGCAAAAATAGTACAAAGAAAAGCAGACCTACAAATATGTATAAGTATATTAGATGTGAATAAAGGCATTCATTCTTTATGTGTTTATGTGTGTATATGCATTATACTGTATGCAGCTGCTGACTTTACAATACATTCCAATCAAGTACACAGAAGAAAGATACTGTATATAACAAATCAGTCAGTGATTCTGGTGCATTTGTTGGAATTATCCAAGATACTAATAATATGTCGTAAATGACAATAAGCAAATTATTTTTCAGTTTTAAATCAAGGAATTTATTTTGAATCCATCAACATAGTCACACAGGCAAACTTAAAGCGGTATCAAAATAACCTCTGTGTTCTGACAGGCAACTTAACTCATTTAGAAGGTGAAACAGGGTTGGGGGCTCGTGAAGATGTTGCATCAGTCTTATTTGAGTCAATAAAGCAGTTTTTCTTCTTACCCCCTGACAAACTGCCCATGACTCGTAATTGAATGTAATTTATTTGCTTTTAATACAAATGCAGATTCACTGCTTTTGAGGCTGATGCGTTTGTGGTTCAGGACACTAATGGCAAATTAGTTAAAGGACTATATCAGCGTGAGATCTGAAATGGATTTTGATACTTTTTTTTCCCTTCCTGAAAATTGTTTCTTTTTTTGTAAATGTGTTATCATTTGAGAGCGGAGATGAGCAGGAAATGTAAGAAAGAGAGAGAGAGAGAGTAAGAGTCTGGTTTGCAATGGAGGTCTTGGCCGGAATTGTACAAAAGACATTTTTTGTCACACAAAAAGCCTCTCAGATCACTCAGTCTTCAGGATGTCACATGCTGATCGTGAAATCTTAAGATCTGCAAAATCATTTCAGATTCATTTTTTATACTTTCGCAGTGTTCACTGAAACTGCTCAGCTATGAGACAGAACATATGAGCACAGTTTTTAAAACACTTATCGACATCATTTTAAATTTCAATCAAATATTTCAGACAGACACATATTGAAATTGGAGGCTGGTTTACAGACGCTTGATGATTATTGACAAGGGATCACAGCGATATAATATTCCAGTAGTGTCTCAAACCTTATCGGCCAACACTTGT
>JBAJHX010000081.1:16504860-16518803 GCA_037176925.1 Amniataba percoides | reverse complement strand
TTATTGATCTTAACAGAAGAATAGATTTGTTCTGGTCTTTGTTTCAGCGCTATCAATCACAGTCCAAATGTGTGTACTGTATGTGCATTGGCCTCAGCACCATGGGAATATTGCACATTGTATTTATAGGTGTCAGGATTTGTGTGAGAAAGATTTGTTTGTCTTCGGTTCATTTGCTCTTATAACTGATGTTTAATTTGAGGAGAACTTCAAACTCCCAACATTGGCGCCTTGACAGAAAAATAACCACAAATTAACAAGATTAGGCTGTGCAAGTTTGCGAGCATTTGATATTGGGGAACTTGCTCGAGTTTATAAAACCCACATCTCTTTGTTGTTGTTCAGAAGTGGAGAAAAAAACATTGCCAATAGACATCCATCCCTTTCTTTTCTTCCCGCTGAAGCACTGCCTGCAAAGACCTGATGTTTCTAATTGAGTTTTGTTTAGGATGACTACACATGAAGATTGAATTCACGTTCTAAAATCTACCTTTGGATAATTTAGGCCATTCCGCTTTTTGCCCCAAAAAATACAAGTAACTGGGATCACTGAAAGGATTTGATCAAAACATTTTAGAGAGTTTTCTTTCTTAATTACAAATTCGTTCTGGTTCACTGAAATGACTGATCTTTGTGGTCAAAATAGAACAGCACAATACAGGAAGCATTCCAGGGAAAAAAAAAACTGGTAACCTCTTGCATAAACTTATTTTAGGCTGTGTCTGCATGTCACACTAATTGAATTTGCTCATGGAGCGTCACCTTCCCTATTCCTATAAAATTCAACCCCGCGCCCTGATGCTCTCATACATAGATTTGAAAATCCCAAAGCACTGAGGAATCTGTCTTTGATTATGCTTCTTGGCGCATCGGTGTCTCACATATTTATTGCTCACTACCATTACAAGCTGCATCGGGAAGGCTTAAGATATTCCCACACAATCCCCAGACACCCCGTAGGGCTGATGCAGCACCTGTCGCCAGGATGAAGTGTGCGCATGTTACTTTGATGGGAAAGATGTCAGCGGCAGCTCTGCATATAACCATTCAGAAGACGGCACTGCTTAGAGATCCATCCGGAAATACTGATGCTGTCTATTAGAGTCAGCACATATATACACAGTTTCTTGGCATCCTCCGTCAACATGAGTAGTACCAGCTCCTTTGATGATCACTTACTATCATAACTGCATACATCATTGGACACAAGTAGACTTCTTCTCTGTCAGACTGTTTAAGGCACAAATACATCCCGACCGCAGCCAATCAAATGAGTGCGACCAAGATGATTTCTAAGTTTTTTGGAGAGATAATTTACATGCTCTTTAAGTTGGCTGTTCTCCAGATTGCTTTTTTAATATCAGCGAAGCTGTGTGACTGGAGGGGTGAGAGACAAAAAAAAAAAATGAGCAAATACATTTATCAAAATATAAAGGTGCCCTCATTGCATTTTTTTTTATACTAATTTATGAAATGAAATAACTGGAATGAACAAAGGGAAGGAGTTTGGCACTGTACATGCTGTTGAAATCTTCTCTTTTAAATGTTAGACCCTATTTTGTTCTTCCATCTTGAACATTTCCAGGGATAAGCAGAGGGTGCGAATTCATATGACAGCAATAAGAAATGTTTATCTCATAAAAGTGATTCAGTAGTTACATACAGTGTGTATGTGGTAATCAATAAGTCCATCTGGCTTTATTTCCCCCCACTGCACATTCATCTTCATTGTTTTTCAATTGTTACTTGAATAAATTTAAATAAACTCATGAAATGACCCTGTATTTTACCAGATCAAGGGAAGAACATAAAGCAGTTTTTATCATTTGACTTTTTTTTTTGGTTCAGCTATTCTTTGTCTGAAAAGGAAATGGAAATAAATAATATTTCAAAATAATATAAAAGCCTTCTTCAGTAATCAGGTGCAAATTCGGCACCACCAGCAGTTACATACTTACATCTTTCACTGCAGGAATACATTTTTTTAAAGATTCCTCACACATATCACAGCAGAGTCTGTCACTTTCCTACACATTTCAGGAGCTCTTTCCACTCGATGCTGCACATCTTCAGTTAGTAAGGGGGCAGCGGGTTAGACCCTCTCAGCTCTGTGTACTGATGTGCGCAAAAAAAGTTGACAAATGGCTTTTGATGGAGGCAGTGAATGGCAGACTATATCCCCCTGCTGCTCCCTGGAGTGGCCAAGAGAGCATAGCATTAAGTGAGGGCTGTACATCGCTGCCTCCATGCTGCAGTCCTCCAAACACTGATCGTTGAAAGCTTGAGTACGAGCAAGCCGCAGATGGATCCTTTTTTTATTCACAGAAACCGTATAGTGAGAGACTGAATGATATTTTGCTGTGGATTAGAGTATTTTTCTTTTGGACTTTCAGCCTTGGGTCATTGTAATTGGTGGCTTGTTCAACTCCTTTCTTTTGCTCTGTGATTTATCATGGTGGAATACACCAGGACCTCCTCCACAGGCTCGCAAGCCACAATCCTCCCTGAGGTAGCTCAGGAGCAGTTAAACAAGTCCAAACATTTGCAAACACAAGTCCACTGAGGAAAGAAACAAACTCAACTGCATTTGTTTGAAATGTTTCAATAGTAACAGAGGTGCTGCTGTGTTGTGTGACCGATCACATCTGTATCACATGACAGAATCCTCTGTGTGTGTGTGTGTGTGTGTGTGTGTGTGCGTGTGTGTGTGTGTTTCCGCTCACTGATTTGAAGTGGAGGTGACTTGTTTGGAAAAAGGCATCGTCACTTATTTCTGAGCCCGGTACACTCAGTCCTGATGAGAGCCAGTGCTTTATTTTGAGTATTTGATAAATTGTACCTTTTTTGTTTAAAATCAATTTTGGATTTGAGACCAAGTTTTCAGGGGTTATTCGACCTATTGTTGCTGTGTGTGATCTATTGTCTGCCGATAGCTCTTATATCGAACATCCTGTATTGATATCACTAATGTGCCTTAAATGATCATTTAAGGTGTACTAAAGTCTAATATTTTGCTGTTTCCATATATATTAAAAGTTTTAAAAGTTTTTGGCTGATTACTCTTTGAGGCTCATTTTCGAAGTCAAGAGCCTACGCTGAACTCGTGTCTCTGCTGGTCAAGAAGGGCAAATCTCCATCTGCAAAACTGCAGCACAGTGAATCCGGGCTGGACCTCGGGGCCAGTTCATTCCCCCGATGCTGTGCACCGCCCCGGAGCTCTCCAATGCCAATATGTCGCTTCCTCTTAGATAAGGAATGGAGCAGAGACACAAGAGCAGCACGGCTATCGGCATGCACTTTGAGTCCAGAGGTCAGAAGGAAATCAGGCTGTTATGAGTAGTCCTGCTCAGGATCATCGAGAAATATGAGCCTAGAGAGGCTCGCTCTTTTCAGCATTACATTGCGCTCCTACAGAACTCTAAAAAGTGAGAGGAAATACAGATTTAGCTTAAAGAAAGTGAAAAATCATTTCAGTCTTGGCTCTCTGCTCGAGGACTGTTCAGGATGCTGCCGGTTTTTGCGAGAGCAGAGAATATATGGTGCAGTGGACACAGACTGTCTTAACAGTCTGTGGTACAAGGATAAGCCGCAGCTGGTGAGGGGATGAAGGCACAGAGCACGAGATTTTTTTGAGGCACCTGTACTCAGGTGGAACATGAGTCACACAAGCAGTGAATGCAGAAATGTGTGTATTTAGCAATTTTGGGGGACTGTCGTTGATCGTGAATTGAAATTGTTAAAAACAGGGGCTCATGACTAAACTAATGCTTTCATTAAAAACTTTAATTTTGTAGCTCGACATAATCTTGATAATGACAAACTGTAATAAAAAAACATTAAAAGATGGCCAACTGAGGCAGTAGTCTTTATGGATCATCAGAGGGGACATTCAGGAAATTACCAAGGCATTAATATGTTTATGTGGTGAATGTCCTCTTAATTATGACGTAAGAGTTTATAACAAGTGATATGTCAAATGATCGCTCATAGTAATTCATGTTTCTCAGTGTCATAAACAATTTTGACAGTCACGGCAGTCCCATCTCTTCCTTCCATGGCCAAGGCTGTGCAATATCAGCATATCATGTCCATCCACTTTATGCATTTTGACTCTTGCCACTCAAGCTCCTCTGACCAACCCGACACGCGACACGTTCCCCAGAGCTGCCGTTTGACTCACTCTGCCAGCTCACGCTTTCCTCCTCTCATTTTATACCGAGGAGTGTGTTTCGGTTCATTCAGCAGTTGTAAAGAGTGGGCACCACTTGTGTGAAAACATAGTTGAAAACAGATGAGAAGGAGGCAGGGAGACACTGGTGACATCATTATGAAAAATCCACCAGCAAGAAGTACCCGGGACGCGTTGGCACTTCTGAATGGAAGTACGGACTCTTTCACTTAGTCATGTGCGGCATGGGTTGTTGCTTTGCTGTGTGTCTCTTTTTAAGTGGTTTAAGTGCTCTCCTGCCAATTAGGAAAATAAAACATGAATAAACATAGCATGTAATTGGCTGCAGGCTGGTGTGGTTTGTTTGGCTCCTGAGACACTCATGTGCTGTTTTCTAGGTTTTGTGAACACGTAAAACATAATACACATAAACACATAAAAGCACTTACTTTCACATGCAATTTTCTATGTTTGTATGTACTGTGTGTGTGTGTGTGTGTGTGTGTGTGTGTGTGTGTGTGTGTGTGTGTGTGTGTGTGTGTGTTTCGATGTGACTGTGCAGAGCAAAAAAGCCCACATCATTACTGCATTATGACTCAGTATGCTCTTAAGATTTCTGATAATGGACATGGCTTTCAAAGGAGTATCTGACAAGAGGTAACCAGCTCATCCTGCTCACACTGTTCATTAGCAGTGCATGGTTCTGATCTAGCACCCCTAATAAATATTCTAATGAATGTAATCTATGACCAGTAATTAAGGCATAAATTATACTGCACAGGCACCTGCTAATGCATTTTTTTTACAAGGTTTTACGTTCATTTCATCTATTTAATACATCCATGATGGATAATTTTGACACTTTGTGAACTCTCACACTAAATACTAAGCTTGCAAACAGATAAATGAGTCACGGCATCTTAGGGCTGAGCTTTTATTTATCTATATGTATATGTGTATAGTTGTTCAGTTCTTAAAAAAAACTAAAACAAACAGGCAGCTGAAGAGATGCAGGAAACCTGGTGTCAGCTGAAAACATAGCACTTGTATTTTATTAAAGAAAAATTAAATAAATAATGAAGAGAAAAAACCCTGCAGGACACAGAGTTACGGTAATAAATTTGTTGTACCTTTCTTGATACTAATGCCATGCAGAGGGGGCAAAACTTCTCTAGGGACCCTGCCAGCCCAAGACAAAGCACCAAATCTGGGGATTGTCCTTGGAAGTTCTGGTCACCCTACTAGAATATTAACTCCTCATTTATTCCTCCTCATCCATTACAGAGAAACACGTGTAGCCTTTGCATGAATTAGTACTTTACGTACTGTGGATGTAATTCTTTGCCATAAAATGTATGAATAGTGTCATTTGTAATAGTATAATTTCACTAGAATTGCAGAATTGTTTTTTTCATGTAGGTTATGTGGCACTAGGAGACTTTTTTTCAGTGGTTGTATAAATTCAACTGAAATATACTATCAGCACTGAGCAAGTTGTTGAACTGTGGTGTACAAAAGTAAAACAGTTTCTATGACACACAGTGTGTTGTGACAGAAAGGTCACAAAGCATTACAGTGATGAGTAAAACAGTGTCTCAATCACTGTGAGACAACCAAGAACGACGCATGCCCTCTTTCTGCATATGTTCATATAACCCACTCAGCTTGATGTATTTTGCACTTCATCTGCCTCAGACAGAAATACTGATATTGTCATTATTAATGTCACTTTTATGCTTCCATCTTTTCCTGGGATTGTCGCCTCTCCTCTTATGTAATTACGCTAATGGAGACTGACACAGGTGTAACATATCATCAGCCTTAGATGAGCCATCACTCGCCACTTGCGATTGCCAGCGCATGTGTTCTCACAGGCTCCCTCCTCCTGTCCCTCTCTTTATCCCTGCCAGTATGTAAAACCTCTTGCCTTCTGTAATTATCATAATTATAATTACATGTAATCTTTTTGCCCAAACTACACACAGTGCTCAACAGTGTTTCCAAACACTCTTCCACAGCATGAATAATTAATTATTTCTAATTATAGCTCTTTTTACATTGGTTACCTTTAACATCACTCCTCTGTCTCAAACCTTTCTACTGCTGATTTTGTTCAATATTGCATGAAGTGCACAACTGCATTTTGAGAGAGTGCCAGTCTCATCTCTGCTAAGTTGAGGCTGTTAAAACATTGCTGGGGAATTGTGCAGGATAAGATATTAGAGGGCTGTGTTTACCCAAAATGCAAAAGTCTTTTTTTTCTGCCCAGAGACTCACTGCACATGCAAAGGAATTAATGCCATGTGGGATGTTTTTTTATTTGTATGTGTTTACAAAGATGGAAGCCATTCAAGATTTTAATTAAAATACTGATCTTTAATTACAGGTATCAAAGGAATTGGCAATGCAAGCTTGTTTCCTGATGCTTTTCACAAACAAACAAATTCATAAGAGTTTTTTTCAGTGGAAATCGTTTGCTCAAGAACCAAAAAGTCAAATTTTCATGGGTGCAGTTTTTGGAGTTTCAGGATTCAAATACAGCACAACCATTTTATAGAGGTATAATATTGTGCCAAACACCCTGAAATGAAGCGATTCATCACCATAACTAAGTCTAACATCTGAGTCATCTTATGCCGAGCACGTCCTTCATAAGATCAGGTGGTATTTTCGAGTACGTCTATCTAATGCTTTGCACTTACACTGGACCTCAGGAGATTTGCCAGAGGCAGACTGCACGCGAAACCTCAGTGCAGCACAGCACAGCGGTGAGAGCCATGCAACGCCATGACTCTCACTCGCATCGACACATGACTGCGGTTTTGTTTACCGGCACCGCTCTGTGAATTGCGATAAGCGCAAATAGCTAAAAACCGCAGGATTAGATGTGCCTCTTCTCCACACGGATACGAGGCTCCTCACCTGTTTCTGTGTTTGCTGGTTTGTGTGTGTTTGTCTGGGAAACATGTTAAAACAAAGAACAGAAGGAAGAGCAGAGTTGTCCTCTGTTTGAAATATTCCATAAACTACAAAAAAGCTTGTAGTGACTGATTTTATTTCAGATGTTTTTGTCCCTTGTTCTACCATGTACAGCACTTTACAGCTTTATTTTGAAAAGTCCTGTATGAATTAGGTTGCTTCTGCTACTTCTTCTTCTTCTTCGTCTTCTTCTTCTTCTTCTTCTTCTTCTTCTTCTTCTTCTATAATATAGTAATAGAAGTAGTAGTCTGTGAATATATTGAGACAAAGCCTTGCAACCAAGAGTTTCTCCCAGATCTCCAATTAAAGGGTATTATGAAGTGTTAAAAAACTGCCCTGATTGATTTTGAGGGTTGTTATTTTTTGGGACATCCATGTTGGCAGTCCTCCAGTACTGATCCCAAAGCAGGGAATAAACAGCAGGCTTGTATTGTCCAGTTTCACAGTAAGTGTTCAGAAAAGTCTTTATGCATTAAGCATCTTAACGAATCATTTTACATACAAACAATACAAGCTCAGAGAGATCCAATAGGGAGTGTAAAATCAGTTCACATGTATTTGTGTAGTCGTTTGTTATTTACAACCTGACGCAAATAGAAAGTTAAATAAAATGGCGCAAATCAACCTGCTGCACTGTAGATACAGTGCGGTGATATGTGCCTTGAATCAAATGGTGACTTCAATAACTTCTCAGCATGTATGTATGACAATCACAAAGCTAAAAAAAAACAACAACTTTAAACTCGGTGCTGCAGTATATATTTTTAAAGATCATAGGCAAGTACAGACAGTCTTTGAGTTTAAAGTCCTAGTTGATCCCTCGTCATGATGCTCTGAAAGCACTTTGATTCATGTTTTGTTGGGAAATGACAGATCAACTATAAATACCGCATACAAGTGTTGAGCAGCATTAGAGAGACTTAGCCCGGAAGATTAATGCGACAGGCTTTTGGTGACAATCTCCTCTCACCATAAACAACGTGTAACCGGAGCGACATAAATCTTTGTTTTGAGATAATTAAAATGTTTGATGCAGGATGTGGACTTAGCTGCTGAACTATTCTGGTTCTAAGTTCTGGTTCACCTCTGGCATTGAGGCTTGAGTGTTGTGTGTCACATTTGTTAGTTTGCTGAACTCTTCCCATGTAAAGAAAAAGAGAACGAACCATGTTTTGCCTGAAGCCATCTCAGCTTAGTACCAATTTTTGCAGCAGTCATAACTTCATTATATCAAATTGTAAACATTAGTCTGACAAGTTAGGTTATGAATCAGAATATTAGTTGAAAAAGCCATGAAATATATTTTGCAGTTAAGCAAATAGTATTATACAGTTATAGCGTAATAAGCCTCTGATTTTTGTGTGTAAAATATTTCTGATATTTCGAAACAGTAATTTCATTCTCTTCATAACTACTCTGACTTCAAATCTGTTGTAGCCTAACATGCTCACTGTGCGAGAGAGAAAGATGTGACAGTGAAAATGTTTGCATTCATAACACCCAGTTATTAATCCTTATCCTCCCTTGCCATTTGTCTTTCAGTCAATGACTTCATTTTCCATTTTTCCTCCAGCTCTTTGCATTATTCCCATTTATGTCACCAGCAATTTGTTCTTCCTTTTTCTCTTTCTCAATCATGTCCCTGCTTTTAGTCATCTTTTTTTCCTAATTACAATCTTCAGAGGTGAATTTAACTGGGGAGCAGAAATGAAGGTCTGCAGTTACTGGAAAGAAAACAAGATTCAGATCAGTCCTTTGAGGTTATACGTTGGAAGACAGACTGAAACAATCCTGTTATACGTCTCTTCTGCTTTGTCTCAGTTTGGGTGTGAAAGACAAAGATGTTGGCAGCTAAACAACAGTTCTTTAATTGGGCACTTCATTGTGCACCTAACAACACTACAGGGAACTCAATAAGTGAAATGTGAAGAGGTATTAGGGTTCAGGCAGTACAGCATGTTTATATAGCTCTTTCTTCATTTTTTTTTTCTTTTTAGTCTCCACAAATCTGCTTAGTGCTGCTGTGTACACAAATGTAGTGCCAGAAGCTTTGGAAGCTGTATTTAATAGATATACAGGCCAATACATCTTTTCAAGAAAGTAAAATTTAAATAATCTCCTTTGTGCCATGTGTTGTCTCGCTTGTTGGGAGCATGATGTAGGAAGAAAGCGTTGTAAAAAAAAAGGGGGGGGGCACCTTTTTTGTTGATATCAGATTTTGATTTTGAACAGATCTTGTGTTTCGTAAGAGCCAATAATCTTCGGGGTTCTGAAAGTGTATCAGTTTTCTGCAGTAAATCGTTCCTCCAGGGTCACGTTGTGGGCTGCAATCTATCCTAGCATGAACTGAGTAAAAGCATTGAAAACACACCTAGTTGTGTCTCTATCGCAGAGTTCATATGTGGACAAAGACCTTCACACTCTGCAGATAGATTCACATTCCTGTGGGAGGAGACCAGAGCTGGAGGAAATGTGCCCATTGTAAGCCACAGACAGCCATTCAGAATAATAACAGAATATTTGACTCTGAAGCTGCTGTGCTGTTTTTTTTTCTTTTTTTTTTTTTCATTGGCGGAAAACGGAAATAATATTCTAGGTCTTTACTTAGTGACTGTAAAGGTTACTCTCTCCCACACGTCACACGTCAGCGCTCATAATAGAGCAATCTGGTGCTTATCTGACCTTAAGAGAGGACATCGCACATTTGCTACAACGTGATCAGGGTCTGACCAGGGTCAACACATCAGCACCATCAAGCACTGATAATGGTCGGTCACCCAAACTATCTCAAACCTCACACGCACACTTACAGTGTCAAGGATATCTAAGTATTTCTTTATGGCATGTCAAGTAAAATGCGATTTAAAAGAAATGTTTTCATATTGGAATTTCTCACTTAGATCAACGCATGCAAAGATTTCAAAAGCCAGTTCAAGTTCTTAAGTGACTGACGGCGGTTTGATAAAATTAAATAAAAAGCAGTGTGAGGGAAAAAAACTGAAAGAAAAACAATGCCTGGTCTGTCACATACACTTTAAGAAAGATAAGCACTTCATGCTGTCAATGATGCAGAGAATCTGGTGAGCCCTCAAAAGCACTGGCAGCATTTCCTTGCTCGAATAAAATGCAGCGCATAGTGAATTAAATAAACACATCACAACCTATTCCTCCAGTACGGAGTTGAGGCCAATTCAATTACAGGCGAGCTTGTCCACCGGAGCTGAATGTAGCTTTTACCCCCGCGTCTGGAGGTGAAGTCTGTGGAGAGTCGGGCTCATTTCGGCGGGTACCCTCAGGAGAACAGGTGCTGAAAAGCCGAGCCTGTCTTTTAAAAGAAGCCCAGAAACTTTAGCAAATAAACAGTTTTCTTCTGTATAGCGCTGTACTTTACTGGAGCTTTGATTACTTGTGGAAGAAACAGAATGTAAAAAGGACTGAAGTTGTATTCTGCTTGTGTTGTGTTGCATCGAGTTTGGAAGGTGTCATGACGTCAGGATAACTTTGAAGGACCCAGAGTGAGACACTATGGAAGTGCTAAGAACTTTAGAAACCTTCGAGCATGATACTTGAAAGACATCAGTCCAAATAACCTTGCCCCACTCATCATCATGTGCAATTCAGACCATACTCATGCGGTCCTAAGAGGGCTCAAGCTGGGGAGAGGATGAGAGAAAACATCAAATCGTAGGCATCTAAATTGCAGTAAGGCACTCCCTGGATCAACCGCAGACCCTGTATGAAAGCTTTATGTCGAGAATATTATGCCAACATATCCTGCCATGTTCTCTCAGGAGCATCAGACTCCACCATTCAAGCAACTCTTTTATTCAGCCAGTGAGAATGGTAGATCATCTATAATCCTGCAGTCCAGATAAATGTGTTCTTCTATATACAGCGTGTAGTTTCTACACACTTAGATGTTCCATCTTTGTCTCTGTTTCCAACTTTTGTTCTGCTGGATGAGATTGGCTCACTGATGATAGTGCTGTAACTTTCAGAGTGATGATCCTGCTACACCCTGGCAAAAAAAAAGCACATTTGGAGAGTTCCCAAACAGAATCATGTAAGAAGCTCAGAGTGACACCTTCACAGCGTTTGAGTTCCTGCAACGATTGTTCTTGCATGAAAGATTTCAAGGTACCTTATGAAATATAAGTGGGAGGATATCTTCTGTATAGTGTGGTTAGTGTGGGCACAGTTTTAATATATATAATATTTTAATAAAATATGATGCTATCTACATAATAGATGAAAGTGATTTTAGAAAAACACAAAGTAAATGTGCTGAACTATAGTCTGGGTTTGAATATCTCCTATCAGAAAATTGTAATATTCAGTCTTACATTTTTAGATTAAAATTGACTAAATAAAGTAATTTTATTTCTTTGAAGGTTTTTCCTATCTCACAATAAACAGTAGTAAATTAATTCTCATTATCAGAGAGTCTCTATATAGCTAACTAAACTATGTAAAATTTAATTGCATTTTGATATTTTATATTTAGAGTACTTTTAAAGTGTAAGAAACTTTGACCAATGAAAGAAAATTGCACGGCATGTGACTTTTACCAAATGTTATCTTTTATAAATCAGAATGACAAAATCAAAAAATAATTTGTGACACACACACACACACGTACACATATACACTTAGAAAGATTTGGTTAAGATGTCTATATTGTCACAGTACAGTTACAGAAGATTTTCATATGTGACCAACGATCAAGGAAACCTGGAAAAAAAAAGTGTTAAACACAATACAATACTGTAAATACTGTATGCCCAACACTCCTCTCTGATCTCGTCCCTTTTTAATGACACAATAATGTCACACTTCGCTCAACTGACAACTCTTTTCCTGCTCAGACAGAAGAGTCCTCTCATTATAGCTGCCAGAGGTGGCCTGTCAGATGTGAGCATACGTTATTTTACACATTCAAACAAACAACGGGTGCTGCTGTTCCAATCTTGTTTAAAATGAAACATTTAATAGCAGCCTTTAACACTGACAGCTAGTGTTGAAAGCAACAAGACGTGGTGTCAGAGTAAAAGCAAAAAGCAGCCTTCGAATGTCTGAGCTTGCGAAGTGGTGTGAAATTTGAAAGCTCTCCCCACGTTTGTGTGCCCGTCCTCCTGCTGTCCAAAGACGCGCTAGTCGGGTGAAATGGAGACTGCAAGTAGCCCATGGATCTGAAATGAGAGGAAATGTGTTTGTCTGTCCACACACAGGCAATCTGTGATGTCTCCCCGCCTTTCATACAGTTCATACTTGGATAACCTCCAGTCGTCCCGTGACACTGAGACGGTGGTTAAAACAGTTATAAAGCATTAATAAAAGCTGGCTGTATGAATTAGTTCTCAATTTATTATAATAATCCTGTGTGTCATATCCTTGTTGTCTACTGTCGACAAATCAATGATCTCCACCCTTCAATTACCTTCCTTCATTTGCCAGTGTGATTTCATTGATCACAGGGTTGCAAAATTTCACAAAAGCTTCAATAAACAATCACAAAAACATAGCTTTTATTGGATAAGATGTGACCCCTTAGCTTGATTAATGACTTCAATATAATTTGAAGCTTGTGTGCCGACATCGCCCATTACGTTACTGTGCCATCGACATCATCGCATCATCATTCGCTTTAATTAAAGTGAGTGTGTTTGCCATCCATTTTTTATATCAGCAGAAAGCATTTTTACAGGAATGTTTTAAGTTTGATGTACGCTACCGGCATGCCAGGCTTTGTTGTGTTTGTGTTGTTTTGGTTTTGATTTAGCGATTTAGTGATTTACCACACCAGGCTGTTCCCTCACTGTAATTTGATGAACTGCCTCCTGAGGTTTATTTAAGCGCTTCATGATAACATGATCTCTGTTTTCTGTAATGCACTCTTTTAATTAGGTCAAAATGCCTTTGTGACAACATAGCGTCATTTTTTTATGAATATGTGTGAGGTCACATCTTGGGCCAGTAATTTCTGTCCATTGTAGTGGAGCTCCTTAACCTGCTGTAGAGATGGTTACACTCGAACCTGACACAGGTGCACAGAGGTGACTTTGACAGAGATATCTCAGAGGTTGGGGAGGAATTGAGGCTGCGGAGAATGAGATGCCAGCTGCAGATTTACACGCCTCCACTGGCTCACTGCACATCATTAAAGCCAGAGGCCACTTGCAGTGGCTTCATCTCTGTCCCAGCCCACACAGGCTACATCGGGCCCCACACACTGATTTATCTCAGCTGTCTTTCTGAACGGCTTTTCCCGCCAAGAGAGAGATGGGGGCTGACGAGATTTACGCATGTTTATGAGATGAAATTCATTTTGGGAAGAGCACATGCTTCCACTGACAGAAAAGAGCCCTTTTTGCTCCTGTCTCGATTCCCTCCACCATGCCTCCCGCCATACACACCGCCAGCATTCCCAGAGTGAGAATCAGTGATGGATGTTCATGTGCACAATGTCTCTAAAAATATCTCAGTCACACTAGCATTAACTTCCTCTGTTCTCTATTTTCCAATGATTTTTCTGCTTGTTCTTGGCATAACATATAATGTGCTGTTCAAGCTTGCATGCTCTCCATTTTAGCATGTTGAGTGGGAATTTAACTGAAATAATATGACAGGAAATGAAACTGAAAGGAAGGTTACATGCCTGAAGCCAGGGCTGACCACTTCTTTGGAGCTTAACTTAATGGACCAGATGTATCAGCCTAGACTCTATCTATCTATCTATCTATCTAGCTATCTATCTATCTATCTATCTATCTATCTATCTATCTATCTATCTATCTAT